>CM004660.1:432162-457589 GCA_000410695.2 Leishmania arabica | reverse complement strand
CCCTCCAAAAGCGCGCGCGCACGCACACACGCACACACACACACACACACGCAGGGGATGTGTGTAGCGGGTGTTCGCAGTGCACGTCTGGCGCACCGCACAGCACGTTAGAGGCGCAGGGGGGAAGGACAAGAAAGGTATGAGAGAACGACTGCAGTTGTGGCGGTACGCACCGTAGCCCTACAGAAAGACGCACGCACGCACACACACACACACACAAGATCACTCTCACTCAAACAGGACGCACCAACCAGACAACGAAGGAGAGACGGCAAGCAGATACGGGGCAGAGGAGTAGCACGAGGAGAGGCGTGCACCTGGTACATGCACTTGGGCTCGGATGATGGTGAGCGCGCGTGTACGTGCATATGCGCGTGCGCACGTGTATGGAGGGAGCACACGGTGGAAGAACGGAAGAGAGGAGGGCGAGGAAAGCAGAGGGGGCGAGGGGAGAGTCACTGCAGAGGTGCGGCGTGGCGTCGCGTGGATTGCTCAGAGTTTCGCGCGCTGATAGAGAGTTTGAGAGGCAGTGAAGGGTGGGGGGTGAGGGGAGGCAGTCAAGAAAAACATGTTCGAAGCACACGTGCGCTGGGGTGGGGGTTAAGACACTTGTGAGCAAGGCCCAACACCGCGTCGTCTCGCCACAGAGAGAGAGGGAGGCGAAGAGACAGCCTCCCACACGTTCTCTTGCTGTTGTCGTTCTTGGGTACAAGTATGTCGTCGCTAGGCACTGCACGCGCACGCGACAGACTACGGCTACGTGTACATGGCGAGATAGTGAGGGAGCGGCGTACAAGCGGAAAGAGCAAAAGGGCAGGGGAGGGCACCTCCGGCGTGAAGCGCGAGACAGCGGCTGCCTCTCGTGACGGACGCCGTCACCTCGCCGACATGTCGCACGGAATTCAAAACACAACGACGGCAATAACAAAAGCGAGAGTGTCAAGGAACGCACACCCCCTCCTCGCGCCCATTCGCGCAGGCACACACGCGCGCCTACGTTTCCGAGTTTCTTATCCCCGCTTCTTTCGCGGCACCGCCGGCGCGGCAATCTTCGCTTCGATGTCTCGCAGCGCCGCCGCTGTGTCGCCGACCTCCGCGACATCGTAGTTGGGAGTGATGACGAGCCCCATCTGCTCAGACAGCTGCGCACCTGTGGCGGCGGTAAAGCGCTTCAGCAGCGCACGCATGAGGACTTGCTGGGCCGCTGTGGCAACTCCGCCGACGGGTTCTATCCGATCGAGCACCGACGGCGCCGCCGACTCGTCGTCGTAGCCGTCCGCATCAACGCTTTTTCTGTCCTGTGTGTTCTCGTCCTCGTTCTCCTGCCCGCCGGCTTTAATCGTCTTTGTGGGAGGCGATCGCGAAGATGTCGTGTCTGCTCGACCGCCAGCCCCCCTGCGCAGCTTCGGGGAGGGCGGTGCTTGTCCCTGCAGGGGCCAGCGACGCGCTACCCACTCTTCTAGTCGCGCCGCTATGACGGTTGGCACACGTGCTGCGGCAGCGCCTAGTGCTGTCGTCGACGCTACTGACCCGGGCTCATCTGCCGCTGGTGCGGCTGAAAACGGGGCCCGGCTCGGGTACAGCGCGGGATCGTCCGTTAGAGTGAACGGGGGCACGTTCAGTAGCGCCACCGCCTCTGTGGCAGTGGTCGCGGCATCGGTGTTGGTGCCTGAGATGATGGGCCGGCTGCCGAACTGTTTCCAGCGCGTCTGCATGAGCTTGACCGCCAAGTTCTTCATTGTCGCGGCCGCCGAAACGCGAGCCCCAGCAGCGCCGTCACCGCTGATGCCAGAGAGTAGCATTGGAGTGAGGGACACCAGCAGCGCAGCTTCGTGGCGGTGCGCTGAGACGTCGATCAGCTCCGACGACAAATCATCCGCGGCCTTGCGCGCCAGAAGAGAACGCAGCAGCGGCAAATCGCTCGGTGGCGCATCACGCATCCTGCCCCCATGCTCGCGACGCGCGGTTGATCTATGCGGAGAAGCAGGAGAGAGACCAGCGGTGTCACGCGTGGTTGTTGCGGGGGCCGGTGCGCGCTGACGCGGCGCGCCCCTGCCAGCCCCCTTTACACGTTGCTCGCCCCTGCCGATGCTACCGCCGGTGCACCGCTCGATCACGGCAGGCAGCTCGCTGACACTGGCCGTCCCCTTCCCAAGAGATAGACGAGGGGACGCGACATTCCCTTTGTCATTGCTGGGGGCGCGACTGGCGTTGCCAGTGCTGACGCTGAGCCCACCGCCGCCTCTCGCGCTGCTGCGTGGCTTGCTGCTCTCGTCGTAGGTGTCGTCGCCGCCGTCGTTGACCTCCTCCACGGCGCTGCCAGTGCTGGGCATCGAGAGCGGGTATACCACAAATTGCTGACACTCAAGGAGGAACACCACATCCATCTGCGACAGCCGAGGCGGCAGTGCCGGTGCCCTACCGCACGATCGGAAGTCCTGCGAAGTCGCCACGAAGGCGTTCGTGGCGGAGGCGGAGGAGAGCTGGCTGCCTTGCTGCGCCGGCGACAACGTGCCGCCAATCGACTCACCTGGGAAAGAGACACGAGGCAGCACGGTGCGGCTAGTGCGGCTCGCCTTCGTCCTGGGTGAGCTATTTGGATTGTCCGTCTCCGGTGGGACGTCTCCGGACATCATGCTGGAGCTCCGCTTTACTTCCTCGCGGTCTTGCTGCCGGTGCGTTGCGGGCTTGTCAGTGACCGACGGCGGCAGCAGCAGACGGCTGTAGGCGCTCAGGACAGAGGCGGCGGTGTCGCCGTCGCCGATGGCCCCAACCTCCTCGCCGCCTGTGCAATGTGCGCGTGCAGCGCCACTGGTGCCCTCGTTGCCAGCTGCTGATGCGGATGCAGACGCCGTGTGGAGTTCGCCGTAGAGGCGAACAAGCTCATCTTCGAAGGAACACAGACCGAGGTGCAGTAAGCTCACCTCCTCGCTGAGCAGGATTGGAAGAACGCCGGCGCCAACACCGTTGCTGCCACGAGCGCCGCCCTCGGCTCGCCGCTTCAGTCGTCCGCGAGACGATGTCGCGGTGAAGGCGGACCCAGACAGTCGCTGCGCTTCAAGGGCGTTGTGCCACAGCGTCATCTCACTGCAAGGCGGGTGCCGCTGCAACTCCCACTGCTGGCGCCGGTGAGCCGTCACAGCTCGCGTCAGGTACGGCAGCGTGCCATCTCTCACCGATTCGGCTGCTCCATCGCTTTTTCCACCTCTGCGCGCGACAAGTGCTTGGGACTGCGCCGCGACTTGCTCAAACAGAAGCGCCCTGGCGCGCTCCTGGTGGTGGCGCCGCCCGCTTGCCTGAAGCTGTCGCCGCTCCGTGCTGATCATGGCGTCGATGCAGCGATCCTTCAGCTGCAGCGGTTGCGTTCGGGTCGACACCAGAACCTCATCCTTGGCGAGACTCTCGTCCACGTCATCCTCACCATTGCGGCGCTTTCCATCCGCGGTGCCCGCGGCAGCGGTGCGCGCTTGGGTGGTCGCCACGGAGCCGACTGTGGACGCCAGCTCTGTGCCGGTGGGGTCCAGCAGCGCCATAAAGTTGTCGGTCGCCAGGACCAGGCGCGGCACAGGGAAGAAACGCAGTAACTCGCGCTTGCGACGCACCATCATCGACGTTTTCACACTTGCAGACTGCCGCCAATCGGCCGCTTGGTCGCTGTCGTAATCATCCATGCTGTCCGAAAAAGTGTACGCCTCCCTCATGTCACCATGCCCTCCGCGGTTGAGAACGACAACTCGTCGGAAGGCGTGCGGGTTCGGCCGATACGTGGGCGGCACGCAGCCGTACCACTCGAGAAGCTGCAGCATTGCCGGTGTATGAGCGTAGTCGAAGGCGGTCAGCCCGTGCGCGTTCACTCGGAGCATGCACCGCAGAAACTCGCGCGGCACGGTCCCGGCGTACCCCGAGGAAGAGCCGCGAGAGCGATGCCGCAGCTGCTGGCTCAAACAAGTGCGTCGCTTCTGCTTGTCATGGCCGATATACCCGACACCGCTACGCAGGTCGGCGTCATCATCGTTGAGGTCGTCCTCGCTAGAATCGCCGTCGGGCGACTCGGGAGGCTGGTCGATTGGGAAGCGACCCGGCCGCCCGCTCGCTGGCTCTGGATCAAGTCCATTGGACACGAACCAGAAATAGCAGTACTCGAGGTAGTACTCCGCCAGCTGGCACTGGTCGTGAAGGACAAGCAGGTGGAGGAGCGTGTCACGATGTGCCCGGGTCTGGTAGCGAAGGTTGAGGGCGAGCTCCTGCCGCGCATCCACATTACTGGAGTGCTGCTGCGGCGCCGCTGCTGCGGCGCTGCTGGGGGTGACGGTGCCAACCAGGAAGAGGTCAAGCACGGGCACCGCGAGAGCCACTCGCTGATCCAGCAGGAACATGATTGTCTCGAGCGTGGCGCTGGAGGGGCGAGGCGAGCGAAGGAGACGAGTCGAATGTAGAGCCCAATCAAGCTGGAGGTACATGAAGTAGACCGGCTCTGGCTCCACCACCGCCGGCGGCGTTGGGCTGGACGGTGCCAGCCCGCTAGCCTCCTTCGCCGCAGCCGATGCCTTGGTGGGCAGTGACATCGTCGCCCGCCCTCGGCGCTGCACGACCTGTCGCGCTGCAGTCGTCTCCGCATCGGCGATGGCCTTGTGGCTGTCTTTAGCGGGGCCGACATCACCAATCTTGCCATCTAGGGTGATGCGGCGTTGAGCGGGCGGCCGCGGCAGCTGTGGCAGTGCCGGTGTGCGGCGTGGCTGCACCTCTACTCGTGTACCTGGAGTGGTGGCCGCCTCGGCGGTGTCCGCGGTGGCGGCCGACACGGCCCTCGCGCTGGATTGGACCAGCGGCAGCTTCACTGCGCAGGCAGCCGCGCCGAGGCCCCATGTCACCGCTGTTACGCACCGGCGTCGCTCTTCGCCGGGGGCGAGATGACGGCGTCCATTCTGCACGCAGCTTTCCATAAAGCGCAGCTCAGCATCTGCGACGGCAGCGGCACTCTCCTTCTCCTTATCCTCGCTCGCCTTGGGCTGTAGTAGCGGTGCGTATGTGAGTGGGAGTGTGAGGCTTCGCTCATCGGGCGTCTCTACAATGTCTACATCTAGTGCTAGCGATGCCCGCTTCGCCGCTGGCGAGAGGGGCGAGGTCGGCGTTTCCGGTGTCGACGCGGCCAACCAAGCCACACCATCCGCTGAAAGCGCGGTGGACGCGGCGCTAGCGGAGAAGGGAGTCTTCGTAAGCTGGTGCACGGCTGTCGCATTCGTTTCCACCTTTGACGAGAGGACAAAGACTTGCGGCGACGGTAACATCACGCCGCTGCCGACCCGCGCAGAACTTGACTTCCTTAACCTCTGAAAGGACCCCAGGAGCTCCTCGGCTCCGGCGGGCGCTGCCGCGGCGGGGGTCACGACCTCTGGAGCAGGCGACACGCCCTCCGGCATCCCACTCTTCACGTCTACGCGGTCATAGCGCATGGGGGCCATCTGCGCGCGCACCTCAGGGGGTGCGGACGTGTACAGGAACCGCAGCGTTGCGACGCTTCCCGCAGCGACTGCGAGCAGATCGACATGACGCTCTTGTAGCGCCTCGCACCAGAGGAGGCGCTGCAGCCGCTCGAGCACGAGCGTCGCCTGCGACGTGGTGCTCACGCCCGCAAAGGACGGGTAGCTGCCGAGAATGGTCGTCGAAACCGCCTCCATTGCACGCGCGCTCACGCCCATGGACGAGTACGTCCCTCCAAAGGTGCCGGTCGACGACAGCGCCTGTTGCCGGGACTGGATGTTGCCGATGTGCTTGAGCACGATGTCTGGCAGGCGAAGCTGCAAGAGGTGCCGCAACATGTCTTTGTCGTCGTAGCGTACGGCGAGCTCGATGGTGTCCCACAACAACGTGCCAGACAGCCCATGCGATGGAGGCTCGCCAAGCTCCGTCAACGCAGCGAAACTACCTTTCTGTGTCACTTCATGCAGCGGCGACGACGTGTTCTTGGTGCGCTGCCCACTCCCAGAGGCTGTCGCGGCAGTAGAGGGGAGAGTTCTCACATCTGCCGACACGTGCGACGCTGGCTTGCTGCTCTTGCTCATGAGCGCCTCCGCTGCAGACATGGCCATGAGCTGCAGGAAGAGGTTCGTGCGGCGCACAACGTGAGACCAGTTCGATATCGCCGATGGCACAGAGCGTTCCTTTGATCGTTTCTTTACCATGCTCGGCGATCTCGTCGAGCTGGCAAGAGATGGCGGCGGCGACAGCAGCGTCATCTGCGGGCTCTGTGCATGCACACCGCTGTGCGACGCCTTCAACTCCTCGGCGCTCACCTCCTCGCGGACGGCGGCGCACATGACGAGGTAAATTGGCACTGCCGGCGCCCCCGGAAGCACCACGTGCAGCAGCTCGCTCCACGCCTTCGCCGTCGTCCGCACGGCGGTGTCCAGCTGGCCCGTGAAGTGCGCGTACAATAGATTCGTCCAGAGCGCGTTCATGCAGTCAGGGCTCGTCAGGAAGTCCGATGCAATATTCACGTTGTCCATTGCAAGCTGCAGCGCTGGTAGGGGGTGGATGTTCGGGTACACACCCCGCAGGAAGGCTCGCCGTGCGGGTTCGTTGGGCATATGCGTGAGTAAGGCACGCACGGTGCCGATCTCATGCTCAGGGTAGTAGACGCGGGTGGCGAGCAGCACGCGTACCACCACGTTCGCCAGATTCGTGCTCAGGGAGCAGTTAGAGGTGACCGGAATCCCTGAGACGTCGTACACGCCAACGCCGTCCTCACCACCCGCTTCGGTGTCACCGCCGTCGCCTCGCCGAGGCATGCTGCACGCTGTGCGCGAGCAGCACCATGACTCATCTCCACCTCGGCTGCGATTTCGAGAAGCCGAGGATACGGCTGCCCCGCTCTGCACTAGGACGGAGATGAGCGGCGCGTGAGCGATGCGCGCGGCCAAGGAGAGCGCGGTCTCCCCGTCACACGAGGGCTGGAAGAGCACCGAGCTCAGTGCTTGCCCGGCCGCCGTGGCTGCCGCTTGCGACTGTGGCGCTGACGGAGGTGAGGGCAGACGTAGGGCAGCGTCGCAGAGCATGTGCACCAGCGCCAGACACGTGTCCACCAAGGCACGCGTCTCTGCATCCACGGCAGGGTCGCTGGTGCACGGCGGCTCCTTCAGCACACTCATCGGCAGCTCCGACATGTCGTCGGCGTCGCGCATCATAATCGACGCAGCATCGCTCCCGAGCACCCTGCGTGGAGTGTTGCTGGTACTGCCGTCACCACTGCCGCCGCTTCCACTTGTCCCGGCGAGCAGGCGAGCGTGCGTCTTGCGCAGCAGTCGTGTAGCAACGCTGTCGCCACTTAGTGGGTGCTGCGCACTTACCGGGATTGCCGCCGCGCCGAAGGCGCGCACGAGCCGGAGCAGCTGCAGCGGTGTGTACTCCACGCATGTGTAGAGAAGGACGACGCGGTAGCAAATCCGCAGCGCCGCGATGAGTTGGGTCTTAAGTGACTCGGCCGAGAAGGACGGCGTGAGCGGCGACATTCCGGTCTCTCTTCCCGCGACGCTGTCTGTCCTTGATACAGATCCGCCTGTCAGTACCCTGCGGTTGGGCGTCACCGTGCCCCCTGGAGCCACGGTGCTTGGCAAGCGGGTTACTTCCTCCGCCGAGGTGATGGTCAAGAGGGATGCGAAGGAGACCTTTGTGGCAAGCGCCGTCGCCGGCTGTGGGGGGGTGCACGGCCCCACCCCGCCACCGCCGCGTGGAATGGCCATCGCGGCACTCGGGTGCAGGGTCTGCTGCATCTTCTCGTACTGCGCACACAAGGCATCAGCTTGGTCGAACACCGAGTAGCGGGAAGCGGCGGCGCCGTCGTCATCCTTGCCCGCAGCGGCGTTGCCTTCGTCGATGCCGCTGCCGTCGTGGATGTTTCCAGCGGTGCCTGCGGCCCGCCGGTTTCTTTGAGCAAATCCTGCGGCAGCTGCTCTGGTAGGCGCGAGCCGCATGCAGGGCAGATGTCGCCACTGGTGCAGGAGGCGGCGCGGGTGGCGCAGAAGCTGCTCGTTGAAGCACTCGCTCTCAGCGCTCTCCTGCGGTCCGTCGAGGCGCCTGCCATCAATGTGAGTGTCAGCGCGGCGCAGCGTTGCCGGCGCACACCCCAGCAACGGGGCGCGGAAGCGAAGGAGCAAGTCGACACACCGCTGCCCAGCCGCCTCGCCAGCAGTCGTCCGGATTGACGCCAGCGACGGCGTCGCTGGCGCAGACGCCCCCGTTAAGGAGAGCAGGGAGAGGGACGCTTCAGAGCCAGCGCTGCACGACCTGCGCTTGCAGTTGGCTGCGTAGCTGTAGTGCGTGATGGGCAGATCAGCGGCGCCGCTGCCGGCCATGGCGAGCAGCCAGGCATCACTGCCGGTGCTGTCGAAGAGCCCGTTCGACTGAGCACCGTGCTTCAGCAGCAGGCGCACCAGCGCCAAAGCCTCTGATAGCGAAGGGGCGGTTTTGGTCGCGGCGCTAGAAGACGACGAGCCGGCGGAGGCGGTGAAGGTGGGAGAGTCTACAAGCGAGTTGCTGCCCGAGGCACCGCTGCCACACGTTGTCGCTACCACAATGCTCTCCTGAAGCGCTGTCCGTTGATATGGGTCGAGCCACGCCGGCTCCTTGTAGTCGACAAGAGAAGCAGTAGGGCCGTTCGCCGTCGGGACCGTCGTGCCTGCACCGCCGACAGCAACGCTGTCTTCGACGGGCTTGTCCGAGTGCGAAAGCCGGGCCAAGGTGCTGGTGTCACATAGCTCATGGGGGTCGATCTCGGCAACTGCGGGTGCCGCGCCGCTGCCTGTCAGCAGGAGAGTCTTGACAATGTGCAGGTTGCCGGAGCGCACGGCGAGGCGGTACGGAGTCCAGCAGATCCACAAGCCGTCATCCTCCCTGCTCTTGTTAGCACTGCCATTAGCGCCGCCGTAGTCACCGCGGCCTGCGCACGAAGAAGCCGCTCCGACGACGGCGCGCACGGTGTGCATGACGACGTTACGCACCCGCGCAGCCTCTTCTTTCCGCGTTCCATCGTTGGAGAGGCTGGCCTGCGGCGGCGACGTCGTTGATTGAGCGATGCACGTATGCATGCCTTGCGCCGGTGCGTACAAGGGGCTCAGATTGTAGGCATCCACGAGGAACGCGACAACGTTTGGGAGGCCGAGCGTGGCCGCCAGCTGCAACACGGTGAAGCCCATCGGCGTCGTAAAAAGCTGCTCGTTGCCGATAACGGCAACGGAGTTGCGATCGGAGAATTCTCTGTCCGTTGCGTCTAAGTCCACCGTGCCGTCCCTGTTCCACGTGGCATGCTGCTCGACCGCGTCTCGGAAGCTCTGCGCCCTCGAGCGGGTGCGCGCCGAAAAGGAGGAGTGCCGGCTGCTGCTACTCAGCGTGGCCGAGGCTGCCAGCCTCACGTGCGCAGCAGGTTCGTTGATATGTGCCCTCACGTAGGCTGCCACGATGCTCTTGATTTCTTCGATGGCCCTTGCGCCGCCGTGAGAGCGGCCGTAAAGGCGAATCATGCGCGCCACCTCAAGACTTAGCGTTTTTCGATGCAGCGTCGCCTCCAAGGCGTGGCGGTAGTGCTCCCCCTCTTGCGCCGCGCTCGCCGGCAATGCCAACTTCGGTTGCGCCGCCTTACCATGTGCGCGGCTGCCAACATCAGACTTGGGGACGAGCAACATGCGGCAAAGCCAACCCATTGGTGCCGCCTCGAACTCGCTCTGCTGGTGTTGCTTCTGCCTATGCTCACCGCCCTTCTCCATGCTCACCGACAGCTGCGAGTAAGTGGAGTCGGTGGTCCTACTACTGAGAGCGTGATGAGTGCGCGATACCGCGGCGCGCTCGCGTTCGGCAGACGCTTCATTGGACATCCATTGCTGCAGACAAAGCCACACGTCGCGGCAGAAGACAACTGCCCGCGTCGGCGCTACCACCGAGCCAGCGTGCTCTTGCAGGTAGCCAATCAAGAGCTCCGCGTCCGCCATTGCCGTACCTTGCTGCACCCCCAGCACTGCACTCTCCGCCGCCACTTCGCTGAGGTACACGCACAACTCAGGGAGTGTGAAGCCGTGCAGCAGGACGCGCAGAGCGTCGTTCGGCGCGATGGTGGGTCCGGCGGCGCGCGTGAGGAGGAGTCGCACGAAGGAGCCTCGATCCTGCGCCATCGCGGGGCTGCGCTGCGACGCGTTTTCGTTTCGCTCACTCGCCAGCACCGGGCCAGTGCTTGCATCCGCAACGAAGGCTGGGGGGACGTCGCCGTCGCACGGCTCGCTCCTCAGCAGCGCCCCCGAGCGCCGTACGTCCGCCTGCTGCTGCTTGTACAGCTGCACCGACGTGCAAAATGCAGCGGAGCATGGAAACAGGCTGGGCGGGGCGGACAACATCAACTGCACCACGGAGTCAAGATGCTTCCTGTGCGCCTGGTGCAGGGCCATGCAGGTGCCTTCGATAAGGGGGCCACCAATCGGCGAGGGCGCCAATGCAGCGGCGGCTGCGGATGTACTGCACGACGCCTCCCCAGCATCTGTTATCGCGGTAGGTGACTTGGGAACACCATCACCTCCAAACGCCGCCGCGGCGCCTCCCACTTCCAGAGTCTCCGCACTGTCGGTAAGCATGCTCACCAGCAGCTCGGCCGTGTCGGCTTGGTCATACTGCACAGCGACGAGCAAGGCTGTCTTGCCCTGCTTGTTCACAGCGTGCAGGGGCACTATACATGTCGCTGTCTGGTACGCAGGCGATGCACGTAACGTGGGGTGCAGGGCTACCAGCCGCGCCACCTCCTCCTCGCTGAACTGAACTAACATGTATTCCACCGCGAGATTCAGCCCGCGACTCGCAGCCAGGTGCAGCGCGGTGTCGCCGTGCTGATCGATCGCGCAGAGATCCAGCACTGCGCGGCCGCGGCGGAGTTCGTCCTTGCTGTACTCGAGGATGCGAAGCGCCGCCTCTTCCTGGCCGTTCGCCACCGCCGTGAGGAGCGGCGTGTAGTTGGTGTAGGCGGCCGCGATGTTCAGCTGAGCGCGCCACGACTGCAGAAGAGTGCGAATGATGCGCAGTTGCCCGCGCTCGCAGGCGAGGTGCAGCGGTGTGCAGTGAGTGCGTTCGTGAAGTATGCTGACATCCATGAAGGGCTTCTTGTGTGTCTCAGCCGCGGAGACGGCCTCTGTTGGCCGCGCCGTTGAGGCAGACGGCGCCGCGGCACCGCGTTGACCGGAGCCGCAGTTCACGTGCTTTCCCGCTAACGATGCCTTTTCGGTGTCGGGTGCGGCGGTGGCGGCCGCGACAAGAGCCGCCGGTGGCGCCTCGGCCCCGCCGCCTCGGCCCTTACGTGCACTGCTAGTGGCTGTTTTCCTCGGTTGGGTGCCGTTGAGCAGCGTCAGCGCGGCCGCCTCGCTGCCGAACGCGATGGCAAGGTGCAGCGGGGAGCTACCTTCGAATCCGCTCTCCGCGTCGATCCCTTCGCACTCCAGGAGCTGCTGCATGATGGTGGGCATGTTGTTGATGGCGCACCAACACAGCGCAGTGGCGATGCCGGCGTGATTGAGAAGGACGGGCGACGTGGCGTACACGGCGCCGCCGCCGTTGTGGGATTGCAGCAGAGCCTCTGCAATCGGCGTGCAGCGGTTCGCACAGGCAAGCTCGAGGCTGAGCAGCCTCGTGACGCGATCCATGCAAGCCGGCTGCGCGCCCAGCTTCAGGAGGCGAAGAGCGACTGCGACGTTGTTGTGGCGGACAGCGATTAGTAGAGCAGCCTCGCCTGTCGGGCTTTGCAGGTTCAGCGCGTCGACAAGGAGCTCTCGGGCTACCAACGACGGCCGCCGTGCTTGCACCTCACCCCCCAGCACATCTTCCCCCCGCCCATACGACTTTGTCGAGTGCGGCGGATGCACTAGTTCCGCCGTGTTCTGCGCCTTCCGCGCCGTTGCGTTCGATGCTGACGCCACACAGAGTAGATCGTAGAGGCAGTTGAGCAACACCGTTACACAGGCTGTTTGCTTGCCGAGACGCGCGTTCAGCGAGGACATGCGCGCTTCCTCCGTGCCGACGTCAACGTAGCTGCCTTCTTCCACGCCCTCGTCGTCTTGATCTCCGTTGTCGAGCACGACGCCGAGAAGCGCCACGTGCAGCGGGGTGTAGGTGGACCGTGAGGAGGAGTAGATGGCGGAAGCGTCGAGAAGGGCGCGCTGGCTTTCATTCGACAAATAAGGCACTGCTGGCGCCGAGGTCGCGGCCGCAGCGCTACCGCTCTTCCTTGCCTGCGCAGCCGGCACCGCGGCGGTAGTGGCGTCTCTGAAGTTCGCAGTACTGCAAACCGTGGCGCTGCCGTCGACGCGATCGGTGCCGCTTGGCGACGACGGCGACTGGGTCGCGAGTGAGCGGAGTCGGTAGTTGCGCAAGAAAGCGGTGTTCGCCACCGCGTAGCAGCGCTGTAGCGCCGCGCGTGCCTCGCTCGCGATAACAAGCCCAAAGTACGAGAGAAGCTCCTCCACGGGAATGCGCTCCAGAAGCACCTGTACCACCTCTATGTAGCCAAGCGCACACGCTGCGTAGAGGGCGGCGCGGCGCTGTTGGGGCTGCTGCTGCCGCACGTAGGCATCACAGGCGCTCTCTTCGCCGGCGCCGAGGTTGCAGAAGCACGTCAGCGGGTGCGTTGCGATGACGTACGCCATGGTCCGCTGCCGCGACGCGAGTGCCGCGCAGAGCGGCGTGAGGCGAGCATTTTCGGGAACGATGTCGTGCCAATACATGTTGGCTGAGAAGAGCGATGGCGCCTCGCCGGCGCTGCTAAGTCCCATTCGTCGGTTTCCTAGACGCCGCTGGCACTGCTGCGTGCGCCGGCTGCGTACCCCAGCCTCGTTTTTGTCGGCCGCGTCGGGCGAGGAGGAGGATGGCGACGGATAGAGCTCGTGAGGAGGGCAGTGGCAGCTGTGCCGGTAGATGCGGACAGGAGGGTAAAAGATGTCCGCGGTGTCGCTGTTGTTGAAGACGGAGCTGCTGCCGGCTGTTGCGCTGGTGGCACCGCCTCCAGGAGTGCTCAGAAGACGCTGCACCTGCATCATCGCAGCGTGTGTGCGGCGATCGCGCGAGCCGATAAGCAACAGTGACGAATGTGCCGCCGGCGCCGCACCTTGTGGCGCCGCTGCATCGACACCGTCGAACTCGCCCTCCTCGTCCTCGACCGCCACGTCATCGCCGTGGCCGAGGCTGGGCAGCAGCTGCTGTTGCTGATTCTTGTCGCTGCTCCGCTTCGTCGCCGCGAGAAGCGACACATCTGTGAGCACCGACAGCATCTCCGTGAATTTGACCGTGCTGTCCAGCAGCGCAATAGGCTGAGATGACTGGGACGGCGGCACCGCTGAGTGTGGTGCCTTCGCGCCAATCGGTTCGCTGACTCGCTGCTGCTGAGACATGCGCGCGGCTTTCCCGGCAGGCACCATCGCGTCAGCAGACGTGACCCTTACTGCTTGGCGGGGCAGTGGGGGTCCCAGCAGCAGCTCAGCCGCGTCGAAGCTGAAACGCAGCACTGCATTGGATACAGATAGCGAGGAAGACGGCGACGATGCTGACGAGGGCGGCGCGCTGTATTCGACCGGCGCGCGCCCGCCTCTCCCTTTGCCCGACGATAGTCCCGCCGGCTGAGCCCCCTGTTGCTGCTGCTGCTGTAGCCTTGCCCACGTGCGTGTTTGATGGTCATACCAGCTTCTCCAGCCACAGTCGTTCAGCGACAGGGTCGCGGCTGGGTAGAGGCGAGGCTGCAGCGCCGGTGGTGGGGGTGCAGCTGATGTTGTGGCCGCGGTGGCTTCGGCTACGCTGCCGAGTCGAAGGCCCAACGTGATCTCCTCGAAGTCGGTGTAGTTGTTGAGCCGCAGACGCAGTGTGCCCGCGGATGGGTCGAACAGCAGCCCCAGCACCAGCGTGGCCGCGACCTCGCAGCGCACGCGGGGCAACGAAGCGAAAGGTGATGCAGGGAGAGAGGGAGAAGTTGCACCACATCGGCTCTTCCTCGCGCGCTCGCTGGCCTGATTCGCTGCGGCCCTCTGCGCCGCTTCCGCTTGCTGCTGCCGAGCCTTCGTGAGTGCTCGCGTCACGTCCTCTTGGCAGGCTCGTGTGATGATGGGCAGCCACATGTTCGTGCTCGCCGTCGCAGCAGCAGCGGCAGCGTTCGCTTCGGCGGCGTGTGCTGGATTGCCATTGGCGGCTACAAGGCGATTGCGTGGAGCATCTTGCGCCGCTGTCGTTCCAGCCTCTTTCGCCGGCGCCGGATGCGACCAGCGCGGCAGTTCCAGCCGCAGATATACGGGGGCGGCGTTTGCACAAGCGTCCGCAGCATCTCCGCCCACGTGGTGGGGCGGGTGCTGCATCGCCGTGATGGCACGAACACTGTTTCGCTGATGCTTCCACAGAGCCAAGTAGAGAACATCGGTATCGGCGTCGTCGTCGCTCGGTGTTGTCGATGCCTCACCGGGCTCCACCACCGCTGCCGGCAAGGCTTGCGCAGTAACGCAAGTCGACAGCAGGCGTGACGCCGCCACTTGTTCGTGGGCAATCACCGATACCGACACACCCGCCGACCAGGCGCCGCTCCTGCTTCCGCCCCTCTCCTTATCCTGTGCCGCGCCCCCCGCGCCACATTCGTGGCCTAGATGCGTCACCACATACGGCGGAGAGGAGCTGTGCGTGCACCCGTTCGCCTGAGCAGCGGTGATGGGGTTGCACAGCCCGACTACCACACAATTCTCGCACAGTCGGTGCATGGCGTCCTCGGAGAGAGGGCTACTCGCGCCACGTGCGAGCGCTTCGCTGCCGATGGCGGGTGGCGTTGCACCAAGGTAATCGGCCGCGTGCATGGCTACGAGGTACTCCACTGACATCTGGACCTCATAGTAGAAGCTGGGCTTGGCTGGCGGCGGCGGTGCACGATGGACGCCGAGACTCACCAGGTTCTCAGCTGCGGTACCAGTGCCGCTGCGCCAGGGGTGGTGGCCGTCCGACCCGTCTCCGTCGTGGTGATGGTCAGAGGCGCTCTTGCCCGCCGCCCCGGTCGCGGAGCTACCGTACAGGGTGCGCAGTGCTCGCCGCTGCTTTTCATCTTGCGCGGCTCGACGCACATCCTCTAGCGGCATGGAGAGCGAGTAGCGAAGCGGCAGGGCTGACATCAGCAAGCCGGTGGCACTGCACGCTTGCCACGGATTCACGAGCCGGTGAAGGCGAGTTCCGCGGGTGGTTTGGCGTTCCCCATTGCCGTTGCTGGCACTGTCGTTGATGATGTTGAGCGCACTGCTGTTGCTGCTGCTACCGTAGTGCTCATGCTCTTCCACGAAATTGGCCTGGCTGATAGCTGCGTGCACGTACCACGAGCTGGCCGTCATGTCGATGGCCGTGTCAGATCGCATGAGGAGCGCCGTGATGGGCTGGCTACGCGGGGACAGCGAGCTCAGGCTACGGTTGAGGCGGTCACGCAAGTTTTCGTCGTGACGGCAGTCGTCTTCCCCAATCCCAATCAGCGTCTTCTCCTGTTCGGTGAGAGAGATGAGCTCCCTACTGGACTGCTTCGCCCATCCCTCGCTGCCGGTGCCGCGCGCGGTACCCAATGCGGTTGTGATGGCAGTGGTTGGCTGCAACGGGCCATAGCTCCACGCATCCACGCGCTGCAGCTGCGGCGTCGTGAATGCTGGGCACATCTGGCAGCGCAGTGGGCACACCGCGCCCGCAGTCAAGGCATCTAGCTGATGTTGCTGCAGGATGTGCACAAAGGAAGATGGGGCCGTCACTGCAGAGGCGAGCGGCGCTTCTCTTTGGTCTGTGCGAGGGTTCGCGGCAGCCGCGCCCTGCAGGGGCGGGGGCGCTTTGGCGTGCAGCCGGGCTAAACTCTTGCCGCTGCTCGACCGTGCCTTGAATTTGCCCAGCAGCGTCTCCCACTGTGCGTCTTGTCGCTGCCGCTCATACTGCAGCATAGCGTTGCGCACTGCAAGGAAGAGTTGTAGGCGGTGAAGAGCGCCGTTGAGAAACACCGGCGGCGGCGCGGGAGCTGCTCGGGACGCGGCTGACATCGACAGCGCACCGAATGCCGAGACACCCGTGGAACCGGTGATGTCGTCGTCGTCGGCGTCGCTGGCGTCTTCCGCCTTCTTGATTCCGCCGCCGCGTGTCATCGACGCGTTTGCTGTCGTCGCTGGCTTGCCGGTGTGGGTGGAGTGCTGAGAGCCGTGCCGCTCACCGCGCAGTGCATCATCGTCGATGGAGGCCGACGACGCGGCGCTAAGGAGGAGGAAGCCCAAGGTAGCGAGCAGCTTCTCGCCCCCTGCGCTCACGTCGAGTAGCTGGGCTTTGCGTAGCGCTGTGAGAGCCGACTCGTCGGCCTCGTTGTCGGCGCCGCCGGCGATGTTGCTCATGCTCGCTGCATCCGTGGCGTTCTCTTCCAAGGAGAGAGGCAACTTGTACGCGGGCTCCTCACTGCGGGCCGCAAGCACCTGCTCTGCTACGCTGAGGAACGCCTGTACGCGCTCCACTAGCGCTTGCTGGTATACGTAGCACGCGCGCGACGACATTACCGCTGTCGGTGCCGCGGCTATGTTCCATGGGGCGCTCATGAAGAGCAGCACGTGCAGCGCGTTCACATGCCAGCTCTGCTGCTCCACCAGCCGGGTCAGCACGTCGAGCTGGCCGCCAAGGAGGCCCGCAAAGAAGCATGTGTGGCAGTCCACCGGGTGGGAAAGGACGCTGCCGTAGGAGACGCTTGAGGAGAGAAGCAGCTGCGCCACGGCGTCGGCGCGACCTTCGGCCACAGCACGCAGCAGCACGGGGCCCAGGTCTGGGAGAGCGCGCGACGAGCGTAGTGAGGCGTGCGCCTCACATGCGTAGACAAGGCGGCAGGTGGTCGTCACCACATACTCCCTCGGGACGATGTTGAGAAGCTGTGAGATGGCGAGCGGGTCCATGACACGTTGAACGTACCACTCGACGAAGGCACTGATGGAGTGCGAGCTCTGATGATGCGCGCCGTCGCCAGGGGGCCGTGGGACGGCCTGTGGCGACGGCGACGCGGCGAAAGTCACGCAGATCTCGGATGCGAATGGAGCGGGCTCCCGCAGCGCCAGAACACGGGCGGAAAAGGAGAGAATGAGCTCGTTGCGGAGGCGAGACGTCACCTCCGACACGGGGAGCGGCAGGCGCAGCTGACGCCGCAGCCGACGAACCCGCCGCTCCATCCCGACAAGCCGTCGTGAAAACTGCGACGTCAGCTCATTCATCGTGGACTCGCTCTCCCCATCTCCGCGCGCGCCACCGCCGGTGAGCGTGGGTACACCATGCGAGTCCGTGCTGCTCCTTGCACCTATGCCGTCCTTCCCCACGTTGGCGCGCATTATGGACCCCGCCTTTGTGCTGCCGCCCTGCAGATCGTCCGTGCTCTGACGCCGCTGCTGGCTCAACAGCGGCGTCGCCTGACCTTCGACTAGAATCGAGTTGCTTAACCCCTCCACCTCCTCGAGCTTCAGCAGCACGTAGTACACCTTCTCCAAACGGCTTTGCAGTTTCTCCTGCTCCTGTGTGTAGTGCTGAAGCGGCGCGCCGCGCTTGTACAAGCGCAGGTGATAGTGGAACGGAGAAAACTTGTGCTGCTCCGGCGGCAGCAGCTGCTGAAGCTGTATTTCCGCCCTGAGATGGACGGTGTCGCTCGCTGCTGTCGATGTCGACATGGACGCTGCGTGCTGGTGGATGTCCTCCTCGAGGGCGTCGTAGTAGGCGTGCAGAAGGCGGTTTCGGCCGCGGCAGAGTACGGCTTGCCGCTGCAGCAAACGCGCGGCCGCCTCGAGCGCCTCCAGTGCCCCGTGGAGGGCCTGCTGACGGGACACCCCTGTAACGCCGCCAGGCCTCGCTCGACCACGGATGGCGCGAGAGCCACAACAGTTCCCGCGCTGCACTGCGTCCGCCGCCTCAGCTGGCGCAGGAATCGACTTCACGACGGCGCGGAGCCACGCGTCGAATGCAGCGGTGGTGCACGTGCAC
Source organism: Leishmania arabica (assembly GCA_000410695.2). Classification (NCBI taxonomy): domain Eukaryota; phylum Euglenozoa; class Kinetoplastea; order Trypanosomatida; family Trypanosomatidae; genus Leishmania; species Leishmania arabica. Next base: position 439,583 of record CM004660.1, on the reverse strand, counting down.
GGGTTCAGCTTTTCCAGCAGTGCCACGGATGCGTCGGCTTTCTCGCCGTCTTTCAGTTCCATTAGCACCTCAGGCGGCACCAGAGGTTGCTCTCGGCGCATCGCCAAGGAGTGCAGTCCGCCCTTTGACAGCTCCGCCGATGCGTCGGCTTCCCGCTCGTGCATGAGATAAGTGGCCGCCTCGGTCTGCAAAGCCTCGTTGAATGGTCGCTGCGGGGTGCGCCGCACTGCGTCCGGCTCTCGCAACGCCATCTTCGGCGCCGTCTCTAGCTCGACAGCCGTCTCCATGGAGGTGTGCATCTTGCTCGCGCAGCCAGAGAATGGGTTTCAACGGACAGTCGATTGAAGGAAACGATGGAGGAGGAGGAGGGGCGCGCACACGCTGCCGTCAATGCGATGGGGATATTCGAGGAAAAGCACGCAACCCAGCAGTGCAGTGACCGGGGGTGAGGTGGGGTGGGGTGGGGTGGGGAGCAATAGAAGAAGCGAGCTGAAAAGCGTGACGACAAGAACAGCTGCAAGAACGCCACAGGAGCTCAGTGACTGCAGGTTGCGAGTGTGTGTGTGTGTGTGTGTGTGTGTCGGAGGGAGGGGAGAGGGTCAACGGCTATGATGGCGTTGGTGGTGGGTGATGAGTTTAAGTCTGGGGTGGCGGTGGTGGTGGTGTTGGTGAGGTAGTGTACATCCATACATGCGAAAACAACAACAAGAGAAGAGCTACAATGCCACAGGCGCGCACGCAGAGAGAGAGGAGGGGGGAAGGGATGGTTTGTGTGCGTGTGTGTGTGTCTGAGGGAGGGGAGGGGATAGTAGAGCGCACAACGAGTACCAACATCACACCAACAAAGCCACGGCAAACACGGACACACAAGCAGGACAAGAATTCACACGGAGGATGCAGGGCAAAAATACATCTATGAGGGCAGCGGTGCGATTGTGGCGGTGCGCACGCGCGTCTCTCTCCCTCTCACACCGTGTGCGTGTGCCTGTGTGTCTGAGGAGGTGAAGGGGAGGAGGAGGAGGAGGAGGGGGGGGACGAGCGTCAAAAGAGGGAGCACCACCTAAACAACGAGAAAACACACAACAAACAAAAACGACTCGCGAGGCGTCAGAGAAAGAACAAGGAGGGAGATAAAGATGACACAGACACACACACACACACACACACACACACACACACACACACACACACACACACACACGGGTGAGCCTTGATGCAAACGCCCGCTCCACAGCAGCCGCCGCCGCTGCAGGAGGAGCAGCAGCAGCAGCAACGGCAGCGGCCAAGGTGGCCGTGGGATGACGGTGGCTGTGATGCGGCAACCAACTAACCAACAATCAAGGCAACCAACTCGGGCGGAGAGAGAGAGAGAGGTCCGGAGAAGGGGGTGAGGGTGGAGGTCTAAGCGCTAGCTACCCTCCTACTAGTGACTTGTTTCGCAGAGTGCGCGTGATTCGATTTTGGCTCACGCGGTTGCGTTTGTGGCGGGTGTTACTGTGAGGCCGAACCGATCGGTAGTAACGAGTTTCACTTATGACCCGAGCCCACGCGCCTCTTGTGCGCGCTTACGGACAAGAGACGATAGACGTCGTGCTGCAGGGCTTCCACTCCTGAAGAAGAGAAGGAATTCAGAAACAAAGGAGAGAGATGCGTGAGGGAAGGGCATTTTGGTAGCAAGAACTGCACCACTGACATGGCAGCGGCACGGTGCCGGCTGTGCGTAGCCACGCTTGCCCGTCTTATCCTCCTCAACCTATGCACGCCATCAGTAAGAGGTGGAGAAGAGGGTCCTGTCTCATGAACAGCTTGGAGGAAGAGAGAGGAGGGTGGTGAGGCTGAGGAGCTGCACTTCACCGCTCCTCCTTCCCCCCCTCCTCCTCTCCTTCACGTTTCTGGTTCGCTCCGCTCGCTTGTGTGCGATCCAACTACATACACAGGCAGGCGCACTGACAACAAACAGAAAACACGGACATGGCAGACACGCATGCGAAAAGATGAAGGGCGGGAATATGCAGGGTTGGAGAGGAGGAAGGGGGGGGGGCAGCGGCGGCAGGGAGAGGCAACAAGGGTGGGCCTACGTTGTGGATGTGACGTAGGAGCGCATAAATGCCCTGTCTGCGGCCTCTGTGGGCGTGGATTCGGTGCAAACGTCATCCATCGTTTCTCTCTCTCCACCTTTCGCACGCGCCCATCGCATCTTCTCAAAAAACGCACCCACTTACATACCCACTCACACACATTACGCCGCATGCTGATCCGTTAACGCACAGCGCGCATGCAAAGGCTCCACCGCCCTGCACGCACCGGAACGAGCCAATGGGCCGGCGGCGGCAGCGGCGGACAAGAGCGAATAAATCAACAACAACGCACACGTGCACGCGCAGTGCCGCTAACAAGGGTGAGTCGGAGGCCGAGAGCGTCGAGCACATGGGACGGGAGGGGGGACGGCAGCAGCCTCCCCATCACAAGAACAGCAACGAACGACATGACTAACTGCATCCTCTTGCACCACTTACAGCGGCAACAGTGCCGGGGGGGGGGGGAAGGGGGTGTCAGCGGCGCGCCTTTCCACAACGTCCACTCCTCCTCTTTTCGTCGTTATTCTCGCAGATGGCTGCTGCATTGCCCCTTCTCGTGCTTCCTACTGCGGGATCTTCTCTGTCATCTCCTTCACCGAGTTCGTGAGCCCCACGACCTGCTCTCGCCAATGCGACACATGCTGCGCCAACGCCTTCACCTCCTCAAGGCTCAGCACACGCGACTCCACCCACGTAATGCGCACCTCCCTCTTCAAGCCGTCCATGCGGCCCTTGATAATGCCGTGAGCAAGCGCCTCGAGCAACAGCGGCTCCGCCCCGCAATCCGGGACACCGCACCGCTGCGCCACCGCGTGAAAGGTAAAGGTGCGCTCGCTCAGAGGGGTGTAGAAGATGAGATGCAGCAGGGCCATGAGCCGCACCTTGCGGTGGAGCGTCGCCGACGCGCTCACGAGCTGGGGCTCCTGTGAAATCTGCTGCTGGTGCTGCCGGAAAAAGACCTCAAAGTTGGCCACATCGCCTTCGTTGCACAGCCGCATCATCTCCAGCGCCCAGCGCTGCGGGCACGCCTCCAGCTGCAGCCGGGACACAAATTGGTCGAAGTTGAGCAGCTTGCCGAAGTTGAAGATTTTGTCTGAGAGGAGACCGGCGACCACCGTCTTGTACGCCAGCGCGGTGACGTCCTCGTCGCGCATGGGCAGGTCCGCCTTCTCCAAAAAGATAATGATGTCGAACGCGTTTTTGTAGTAACTCGTGTGCTGGCGCCGAATCTCGTAGTCACGACCGCGCGCCATGCCGTACAGCGCGACCAGCACCGGCTCCACCTCGTGCATCTTGAGGCCGTGCAGGTACATCTCGGTCTGCTCCAGTAATTTGCGTGCCGTGTGCGGCGGCGACCCAGGCACCGCCGCCAGCGCCGCGCTCTCCTCGGGGCTCGTGCTCTCGAGGAGCAGGAGGGCACGGATGCACAAGGCAGCGTAGTGCCCTTGCTCCGAGCTGCTATGGATGAGAGAGGCGCACGCGCCTTCGACAAGCTCCAGCGCTTTCTGCGTCGTGCTATGCGGAGCGAAGCAGACGGAGCGAACAATCATGACGTACGCGATAGGCGAGATGTCAGCCCGCACGGCCACAATGACGTCCGCGTACAGCTCGTACGCGTCCTCCAACACCATCGGGTCACGGATCAGCTGCAGCAGTTCACTTGACAGCTCATACCAGAAGCGTTGCTCAAAGTAGTCGAGCGCGCGCGACACCGTGGCAGCGGCGCTAGCATTGTTCTTCGCCTCCAGCCTGCTGCGGAGGTTGACCAGGTAGGCCTGTGCGCGGGCCTCAGGAGTCGACATGATTTTCGCGTGTCTGCAGCTTGATGCGTATTGTGACAGGAGAGACAACACGAAAAGGCCCAACGGGTTTATGTGGGAGAGGGGGTGCACCTGTGCAGGCTCGACGAGCCGTTGCTGAGGGGAGGGGAGGGGGGGGGAGGCGTTTGTTTCTGCTGGCGCGTCAGCGTGGGTGGGAAAGAGAAAGAGAGCTGTGTAGGCGACGCTTGGTGGGGCGAGGCGGGTGTGTGCGTGCGTGGGTGGTGGGGTGGTGATGGAGAGTTACAAACGGAAGGAAGACGGCAAAATGGACGCGCGACCGAAGGCTGAGCTGTGTGGCGTCGACCTATCTTGTTCCCGTATGTATTGCGTACACTTGTGTTGAGCGAGGTGTGGGCAGCGGAGGGAGAGCAGGCAGGGCGGGCAAGCGAGGTGGATGTCGTGGGGCAGAAGCGACGGGGCACACCCTAGTCGGAGCGAACGAGGAGAGCACCAGCGCATTCCATGCCCCTGTCGTTTTAGTGCCAGAGGCAGCCGCCCATGTATGCAGTCCCCGTCAGGCACATGCATGCGCTCGTGCGCGCGGGTGTCGCGCTGCACCTTGTGCGCGTTCCTGCACAAGGAATCAGCCAGGCATGCCAAGACGTGTCGACAGTCCTCACATGCGTGACAGGCGACCCGCCCACCCACCCTCCCCAACAGAAAAGAAAGGTGCGCAGAAGCGATTCGGTGCAGCTAGTGTTGCGGGAAGCACGCACGCAGACGGACGCACCAGCACCGCTGGGCATCCCCCCTCCGTCTCGCACCGGTACCTCGTTTTCACGGACGCGTCGAGACGCACCGGCGCAACGATTCCATCCTTTTCAACAACAACAGAGATGCGCAGTATACCCGCGCGCAGAGAGATCAACGCGACCGCACCAACATCACAACAGTGGAAAGACGCAACGGATGACACACCCGCCCACACAGACACACACAACACACAACGCACAACACATGCAATATCCACAACAGTCCACGACGTCCGATGAGCACGCGAGGAGACAACACGCCCACATACTTACGGACATGCGCCTATTCAATCCTCCTGCAAAATACCTTGACGCGGGCGTGGCAGTCGTCGCGCGTCTGGCTCTCTCCCTCCCTCTCCCTTGCATTTCCTCCGCGTTGCATGTGGAAAGAGGCCACGAAAGGGTGTGGCGTAAGAGATGGAGAGGGGGATGCGGGGGCGCAGAGCACTACACCCGTCAAGGACCCTGCTTCCGCTTCGCCATCTCGTCCGCGGCAGATGCTACTCTCGCGTAGGGTGACAGCTTCGTTTGGATGACCTCGATGCACATCCACATGAGGATCACCTGCGGCACACACCGCACCGCCTCGACAAAGGCCCCAGCGTACCAGCCACGGATGCCCTCCTTGGCGTAGATCTGTCGCAGGCAGTCGCCGACGCCTCGGTAAACTGTCTTGTCGGTGCCTTGGCCAGACATGCCGATACGCCTCTTCGCTACGTCGAGTGGAAACGCTACGAGGATGGAGGCTATCGCCGCGGCGGAGCCGCCGACCATCGTTGACAACACGTTGCGCGCCGCGTCATTGTCCTTGAAGAGAAGCGGGTCGGGGCTGTCCAGCACGGCGTACTTGATCGTCTCGTACGTGGCGAAGCTGACTAGGATGTCTGGCACGCGCTGCATGAGCGACGCCCCGAGGCCGCGGTAGAAGTTGCGCAGCGAGCGCGTCTCCCGATAAACGAGCCCGCACGTATGTGCAATGCCGGTAAACTTTTTCTCGCCAGACATGAGGCGGAGGCGGACAACTTCGCCCGGATAGACGGCCGCGCCGGCGATCGTGGCCGAGATGCCGCCGGCGCCGCACTTCATGACGAACTTCTCCAGCCCCAACCCGCGCGATGCCGCGGTGCTGGACGCGTTGTCGTTGTCGCTACTACCGTCCGCCTGGTGGGCAGACAGCGCCGCGGCCGCATGACGACGATCCAGCCAATCTTGAAATAAGAACTTGAGCTGGGTGTAGAGCAGAAACTGAATGCCGCTGTACGGCACTCGAATCACCATTGAGGTGAGGTTGCCGCGCCAGAAGCTTTTCAAGCCTTCCTGCGCATATATGTGGCGCACCAGTTGAGCGATGCTGTAGCTCTTGTGCTGCCCGAGTTGCTGCAGCACGACGATGCGCTGAAAAGGACTGAGGAGCGACTTGGCGAGTGCCCCGCCAAAGCCGCCGGCGACTACATCCACCCACGCGGCATGCTTCTTCTCACTGCTGGACATGGACAGAGCCGCGCGATAACCAAGTGCGCGGTGGGGTGGAGAGGAGGAGGAGGGGGAGGTGGTGGCGAGGGCAAGGACTACTCACGACGGACGACGTCACCGGCGATACGAGTTTAAAAGACTTTAAGTCAGGAACGTTTTCAGGTCCGTCGGCACAGAGAGACACACCATGACAAGGCTGCTGTCTGTCTACAGCTCTCTCTCTCTCTCTCCACAAATCGATCTATGCGCTTGTATGTAGGATCATGGATTATGTTTAGAGTGCGTGTTCGCGGTTCGGTTGAGCGTGGCCGTGTGGGGAGGCCGAGGAGACGCTCTAGTGTGTGCGTATAAGTGTCTACGTCTGCGCGCGCCTTTGCAAGTGTCCAACTCGTTGCCGGGGTGCTGAGTGCGCTTGACGTGATGGTGACTATGAAGGTGGGCAGAGTTTTTGGCAGCGGAAGAGCTCAGGCTTGAGGAGGTGGGAGGGGAGGGGGCTGCGCCGACTCTTTGCGTTGCTGGTGTGCGGATATGTATGCGACAACGGCGACAGCAAGGTGTCGTCGGAGGAAGGAGGTGTGAGATGAGAGGCTGTTCGGCGTCATGGAGAGCGACGTGTGAACGAGGAGTGGACAAGGCTTTGTGCACATGTCAACGAATGGGCGGCGGTGCGTGTGTGCGGCTTTCACACACAAGTACACACACACACACACACACACACACACACGAGCATACACATCCGCAAAAACACAATACTCCATGTAAAGTGCAACGTGACGAAGGCGTCATCGTATCTTGCATGTCTTAAATTGTTCGTGCATCTTTACATCCTTTCCGATCCACCACCTACGTTGTTGGCCTTGAAGAGGCGCCGGGGGTGTGGGTGGCGGTCGTGGTGATGGTGGCGAGAGAGGGAGACCGAAGGCTTGGGCAGAACACCGCGAGATACTGATGAACAGCGAGTGGTGGCAGTGTATCGCAACAACAATAGAGGGGTTTTCTAGACCTTTGCCGGGAGGCATGTAAACCGCAAGCGCACGTGCAGATGCACACACGGCGCAGAGCAAGGGAAGGGCAGCCGAGCATCAGAGGTGCCACGGAGGAGAAGAACGCCGTAAACAGCCGCAGCGAGCGACAGAGAAAGAGGAAGACGACTAAAAGATGATACAGGTAGCGTACACGGCCAGGGGCACACACACACATGCACATACGCGTACAATGTATATATATATATATATACATATATATATATATATATATATATATATACACTCACACACATCCATACACGCACATACACA
>CM004660.1:373045-432032 GCA_000410695.2 Leishmania arabica | reverse complement strand
TATATAATACATGCGTAGATATGTGTGCGTGTGTACATATTTCGATACATACACATACACGCAACACAAGGACAGACCATCCGAAGGAGAATAGGCGACACTTTATCTACACGCCGGCCATACATGCACCGAACACACCCAACAGCGACGACTGCACGAGAAGTGGAGCACGCACATACACACACACACATACATACATACATACACTGCCCGTGTGTCTCTGTACGCGCGCGTGTGTGTGTGTGGACGACGGCTCAAGCTCTGGGGGGAAAATGGCAAGCAAGAGGAGCACAAAGAGCGAGGCTCCACCAGCGATACAGAAGCCGGTGCGCGCAGACGTATATACACACATGTGAGGAGGACAGGCTTAGACCGAGTGATGAGGTGAGGCTCACACCTTGTCTGCCCGTCTTCCCCCCGTCCGCGGCTCTTGCCATTCCACCTCCCTCCCTCTCTCTCTCTCTATATAGAGCATCTAATTATACACACACACACCAGCACCGCGTGTGTGTGTGTGTCTCTCGCTCAGGAAGCTTGGACCACCGCCCGTCCGCACTCTACGCGTACGCGTACGCAGCGCGCCCCTACTGAAAACAACAGCAACCAACAAATTATGCACCGAAAGCGGTGCTCGCATCAGCCGCGACGGGTTGCAGGAGGCATGGGAAGGCACCATGGGTGTGTGGGTGAGGGGGGGGGGAGCAGCTGGAGGCATTGATGGAGCGCGCTGGCTTGGAGGTGTCAGTATGGATGGCAGGATAGAGAGAGAAGTCGAGCGAGAGAGGGGACACTGTGACGGCAGTGGGGAGGAAGGTAGGGATGGGGAGACCAATGCTGCGGCTCACCCGCTAATCGTCCCGCAGCCACTCAGGCGTCGACCTCCCAGACTCGTCACTCTTGCCGGCACTGAGTTCTTCTTCCACATCCGCTTCCTCCGTTGGCGGCTCGCTCGGCACTGCCCTGTCATAAACACCATGCAGGCGCTCCGCCGCGCTGGTGGCATGATCGTGGTGACCGGCTCCACCGGCGTGGCCGCCGCTGTCACCTTCATTGACGTTGTGAGGCACCGACTCCACCTCAAATGTGTCACCATCACCGGGGACGTTGTCCGCCGCCTTCACCGAGTCGGCGTCATGGATACTCGGCAGGAACGCCGGCGGCGCCGCTCTCTCTCTGCCCTCCAGCCCAAACATATCATAACCGAGTCGTTCGTTGTCCGCGTCGATCTTGCGCAGCACGGCCTCGATGCTGTCGCGGTCACCCAATTCCTCTTCGATGGCATCACGTGATGAGGTTGGCATCTCGCCACCAGCGGCAATGCTGCTGCCCATCTGGACCGCCGCCGCCTTCACTGGCGAGCCTAACACTGCTGTCAGGGCAGGCAAGGATGCCCGGTGCTCGGCGCGTGCGGTGCGCTTGCCCGTCTGCACCAGCGCTGGTAGCGCTTTGAGGCCGAGATTCGAATGTTTTGCGGTGCCATTCACATTTTCCGGGGTTCTCCTGTGTGCAGCGGCGGCACCACCGCCCTTCGCATCTGCCGCCACCGCCATTGCCTCTACGCGACGCGTCACGGGAGAGCGCAGCACATCTCGCAGCGACCCCTTGCGCGCCACCACAGCACCGCTTCCCGCTACCAGGACGCCGCCATCTCGCGCAGACACCGCTGAAGTCGTCGCCGGTGTCGAGCGTGTTGGGCTACTGCCACCGACGGCGCACAGGGGCGCGCGAGCCTTGGCAACAGCAGCAGAATTGACATCGAGGTAGCTGAGCCCCGCCTGCGCGTGATTCGCCTTGATCTGCTCGTTGTACTCCTCCACACGCTGCAACAGCGTGTCGATTCCCGCCTGCAGCTCCTGCTTGCGGCCCAGCAGTATCTTCTTCTGCTGAAGCAGGCGATCAGCCTTGTTTGCCTCGTACTCGGCGATCACCTGCTGCTGCTCTTTCATTGTCGCCCCCGCCCGCACTGGCGAGATGGCGGGCTTGAATGGCGACGTCGTGCAGGAGCTGCGACTTGACTGCGTAGCACAAACACCAGCATCGCCACCACACGTGGATTTCGGGCCATTGCGCAGTTCATGCGCGAAGGCGATTGTGTAGACGGAGATGGCAGTTTTGTGCTTCTCAATCGCTTTCACGTTGGCGTCACGAGTGGCGCAGAGTGCCTCGTACTCCTTCAGCGTGATGGACGACAGGTGCTTGCGCCGCACCTGCGCTTCGAGCTCAACGCACCTGGCCTTCATCATCTTGGTCGCCGCGCGTGTGCGTTCCACGTTCTCCTTGAGCTCCTTCACCGTGCGCAGCAGACCCTTGCGTGAGTAAATACCCTCGTTGTGCTGCCGTTCCTCCAGCTCATCGGCCGTCGGCATACGACGGTGCACCTCTTTGATGGTGTGCGCGGCACGCTTGTCGCGGTTTTCGAGAGCGCGGCGCACGGCCGTGACGTCCTTGAGCTGCAGCCGAGCTTTTTGCAGCTGGATGTCTGCCCGCACCACGAGCGCCTGCACGTTCATCTCCGCCTTCCCGGCGCCTTGGCGCGCGTACTGGGCCTCGAGCTGCTCGTTTTCACGCCTCAGCTTCGTGAGTCGTGCGTTGGCGGGACGACCGTCGCCCTTGGCGTCGGCCTGCGTGGGTAGCGCGTGCTCCACCGACTCAGAGCGCTGCTTGCCGCCGTTCGAGCCCCTGCGTCTCCGTGCCACGCCTGTACCGTCGGCGGAGCGACACTTCGATGAGGAAGCTGCCGCACCGTCCGAGCTCCCCGCCTCTGCTCTCATTAAGGCGCGCTGCCGTGCAATGCGATTGTCCCACGTGGCTATTTCCTCGCGGAGCTGCGCCACGCGCGCCAGAAGCGCCGCACGTTCACCCGACTCAGGCGCGTTTCCGTCCTTGGCAGCCGTGGTCGACGCTTTTGTGCGCCCTTTGGTCTTTGCGGTGCCCACTTTATAAAGGGAGGCATCTTCGGACGTCGTGGTCGAAAGCTGGGAGGTCCTCGACGGCGGGAGCGGCGGCGGCGGTGACAGCTGTTTCGACCTCGCATCTCTCTGCGGCTTCTTCTCCACATCATCCTCGTCGGTGTCGACGTCACCCCTGTCGTCACGTGGTCCCTGTGAGTCGCAGAAGCCATCCAAGAGCCGTGCATCCATTGCATCGTTGCACACGGTGGTGACCTGACGCCGCTGAATGGCGCCGCGCAATACAGCACTGCTTGTCACTTGCGTCTTTGGTGAGGCTTCGCATAAAGCGGATCTAGATCGGGAGGCGCCGCTGCTTGAGGTTTGCAGCGCCACAGCAGAGGTTGAGTTGTTTGGACGGCTGCTGCTGTGAGCACTAACACTGTCAGGACCATTCTGCGGCGGCGCACGATTCGATGAGGAGCGTGTCGTCGGTGGCATTGAGGATGATGGCGCTGTCGTAGTGGTGTGGGCAGAGGGGGGTTGGTGGCTTGTGAGCGATGGTTCCGCGGAGGTGGATGGGGTGAGGCTCGTGAAGGAGCCCGAGTGGGCAGCCGATGGCGAGGAGGCCAAACGTTGCCGCTGTGCTGTCAGTGCTGCCACGGGTGACATGGTGTCGCTGGCGCTTGCGTCCTTGTGGTCCTCCTCCCGCTCCTCTTCATCGTCGACTGGGGCCGCTGCAGCGTCGATCTCGGCCGGGGTGCGGCGATGACCGCGGTCATTGTCCGCTTCCAGCACATCCACCGAGGTGTAGTTCGACTGGTGTAGCAACTTTTTTATACTATAGGTTGTGGTCGAGCTGCTTCTGGAGTGGCGACGCTCGGCGGAGACATTACGCGTGACCGGTGCGCCAATGCCAGGCGCCACTGCGGCCGCCGGGGGCGCTGCGGCGGAGGCGAAGGGGATCGGAGAGGTGCCGTGAAGCCGCCCACAGCCGCTACCGCCATCATCGTCGCTACTGCAGGATGCGTCCGACGAGCTTCGCGAGGCGTTCCCCGCGAACTTGACACGTTGGAGGTGTTTTGCGCCCGTTTCTGAAACGCTGCCGCTCCCGGCACTCGGCATGCTGTGGCGCGAGGATCCAGCGCGGCCCGGCGACAAGGAAGCATGTGACGTTGAGTGAAAGGAGGTGCAAGAGGATGCTGTGGTTTCGGTCGCTGACGCCTCGGAAGGAGACGTCGGTCGCAGCTGCTTCCCACCCATGCTGGCGATCACCTGCACCCCATCATCACTGTCGAGCTTGGCGTACGCCTTTGGGGCGCCACGTGAGGCGATCTCACGCTGCCCAGGCGTTTGTGCAACGGAGGGGCGCCCAGAGGAGAGGGTGACAGCGCTGAGGTTTCTTGGCGACGTGGGTGTGCGCACGAAATCAGACGCGACCACTACAGCGTTGGCGTCATCAGTGTCGGGCGAGGCTCGATGTCCTTTGACGGATTCTGCGGCAGATGGAGTGCTGCCGCTGTCCTTGGTAGGGTGCTGAGGGTCCGTGTGATGTCGGGACGACGACGTGGACGAGGAGCAGTAGCGCTCGTGTGCTGACCGCAGCAGCGGGTCATCCGAAGATGATTGGTAACTAGAGAAGCTGGAACCCAAGGAACACATGGGCCGTCGTGGAGCACTCTCCATCCCAGACTTGGCTGCGGCACCGCTATGGCCCGCGGCTGTGGAGGTTACCACTCCGCTCTTTGAGGCCGTTCCGTGGGTGGCAGGAACAGGGCGATGGGGCGTTGACATAGACGCAGCGTGGCACGAGGCCGACTTGGCGGCGACAGAGCCAAGCTCGTCATCCTCGAAGTCGTCTTCGTAGAGTTCATCGTAGTCGTTCATCTTGGCCCGTGACGCGGAATTTCCCACAAAAGTGTGATGAGCAGTGTGCGCGTGGGTACACCGTTTGCCAACAGCCGCTGTCGCAAAGACCTGAGGGAGGAAAACGTAGAAACGAGGCAAGAGGGAGAGACGGAGAGGCGTGCGCAAACATTAGCGTCGCACACAGGAGTGGCGCGTACCTATCCGTCAACGAGTGGGTAGATGTCGGAGTGCGAATGTCGGTAAGGTGAGGAGGGCGCGGGCAGGCGGGCAGGCACAGGAGGGGAGAGGCAGCTGGGGAGGGGGGGGTCTAGGAGAGCGAAGGACACCGCCGCGCCAAATGGAGAAGAGAGCAATAATGATGGAAGTGAGAAGAGATGCCCCGGACGCATTCCTCCACAGTTGGCTTTGTTTCCTTTGTTTCAAGCGTGTCCGGAAAGTCCACCACAGCCAAGTCCACGAGTGCACTCGCACACACAACCACAGCTCACCCGCCTTCGCAGGGATACAGCTGCATCCTCGTCGTCTGGGACATGCCGTCCTGCCGTCGCATCGGGGCCATGCGACCAACCGGCTCTTCTTGTCCTTTCCTCGCACATCCCCTCGGATGCGTGCTGCGCGATCGGCGCCACGCGGGCGACCAGGATGGACAGTATGCCTCGATGCAAAGCATGCCGCGTCCAGGGTCCTGCCCTCGAGGGTGACGGCGGGGGCATTCCACCCTCTCCTGGACCCGCACGCCTCTGGCAGGAGCGGGTGTGTCGAGCGGAGGGGGCCCGCGCGTAAGCGTGTGTCTGCGCACGGCGAGCTCACGGCTTGTCGTTGTGAAGGGGCACACAGGGGGGCAGCCATAGACACGCGACAGGGGGAAGCGCATGCAGCGCGCGGCAGATGTGCGCGTAACTGCATCACTGCGTGCAAGGCCACAGCGTGAAATGCGCTGCGCTTCGGGCTTTGAGCACCCCGCGCATCTCGCGTAGCATACCGTGCACAACGCCCGGTATGCCGCCCCCGCAGCGAACACAGGCGGCGGAGGGGTGGCGGTGCCGCCTGCTGCACCGCCTATCTGCGCTTCGGTGTGGGACAGATGCCGGCAAGGAGCGCGTGTCGCACCGTTGTAGTGCCGTAGCATGGGCTGTCGGCCTGGCGTGTGAGGCCGGTGGCCGGGCCCGCAATCCATGCAGTCGGCGTCGGCGCCCCCGGCATGGCTGACTTTGCCAGCGTGCCCGCCTCGTCGTTGTGCACCAGCACCCAAGGGCCAGAGACGGGCTGAAGTGAGGGGCGAACGCGGCGGGCCAGCAGCGCCGGCACCTGTGCCCCGCCCCCCAACGCGTCGCGATGTGCCATCCTCCACCGCTGTCGGGCCGGTGCGGAGCGCCGTGAGGAGGGAGAGCGAGTGCGCAGCCGCAGCCACGCTTGCTCTCCGGTGTCTTCGGTGCTGGAGCTCTGACCGCAGCAGGTCGAGCCCCAGCACCACTCCCTCACACTCTGTGCGACAGCTGCAAGCAAGGCGGCCGCAGCCTGTTGCCGCGCGGTGCCTACGAGTGCATGGTGGCAGTAAAGCATCGCGGCGGCTTCTGACCGGATGCCTGCCTGCATGCCCGTATGAGAGGTGCCGAGACATGGTGGTGGCACCGTGATCCGGCCTGCGCACTTGCCGCTCCAAATGCGCGAGGTGGCTTCCTCGCGTGAGGGCGGAGAGGTGTGCCGTTTGGCTGCGGTGTCGCGCGCCGAAGAGTGCGCACCCCCTCGTTCTGGGAGCACTCAGCTCTACGAACTGCTCCCGTGTCCAGTGCACCGCCCTCCAGCGGGCGGATCGTAGTGTGGTTTGCGTGACATCTTTCGCTGTGGAGGATGTGAGGAGTGCGAGGTCATCAGCGAAGAAGGCGCGGCGTAGTCCGGGCGTCTTGATGCACTGCGCACTCAGCCGGTCCACCACCATGATGGAGCGAGAAGGCCCCCTGGCCGATGCCTGTGGGGAGGCCGAGAGGGAGCAGAGTGAAAGGACTTTGCTTTCGCGTGACTGAGGATGTCGCCCCGAGTGTTTCTACGTTTTCGCCTCAAGACGCACCGACGCGCGAGCTCTCGGTGCACGTCATTGGCGTGGATGCGAGCGGACACGGAAGCCTGAAAAGCCCTCACACCCTCCAGACATACAGAGCCACTTCACCGTACCCAGTCCGTGAACCACAGCACATAAAAAAGAAACAGCGCCAGCGCCACCATCAGCCCCATGCAGATGTTTATCAACTTGTCAGCGAACTCTTCATTCTCAAAGTCGAGATAGTCCCCTGTCAAGGAGGCAGACTTCTTTACATGCCGCGCCGCACCGCCAGCGGCCGTGGTGCGGCGGGTGGTGCGGCTGAGAAGGGTCTGCAGCTTCTCGGAATTGGCTTGACGGAGCTTCTCGTAGGTGTCGAAGACGCCGCCGCCGCCGCTGTCGTGAGCGTCCATTCGTTGGCGCATGACCATCTGTTGCTGATATATGCGCATGAGGAGGGAGATGGGAGGAGGAGGGCAGCGGGAAAGGAAGAGAAAGTGCGCAGGCGGCCATTCGATGTGGCGGAGATGGCGAGAGCGCGCGCACGGGGCGGGGAGGGGGAGATGGTGGACGTGCGCGACAATGCTCAGCAGCGCAGCGCAAAGGCCACCCATGCACGGACTCAAGCGCGCAGCGAAGACTCCCATGATGGCAATGGTAAGCTCATACACACACCACACACACACACACACACGTCTGCATGATCTACTTGATCCTACAGGGCGAGCCCAAAAGAAAGGCCTTCGGGCCAACAGCAGCTCACTGCCTCCTCGCTCCCCCGATTTTCTACGCATTTCTGGGGTCATGTTAGACGAGCACCGAGAGCCGTGAGAGTACCAAGCGGCCATCGTGCGCAAGCGAGGAGATCCCCACGTTTACTGCAGCAAGCGCTGTCGCCCGTGAGGGTAGAGCGAGATGTACAACGTGCACAAATCGAGAGACACCCATACAAGAGAAAGGTCACATGTGCGGCGACAACACCGACCCTTCACACAGTGAGGAGAGGGCGCCTGGCGAGGGCGTCGTCATGCGTCAGCACACTCCACACCCGCCGCCACAGCCACCGGTACGGCGACCACGGCAGACAGACCGTGACAACGTAGGCAACAACGAGGAACCAGAGCATGCTGGGGTCGCCTACTGAGGAGCCTGCCGCCTTGTTGGGGCACACATGCGCGGCGCTGCTGTTGGCCGTGATGTATGTTGAATTCGAGCCCATCGGGTAGGCGGAGTGGTTGCGAAGCGAGGACGGCCGATGTTTGTCACCACCATCATTACCATCGCTGCTGCCGCCTTGGACGATGTGGCTGAACCACGCGCTCAGCGACTGCACGACGCGCGCCGACGGCGATGGTTCCTGTCGCTGTGGTTGTGCAGACACACGCTCGTAGTGCGCTCCTGGTGTGGCACCGATGTTGGACGGTGCGGCGGCGGCGGCGGCCTCCGACTTGGTCCACGCCGGCAGCTGCGCGTCGTACGCAAAGTACTTGCCATTCTGGTAAAAATAGGAGGGGCTACGATGGTGGCCATGCGCCGCCTCTGCCCCCGCACTGCCGCCGGTTCTCTCCGTTACCTTTACTGCCGGATCACTGCCACTGAAGAGTTGTGCCTCCACTCCGCTCGCAACTCCCGCAGCAGCGGCCTCGCCGCCGCCATCCACGACAGTCCGCTGTCTTTGAAGGAGAATATACCGAGCACGCGCGAGCACCTCGCGCCAGGCAGCCCCTGTGAGCGCAGATGCCGCCGATTGAGAAGGGTGGCATGCTGTCGTTGATGCGGCGTTGGTGCTCCACCACATAGCGTGCGGAATCCTCTGTGCGACTTGCCAAAACGCCGAAACCGTCCCGGCGCTCGCGAAGCCGTTGCACGCTGCTGACCACGCCGCACCGCCTCTGCTTTGCTGTACCGCGAGCACTGCTTCCTGGTACACCACGTACAGGAGGGCGTACGCAAGGAGCAGCAGTGCCACCCACAGCGACAGCGCCGTCGAGTAGCCGTAGAGGAAGAGCTGTAGCCGACTTAGGAGCGAAGCAGCCGCGCTCTGCAGGCGCAGCACGCGCACGAGCACCGCCTGAGCTGCAAAATGGACCCGTCGCCGCTCGAGCATGTCATGCGTCTTGGACTCGCCGATGGAGTAGAGAAGGCTCACACGGTCGTCGATGGGTGGGACGTCGGCTTGCAGCGCGGACAAAGGGCGACGCACGAGGCGAGCGGCAGAGCAGCGGCACCCTCGGGAGCACACATCCGCCGCGCCGGTGCTCCACCTGCCCCACCACCACTGCCATGGAAGACAGCCGCAGCAGTTGCGGCGGCGACTCGCACCGCGGTGTGAAGGCAGCTGCGTTAGCAAGCCAACTGTCACGCCGTTCACAGCGCAGTAGCCAACGCCACCGAAGAGCAGAGCCTGAAGGCACCAGGCCGAGTGCTCCGCCGCGGTGACGAGGAGCACGATGAGCGCCAGCGTGCGCCATCGGGGACAACGGAGCGGCGACGGCGAAATGAGGCAGCGAAAAAGAGAAGCAAGGCTTCTGGTGGTGGTGGCGGCGGCCAGTCGATGACGTCGGCTGCGCCGGCTGGCCTCGTAGTCGATCGGCAGCAGCCACGACCACCGCAGAAGGTGTAGAAGTAGCTCCCGCGCCAGCGGTGAGACGGCGTAGGACGGCGACGCAGCCGATACCCGCTCATCCAGCCCGCCACGGCTCACCGAGTCCGCACTCTGCGGGGACGACCAGAACCTGAGCGAGAAGTCTACCTCAGTGGGACCGGCTGCCGCGCCAGTGAGGAGGGGCACCGGCATCAGCGTGTAGCAATGCTGATGATGCTCCCACTGCCACCGGAGCAGCTGCTGCACCTGCGCGATGGAGAGGTTAAACGGCTGAGCCAGGCGGTGCTGCGCCTCCAGCGGGGTTGGGATGAAGCCAGGGTACAGTGGCGATGCTGCACCGGTGCCAGCAGGGTTGACCGTTGGGCTATCACCGTCCTCGACCATGCCCGCACCTGCGCCGCGCACAGACTGCGCTGCGAGGGGCACAATGGACAGCACGGTTACCAGCGGCGGCGCAATGTTCACGGCGCGGTGCTCGGTGAGACGGGCCAGCACACTCGCCAAGGCGTCATCGCGATCTACACGCAGGATAAGGTCCAAGTCGGTGGATGCCGCGGCCGCGCTGTGTGCAAGGCTGGAGGCAGCGGTCGAGGAGAGAATGACGCGCTGCGCGCCGTTTGCTGCCGCAGCCGTGGCCTGCGCGTCCGATGACGGCGCGATGGACGTACCGCTAGCGTAGGGCGCCACAGTGGACGCAGCGGGCGCAAACAACCCGCGCGACGCAGCACTCGACGCGTAGCTCTCGTCAGCCGCCGCTACCGTCGCGCTGCGAGCGGCACGCATCGTTCCACGCGCGCCGTCGCTAGCGTACGGGTGGCTGCCCGCCTCAGCGTCGTAGGGGACGTTGACGGAGGCGATTCCAGGTGCTCCCGCCACCGGCCTAGCAAGGGTGCTACCGCGTCTGCAGCTGGTCGTCACGGTGTCGCCGCAGGTGTGTGCATGCTGCCATGAAACGCTGACCGCCCCTTCGCGACCGTTGGCGGTCCACGTCGACGTGGCGCCAGCGCCGAAGTCACCGTCCCATCGAGGCTGCAGTTGCTGCTGCTGTGGTGGGGGTGGTCGACTAGGAGGCGGGCGAGGAGGGGGCGTGAAGCTACGGCGCGAGTGCAGACCAAACGCGTCGCTACATTGCTCGCCATCGTTAAAGTTCAGGCGACCTTCTCCCAGCACCGATGCGTGTGTGGCATGGCGCAGGGAAGATACCGGCGCGTCACCGGCGGCCACACGTTGGTTAGCGGCGAGTCGTAGCTGCATCGAGCGCGTCGTGCGCGGCGGTGGAGGCGTTGCCCACCTATCGCGCGAAGAGGCACGCTGTCGCAGAGAGGGATGAGTGCGTGAGATGCCCCCGATGGCGGAGAGCCGAGGCGGTATCGGTGTACCTGCCCGCTGCTGCCGCTTGTCACCGCGATCGTCAAACTTCTGCCTGCTGGTCTCGAAGTACCCGCTGTGGAGAGGCGCTGCTGAAGTCGAAGCGGCGAATGGCGGCCTGTCCCACGCGGTCGACGGTGTTTCGAGGGCGGAGACGACTCCGCCGTGCGCCACTCGCTGGTCTCGGGCAGCCTCGTCCGTGCTGCTGAAGCGGTCGTGAAGGCCCGTCCTCAGAGTTGAATCACAAGCCCTGCCCCACGTTACGGGATAGCGGCCTTGGTGCACCGTGCTATCGACCCCATCATCGCCGACACCTGAAACCCGCCGCTGCTGTCGCGTGGGCGCAGACGGGAGCAGCGGCGACGGAGTGCACCGCGAGCGGCTCGCCGCCACACGGCTGCTGCTGCCACCCGTCCCACCAAGTTGGATTCCGCGTGCCGTTCCGTAACGCGTGCACTCACAAAGCCTCTCCACCCGTTCCTTCGACAGTTCCACGGCGCGCGTCTCGAGGTACGACTGCCGTATAGCCTTGAGTGTTTCCAGCCGGTGATGCGCCACAGCGTAGGCGGCGATGCGGTCACACAGCAGCGCGCACCTCGCGTTGCACGCTACGGGGTCGATCAAGAGTGGCGAAGTGCATGCCGGAAGTGCGAGGCAGCTCAACCCTGCCCGCAGCAGCGCGTACCACAGTCGGGCTCGATGGCGCCACGTGAGGCACAGCCCATCCGCCTGATACTCGCGACGTAGCCGACGACACTTTTCTCGGCGTGTCACGTCATCGTCCTTCGGTGACGGCAGTTGTTGATCGGCTTTGCGCGACGCACGTGCGCCAGCGGCAGGGACGAGCCGTCGAGTTGTGAAAAGCCCAAAGAGCCACCGCCTCTCCGCGACAACCATCGCCGCACCATCTTGTCGTCCTTCTGCATCGTCGTTCGCGTCTTCGAATCCATACTCGCGCTGCCGCATCCACGTTTCCTCAGCTGTCGGCAAAATGCGCGCTACCGGCGTCTGGCACACAAGCGCCAGCAGGTCACTGATGTTGTGGATCGCGACGCACACTTTCAGCGTTGGCGCGTGAGGGACGGGTAAGAGGAGCACAAACGCCTGATCACGCAGGAAGAAGGGCGCTTGGTAGTGGTTGATGCGTTCCAGATAGCTCGCCCACCCACCCCGCAGCTGCGTGGGCTTTCGGGAGAGAAAGCACGACACGCCCTCGGTGCGCCAGACTGCATCGCAAACGTCCAGCACGTCGAGCCCAGCACCGCCGCTGACATGCCACGGCGCTGTTCCGGGCGTCTGCGACGCGTGCAGGGAGGTTCGCGGCAGTCGAAGGAAGACAGTGGCCACGTCGCGCAGCGTAAAGCTCACGTTGACCCCTGTCACAAGTCGTGCGACAGCAGCACCATCGGCGAGTGCCTCCATCTGCTGCCGAGCTTCTATTTGGGACTGCGTGCTTGCCTGCTGACGAAGATGTGCCTCGGCTTGGTAGACCCGCGCTGCATCGACATCGGGCCCACCAGCCCCTGACGCGGTCGAAGCAGACGTCGCTGGCGGTCTTAGGAGGAGCGAGCTTGCGTCGCGTGGCGCTGACGTCGCCATCGACACGGGCGCAGAGGAGTGTACACCAAGGCTGAAGTTCCGCGCACTTTTCTCCACCTGCAACACTGCTGCTGCTTCATGCCCCATGGGCGGCACAGCGGTCGTCCTCGGTGTCCACACTGCGTAGCCGCCAGCGGCAGACTGCGGCTGCTCGCTGCTCCCGGTCACGCCACTCTCTCGCGCTACGCCGCCGCTCAGGGGAGCTGGCCTCGTGTCGGCTGCGGCGCCGCCTGTCTGTCTCTCAAAGCAGTAGCGCTTCGGCATCGACCCGCAGAGGTAGTTCGCCTGCAGGTGCGCCCGATAGCTGGCCAGTCGCTCCTCCTTGTCCAACCGCCGCCGGCGCAGCTGAACTCGCTCACGGACCGACAAGCCATCGCGCCACGCCGCTGTGGACGATGACGTGGCGGCACCGTAGTGGGCGCGAAACTTGTCCCGCTCATTCGCTTCCGCACAGTCACACGAGGAGCCGCGGGCGGCATCGCCACCGGCACTGCGCGGAGCAAGAGGAGGGCGACGACGGGACGACAGTCCAAAACTGTGGCCTGTTGTGGCAGCTGCGCGACGGGCACGACGCACCGCGAACGGTGTCCGCATCTGCGTGCGGTGCGGCGTCACGGGCGAGAGCGAGAGCTCCTCAACGTAGGCGTCATCCACGTTTTGCTTTTCGGCGTTCCTCGCGTCGATTCGGAGGCCACCGAGACGCGATGTCGGCAGCGGCGGCGTGGCGGCCCTGCCGGGGCGCACAGGCGCGGTAGCCGTTCCAAGGCCTAGCGATGAGGCTTCCCTGTGGTAGCAGGAGTGTCGACTTCGCTGCTGCAAGGCGGGATCGCCGGCTGCGCCACCGCAGCCTTTGCGGCATCCACCCCAATCGCCACAAAGGCCGCCGTGATGGTTCTGAGGGTTCGAAGTGGAGCCCAGCGGAAGGTTGTACGGCTGGTCGGCGCCAGGCAACCACAGCGCGCTCGTGCTCGACCGCGAATGACCCGCTGCCGGCGCTGCAGCTCCGTGGTGGAGGTTCGGCGCGGAGGTTAACTCGCGAACGGGTTGCCACCACGCGGCATCCATAGCCGAGACACCACGCGGCCGCACACGGCTTGCCGCCCGAGCGTCGCCGCGGAGGTGTGACGCTGAGCCGGCTGTGACAGCCCCGTCGTCGTACTCGTCGATGAAGAGGCTGCGACTTAGACCACACGCATCGACTGCCAGGGCGGCTAGGCCACCACCACCACCACTGCCACGCCGTGGTGCCAGAGGAGACGAGAACAGCGAGAGGCGACCAGCGCCGATGGTTTGCCGCGCTGGGGGCGTGTAGTAGGCGCTTGGGTTCAACTGCTGCGCCGTCGTTGTCGGCGCACTCCGCGCCGCGGCGAGCGGAGGGTAGAAGGAGATGCGAGGACGCGACTGTGGCGCCCGCGCTTGCTCGTGTGCTGAGTGCTGTGGCAGAGGAGAGAGCCAAGCGGAGGATGAGGGGTGCTCCGTGATGCCGCCTGAGCGGCGGTGTTGTTGCGGCGCCGTCTTCCGCGCGTTCCACGCCATGGCAAAGTAGGCTGATGGGCTGGCTGCACTCTGCGCACCGCGGGGAGCGGTGCCGCCGTCGCTAGTGGTCGTCGGTGTAGCGGTGCTCGCAGTGCCACAACGGGGTTCCCGCGTTTCGCACGTTGTACATGGGGCAACGGGGTCATCAAAGAAGCACTCTTGCGGCGGCGGCGACGCTGACGGGTGCTGCCGGAGTGGCAGGTGCATGCTCCCCGAACTGCTGTTGCTGCTAAGCGACACACCAGAGGCAGAGAGGTCCACAATCGACGGCGGGACGCGCGAGTACGGTGCGGCGGCGGCGGCGAAGCCGGTCGCACGTGCGCCGTGCTGGTGCGTGTGCGGCAGCAGCTGCTGCTCCAGCGTCGGTGCAGTTGTTTGGTAGCGCAACTCCGCACCTTGACCAAACGGTGTGAAGGGAACAGAGAAGCGCTGCGTTGGCGTTGCACTGACGCTTGTGGGGCGACTGGTCGGGATTGGTGTCTGCTGCTGGTGTCGCGGTGCGTGTTGGGGCAGTCCGCTGGCAGGTTGGAATGGAGTGTATCCCGCGAAGCAGCGTGGTAGCGGCGAGGGACGCGGCGGTGTGCCCGTATCGATGTAGTACGGCTGGTTGCTGTTGGCGGATAGCGTCTTGTGAGTCTGCATAAGAAAGGGGTTGGAGCGGAGAGCCGGAAGGCTGGCTGGCAGAGGGCCGCTGCTCCGGCTGATGTTATTACTGCCGCTGGTGCCGAGCACCCCGGCACGGCGCTCCGCCGCCGCCCCATACGTTGCTGGCATCAACGCCGCGCCACGTCCGCATACGCTGCGGTTCGCATCGAGCTGCTCCTTGTCCTCCATTGCCGTGCCCTCCACTGCCGTGTGCAAGACGGATGGAAAGTGGAGGCTTCCGCCGCTGCGGCTGCCGGTCCTAGTTGCCGTCGCGTTTAGAAGCGACCTGTCGGGGCAGTTGATTGCCTTCGTTGCCGCCTGTGATGAACCCCGAGCACCGACAGAATAGCTTTTTGGGGCCGCTGTGATGGCGCCGCTGACTCGCTCGCTAACCTTGGAACCGCCGCCGCCACGACGGCGTTCGTTGTCCGCGTCCTCGGCCGCCGCCAACTCTCGTGCCACCTGGTTCCCTCGCAGTGGTGTCCACGCCAACGCCCGCGGCGCTCTTGCGGGTGTACGCGCGCAGGACGGCGACAAGCGGCGCTCAGGATCATCGCCGTTGCCATCAGAAAAGTCCGAAGCCACCTCGACGGACTCTTCGTTGTCGTCTTTGCCCTTCATCGCACCGTCCACATACCTGCTGCAGTCGCGCGGAAACTCCGCAGAGCAGCGAGCGCTCACAGTAGCCGGATTGGTGCTCCGTCGCCATGTCGTTGGTGCGCCACCGGTCGCAGAGGAGAACGGCAGTTTCCGTTGCTGCGTTGGCCCGGCGTCAAAGGTAAGCGCGATACCACCACGCTCGACCCGCACCGATGTGGCCGTCGCAGGATAGTTCGGGGCACGCAGTTGCTCCTCTTCATCATCGATGGCCACGTGGGCATGTTCGCTGCCCATCTTGCCCTTCTCGGCCGTCGTCGTCGCCGTAAAGGATAGGCGGTCCCACGGTTTGGTTCCGCGCCGCGGCACCGCGTGAGACTGGCGGCCGCCAATGGAGTCGAAAGCGAGTGGCACACCGCCTTTTGCATGAAGGGTGCTGAAGGAGGTCAGCGGCGTGCGGGCTTGCTCTAATCGGCCCACCGCGCTGAACGTGGGCGACTGCGCCTGGGTGATCGTAGTAGCGGGTGCAGAGGCTGCTTCTCTGCCGTACTCTGCTCCGCCCTGCGCCGATGGACCGTTCTCCTGAATCTTCCGTGGAGCCGCTCCGACATCGATGTCAGCAGTGACACCGTCGTCAGCACTGTTGACGGGGCGCGCTCGAAGTGGTACCACTGGAGGCATTGCTGTGCTCATGCCCTTCTTGCTGTTCGAAAGCCTGGCGCCGGCGAGGGCGTTGTCGGCAGCAGCGGCGGCACCACTGCTCGCCGTCTGCCTCAGTGCCGCAGTAGGGTTCTCCCTCTTGAATTTAAACAGCTGCAGTAACGACAGCGCATCTTCACGGGTCGGCAAAACTCCATCAAGCTGGTCAGATGGCGTGGACGAGCATGCAGGCGTGAGACTGGGAGGACCGCCACTCGCGCCGCGCGACGGCGGCAACGCACGCGGGAAAATACCGAGATGCACGGCTGTCCGCAACCCGACGTCGCTCACACAGTCTGTGGAACCGAGCATCACTGGCATCCACTGAATCGCATCCTGCTCCGCCGGCGTGCGCTGCACGGGGATGGAGAGCCACGTGTGGTCGACGAGGCCGCGACAGCAGTAGTGCTGGCTCAGCTGCATCTGCGTCGCCTCAAGGGTGCCGTACCGTCGCGGCTCGTCCGAGCTCGCGCCGCCGCTGCGGCAGACGGCGGGGCTGTCGTCTGACATCCGCTGCGAGCTGTCCAACACGGCGACAGAGATGACGGAGCGTATGCAGCCGTACCGCAACTTGTGCTGTGCGAGCGACGACTGCGAAAGTGCCTTGAAGAGATTCACGGCGGCTGCAGCGGCGCCGCCCTCTGCCAAAGCAGCGCCGTGCGGGTTTCCACAACTCGGGCCCGCGTCAGTGCCACCCCTGGTGCGCACATCATCAGGCAAGAGAAAGCTGGGGACGTGCACCCCCTTCTCCGTGAGGCTTTGCTGCCTCGTTTGTGGGTTCCCGGAGATGTTGTTGCAGATGAGAGACGCCGACACACGGAGGAACCCGTCCGTGGCCGAGACGAGGCTGCCGCGCGATTGCGGCGACACTGACGAGGGCGGGGGATTCGACGTGGTGTGCCCAGTCGCTGCTGCCGCTACCCGGGCCTCGGAGGACGTTCGGTCGCCACGCTCTGAAGAGGGCGCACGAGACGGAAACGGAGTACACACTAGGCCCTCCCGGCCACTGCCAGCTGCCGCGCCGCCAGCGCCATCGGCAGCGGCCAGCGTGTCGGCCCTGGACCCTGGTACCGTGCAACCTGGCAGCAACACCTGAACCTTCTGCTCACCGAATCTACGGCGCCTCGCGTCCGCTGCGGAAGCGGGGGCTGTCGCCGGTGCAGCCGTCGCGCGCGGCAACGGCTTTGATTTCAGTTGTGCCAGCTGCAGCGCGCCGCCTCCGTCGCCACCAGTCTCAGAGGAGAGGTCTGAGACGAGGCAGAGCGGCACAGTCTGCGGCTCGTACGAAGCGCGACTCGAGTGGGCGTAATAAAAAGGATTGTGGTCCTTCATCACCAAGTGGTAGCAGTCGCACGGGGCAAGCGAGTAGAGGAGACGGGTGACACCAACGTAAGAGACACCAGCAAATCGACGTGGAAACCACGGCATTCGCGGGTGCTGCTGCCGCTGATGTGCAGAAGAAGGCACGGCTGCTGTGGCGGCGGGCGACGACGGAGAGGGCGCTCCGTGTGCTGCCGCCTTCGTCCTCGCTGCCGTTTCGTCTTTTGCCACTGCGCCCGTCGCCGCATACGGCGAGTGCGCGATGGCGTAGTTTGTGAGCACCTCGTGGCAGGTTCGAAAGAAGCAAGCAGCGCTGCGCTGCTCCGCCGTTGACGTCTGCTCCGCCGCGTCGCTAACACCGTGACCTTCGCTGCAGAGCAGCCTGTCGATCGCATCGGCCGCGTCGCGGGTACGCCGTGACTTGGCGCTGGATAGCGAAGAAACTGCCTTCCCTCTTGAACGACCTACCTCTCCCTCCCAATCCTCTTCATCGTCCTCGCTCTCGCTGCCGCAACTGCAACTGCACGCGTCGCGAGCAGCGTCGACACGGCCGCTCTCTTCCTGAGGGTGACACCACAAACCGCACGACGGCATTGCAGCACCGGACGCCTGCTCTACAGGCTGCCCTTTTCGCTGCAACTTGCGGTAGCTCGACCGGCAGCGGTGCCGCTGACGCCACCGCAGCTCCTCACGCTGGTCCGCGTAATACTGCTGCTCGGCAGGGTGAAAGCGGCTAAGGGGAATACGATAGACGGAGAAGTAGAGCGAGCGAGCCGCCGGCAACGACGTTGGCGGCGATGCCGCGTGTGCAGGCCCATCACCGTTGGGCTCCGAGGACGGCACTCTGTAACTTTGGCTTTCACCTGCCACGCGGCGAACGCCGCTGTTCGAAGTGGCGGTGCTCGCGGCTTGCGTCTCTGCGCTGCCGCCGCCACCGCCGTCCGCTGGCACGCAGTGGACGAAGCGGCCCTGGATGACAGAAAAGGACACCGTCTGCGGGCTGGTACCGCTGCCCCGGTGCACCTTCGCAGCGGTCGCTCTGGCGTGGTGCACGGCATCACAGCTGACAAGGCGGCCGCCGCAGCGCTGCACCTCGTAATATAGCGCCTGCTGCTCTGGGGTCAGGGCACGGGAGAGCAGAAAGAACGAGTCGAAGAAGTGAGGTGTTGTGGGAACGTTGTGCAGCACCTGCGCGATGGCCCGAGCGGCGCTCTCTTTCTCCCGTGCCGCGCGAGCGGCTGCATCGTCGTCCGTGACGCGGATGGACGGTCGAATCGCCGATGGCACGGCGGCGGAGTCGGCTGCCACTCCAGTCGCTGTCTCTGGCGACACCGGCTTGGCGGAGGTCGTTGCGGCTGCGAAGGCTGACGCCGGATCGAGGACGGCGTTGAGGTGGGATGGAAAAGTGCGATCGCGAAGTTCCTCCGGCAGGAGGCCACTGAGGGAGGTGAGGCTGCCCAATTCGCCCTCGTTGAAGGCCTGACTGGCAAGCGACGGGGCGACGTGGTGCGTGACAACGAGAATGTAGGCGTACTCGAGCGTGTCGACGGCCTCGTAGGGGAAGCGGGCGTGCAGCGCGCTCAACAGTGCTCGATGCACAACGTCAGCGCGCTCCTCGAGGGTTATCTTGGCGCATGAGGCCGCCTCATCCTCAAGGAGGCCGCGGTAGTCGTCATTGCCGCTCTCGCACCGGTGCAAGTGCTCTCCCTCGGCTGCCAACACCTTTGAGGGATCAGTAGAGGACGAGACCGAGGGCGCGGCAGAGCCGGAGCGTCTGGCACCTGCCGTCTCCGCCGCTGTCGCCACCTTCAAGCCGTTGTGTGGCAGAGGCGCGTCGTGGCCGCCATCGTTTGGCTCCTTGCACTGAGGCACCACCGTAGCGCGCGCCGACGTTGGCGCTGAGGTCGTTGCAGCCGCGATGGCGTCCGGGCCTTGCTCGAGAACTAGTACGGGCACGCGCACGTCCCACAGGTGCAGCCGGAAGTAGTCTACATCCGGCTCAATAAAGATCATCCTATCTGCAGCGGTCGTTTCGTTAAAGGGGTGGGGAACGCAGTGACGACGAAGGGGGGGGAGTTTCATGCGGGGCGCACGAGGCAGCTTCCCATGCAAATGAACTCGAGCCGAGACAAGTGTGCACCCCTTCTCACCGAAAGGCAAAACCAGCGCCAAGAGAGAGAGGGAGAGAGGAGAGGGCCGAAGAAGGCGCCGCAGATGCGCTTCTCGGTCTGTGTGTGCGTCAATGACGGTGATGCGTCGAGCGCAAAGGAAAGTACACAGCTAGAGATCGGAGAGGGGAGGGGGGAGGATGAGGCGGTGTGATGGCGGCAAACAACAGACACCGCGGCACCGGTACAAAGGTGTATGTGTGCACGTGTCTGTGAGTGGGTGGTGGGTGAGGTCTGGGGATGGTGTGCGGGGAAAGTCGATGTGCACGCGTGTAGGTGTGCTTCTAAGGAGGTCTAGAGAAGACCAACAACCGTAAGGAACGACGACAGAAGAGGGGCATGAAGGTGCCCGGATGGCCGAGCCCAACGTGGATGCAGCCGGTGGTGCGTGCGTGCGTGCGTCCGTGCGTGTATGCACGTATACGTTTTGAGCCGCGAATAGTGTCTGACGCGAAGCAGCGACGAGCCCGTCTGTCATGCTAGCGCTGCTAAGCACAGCGATGATGGGGGGGGGGGAGATGGTGAGGAAGGGAGGTAAGAGGGGCAAGGGAGAGGCGGAAGAGGGCGGAGCGAGGCCGCCATCACAGATGCTCAAAAAGCGTGAGCGAGCGAGAGGAGGAGGAGGAGGAGGGGGGGCAGTACCACGTGTTGTTTTGCAGCACAGTAGCAAGAGACACACATACACATACACATTCAGATAATGGCTGGTGAATAGGTTGAGCGAGACATGCTACGTGTGCATCTCCGCGTGAGCGAAGGGCAAAGGAGGCTGCCGCTGCATTTTCTGAATCCTGGGCGTACGCGCACACCTGAGGGCAGCCAAGGTACATACCTTATGGATATTGCCTCTCTCTCTCTGCCGTCCTCATAGCGCGAGCGCGTGCGTGTGTGGATGCGCATGCCCCCACCCTCCCGACCCGTGAGGTTTGCGTGCTCTGCATGCATGTCCTCGTTCCTCTTGGCGTTCTCTGCACGCTTTCGAGGAAGAGATGCAAGGGGAGATATGAAAAGAGAAACGTAAAAGACGAGAGGGGGTGGGTGGGGCCGGTGGCACACATACCCTACAAGGGGGAGGCTCCTTCTCCGCGTTCGCCCACTCATGCTGGCCGGTGCGTTCACGTCCGCCAGTGCGCGCGCGATGTGCGTACATGCACCGCTGGTGGGACGTATGTCTGCATGCGCAACGCACGCCATTCACCGTGCGCAGACGTGTAGCAGCTCTGCCTCTGTCTCCGCAAGGAGGGGGAGGGGGAGGAGGAGGAGGGGTGGTGGACGAGCGGGGGCCTGAGGAAAACGAAAATGCAAAAAAGTCAGAGGAAGAAGGTCATACGAATGGGCGTCCGTGATGTAAACATGCACGGGCAGGCAGACAGGCAGGGAGGGAGGAAGGGACAGCGCGGGGGAGGGGGAGGAAAAGACGCAAGAGTGGCAAGGCCATCCATTCCGGCTATGACCCGCGTGCTGCGTGCGCCTTCTTCATGCCACCTCCCTCTCTCTCCCTCCCTCCTCCCCCAACATACAGTGTGTACAGAGATATATAAAAACACGCATCCAAAGCCATCGCGTGCGTCTGAGAAGACGTGCTCTCATGTAGCATGTGCGCATGTGCTTCAGACGCGTGTATTAGCACTGTCGCTGCTGCTGACGGCGCATCTACGAGCGCCTTTTGCCGATCCGCTGCTTCGCGTAGTTCGCCAGCCGCCTCAGCAAACTGCCGAGCCCGTCGCGAAGGCCGCCAAGTCGTCGACCGGGAGGGTGCAACACCACGCCGGTGTCGGCCGATAGGAAACGCGCGCCGCCGTCGTGCTGCTGCTGCTGCGCGGCGACACGCTCGCGAGTTGTGCCGGGAGCCGCACTGCCAAGGCACACCGTAGCTGTGCTTGGAACGAGAAAGATAAGCTTGCCGGCAAGCTCCACAATGGCCGGCGCTGCTTCCAGCACTTCGCCGTCCGCCTCCACGTACAGCGCGTCCTCTGAGTCCAAAGGCGCGTCTGCCAAGCTGTGCAGAGATGCTGTCATAGCCTCGGCGGCACTTGGAGGGGGCCTGCTCGTAATGAGAAACCGCTCGCCGTCAAAGACGCTCGTGCTGCGCCAGCGCACGTGCCCTCCCGTGTAGAGGGAGAAAGCGCTGAAGAGAAAGGGCAGGATCTTCGCTACCCAGTTCGTGCAGCTGAGCAGTCCGTCTGTCGGATTCGCGTGCGGTGCGACGAGCATACCTCCACCGTACCAGCGGCCGTTCGCGAAGGCGACCATAGACGACGGCAGCTCCACCCACTCCAGCGACATGAGATGATCATCGCCGACGTTGCGTGGCCACGCGTCGTCACCTTTGCCGGTCGCGGGGTCGACATACGGGGCCCCACTGTTTACGCGACAGTGGTGCTCGCCGATGTGGTCATCGCTGCCGATCTGCGCATTCCGCTTGCGGCGTACGTGTTCATGCAGCACCATGTCTTCCCCCGAGCTCGTGGCGGCGGCGGTGCCTTTGCTGGTGGCGTCCCTACACATGCCCGTCATCGAGGTGGCGGTGGTGAAGTCGGTGCTTGAAGTGACCGCCGGCGCCCCGGTATCACGCTGCTCTTGTTGCATGCGGTGCATCCCAAGTTCGTCGGGGCTGATGTCGAGAAGCTGCAGGATTTGATGGGAGGGCGTCTGAAGCGTACATCGAATCTTCTTGGCATGTAAAGGTGGCATTGGCGTGTGCGCATGCAGCGTGTACGCCGCCACGCCGTCCTTGACTGGAGCCGCTGGCGCTGCAAGTCGAGTGCAGTCGCTTGCAGATGTGTCCTGGGAACCATCTGAGCGGTGACCAGGAGCGTCTGGCCTCGGCTCCACGTGCGCACTCCGCCGCAGTCGCGCACACAGCCGGCTCAGCTGCTTGCTCAAGGGTGTAAAGGGTGCAAGCGAAGTAAGGGAGTGAGGCCATCCCAACGGCGAGTCTGACGCCGCATCGGAGAGCGGGTTTGTAGAGATGGACTTGCAGTCCATGTCGCTACTGCACACCCCAGCTGCGTAGTTGTCGCTGCCGCCAATGCTTTCCTTGCTCGCCTGCTCTTGGCTCGCGTCGGTCTCGGTTGCCCCGCCGTCTGTGTCGACGTCTTCCGCCCAGGCCGCCGATGCGGCGGACAGTGGCACACGTGGGGGCAGCTTGCAGATATACATTGGCTTCGGCTTCATGAGCACCAGCGACACAAAGGATGACGCTGCGAACAGCACTAGACCGCCTAGCACGGAAATCCATCGACAGCGCTTAAACCGCTCCCCACGCTGGATGACGTCGCACGACATGCCAGCGGAGCACTCATTGATGAAGAAGTGTCGTGTGCCGGTGCGCAGAAACTCGATCCGGCCGACATCCACCGCGTACGCAGCACACGCCGACAATCTGGATGGCGCAGATATGCTTTGCCGCGCAGCAAGTGAGCTCGAAGCCATAGACCTGCAACCCTCGCTATCAACGTGTGCTACATCATCGCCGCGGCGGCTGCTCGCGACGGGGCAGAGCTCCCGTGCGAGTCCGTCGCGCACAACTCGCAGAGCGTCCTCTGGAGTGCGGCAGCATAATCCAAGCTTGGCAAAGTCGGAGCCAGTCCCTGCCGGCATGTACAGAACAGCAGGAAGAAGGTGCGACAACACCGCGGCCTCGCGCTCAACGTGTGCGTGCGATGTGGCTGCGGCAGCGTCGGCACTACAGCCACCGCTCAGTGCAAGCTGTGCGAACCCAGCTAGCGTTCCCTCGCACAGCCCATTCGTGACCTCGCTCAGTGTCCCATCGCCACCAACGATGAGAACAACGTGATGCATGGACGGCTGCTCTCGACGACTACTGCTTGCGCGCTGGTAAGTGGCGGAGGTTCTTGCGATGTCTAGCGGCGGCGATTTGCGCTCGTCGTTGTCGTTCCCTAGAGTTGCCGAAGCGATGGCGCTGTGCGGCGTGGAAGACAGCATGGGGCCCTGCGGCGGCCGCTGGCGATCGTCGAGACGAGAGCACAGAATAAGTTGACTGAGCGCGTGACTCAACAGCTTCAAGTGCCCACATTGGTTCGTGCGAATGATAAGCGTACGCAGTGCGACACCACCAACAGAGGATGCCACGGAGGACAGTGCGCAGTCAGCTGGGGCCGCCGGCATGGCCGCTGCTGTGGCATTCCACACAGCACTCACAACCGACGAGTATGATGGTGCTGAACCAGCCGTCGGCCCCCACGCTGATGCCGATGGCGCTTCGGGGCTGTGCCCGTGTTCTCCACTTTCCATCTCTTCCGATGAAGACCCTGGCACAGACTGATGCAAGGAAAGGATGCGCAAGAGGTTGCTGCTGCTGGCGGTGTGCACTGTATCTCTACCGAAAGACTGGCAAAACAGCGTCTCAACTTGATCCAGCAGCACCGCACCTCGTTCGCCACCACTGGTCGGGTTGCCCACCACCCACACGTACAAGCAGCTCCGCGGCAACGTCGGGGTGTGCGCGGTTGAATTCGAAACAGCCACGTGCGTCATGGCCGCCAAGACACCGGCATCCGCCTTCCCTGAGGATAACGCGAACGCCATGTACTACGCTTGTGAGAGGGAGAGAGAAGGGAGGAGGTACGGCTCGCTCTTGTGTGTGTGTGTATGTATGTGTTTGTGTCAAGAGTGTGAAGTCAGCAGTGAGGCTCCCTCCTTCGCTTCAGTGATGCCGTCACTCCAGACTCGCCAACGCACGCGACAACCAGAGGGACAGGGGCGAAGACGACAAAGAATAACGAAGGTCTTGGGACCACCACACGAGCTTTGCACTGTGAAGGCGCTACCGTGTTTAACCCAGATGTTTTTTTGCTGTTTGGTTGTGTCTGTGCACAGCGGCGCTGCACCTCCTCCTGGGTGATGTATCCCCCTCCACCCCTCTCCCCCTACATGCATACACACACACACACACGCACAGGCGGTGACGCCTTGCTGCTGTGCAGACACCAGATTCGTTATCGAGGTTCTCCTTGCTGCAACGCTTCGTCTGCTTACTGACCCCCCGCCCCCTTCTCGCACCCACCCCACTTTGTTTTCTCTCTCTGCTTTCGGAGGCGTCGGATCGGCAGCGGTGGTGGCAAGCATACACGAAAGGAATTGCAGAGAACCGTCCAGGTAGAGATCTTAGCAAGAGCAACGGTACGCAGAAGCAAGACTGCGTTGCCCGCGCGTGCGCCGGCCATGCGCACACTACCACGATTGTGGTGGAAGGAAAGCGAAGAAGGCGGTGCTTATGTGTGTCTGTGCGTGTGTGTGTGTGTGTGTGCTGGTGTTGATGGCGATGACGGAGACAGCAGCAAGGCCAAATACCAAGAAAACGCACAATCAGAAGAAGTGTACGCTGGATTCGCTTATCCTCGTCCGTCTCTCTCCACCTCGGATGCTCCGCGACCTTCCTCTTCTTCTGCCCCATGTGTGTTCGCATGCGCAAGGATATGCGAGAACGCACATGAGATGGAGAGGTGTGTTGACGGTGATGGTGAGACACAGATGGAGGAAGAGCACAAGAGTGTCCAGGAGTAACGATGAGAAGCAGCTGTAACACCTTGTCCCACTCGCAGAACAAGAATGAGTGCGATAAAGGGTGTGAGCGCCTGTGGTACAGAGGACCGCATAGTACGATCCGTCGCGCGCCTTCCTCACCTCTTCTCCATTTCTTTTCACGCCCGTGAACGATGACATGCGTACACTGGAGCTGCGCCAGCGGAGAAGGGTCGGCGCAGACGCGCCGTCATCCTTCTCTCTCACCATCCCGCTCACGGCGGAGCCACGAAAGGCATCCCCGAGGTCTGAAAAGACAGCAGGGGGGGGGTGGCACGCCAGCGATTGCGCGTGCCGGGCGAGCGTCTGTGCGTGTGCACAGCCGCGGCCACCTCAGAGGGGGCACCGAAGACCAAAAACAAATCGGTTTCTTTTGCTTCCTTTGTTTCAAGCGTGTCCGGAAAGTCCACCACAGCCAAGTCCACGAATGCACTCGCACACACAACCACACACAAATCATTGCAACAAAAGAGATACAACGACGACGACGAGACGCCTCCTCCAGCAGACGCCAACCACACAAAGCCCCTCGCCCTCCCCTCCTCTCCCAATGTAACGCGCGAGCAATCCCCCCCAAAAAACGAAACCAAAGAACATGCCCAGACATCCCTTCCCCCCCTCCACGACGAAAAGATCGCACCCCGCACGCCATGCCGCTCACTGTCACACACCACGTCCGTAGAACTGGGGGCCCTATCCTTCGTCGAATCGATCCATGCTTGCATGTATTCCCCAAGGCACGATCGTGCACGCGTGTGTGTGGCGCCGCTTGCCAACACCGCCGCGTATTGCTATGGAGGAGTGGAGAAGGGGGGGGGTTTGGAAGGGGACGGTGACAACAAAAGACGCCCTCCAGAAGGGTGTGCATGCAGGTGTGTACGCCCGTGACAGTCGGCAGGAGTGTGGGTGGGTGGGTGGGCAGCAATCGCGAAGGATCGAGGAAGAAGAAGCGTATGCTTTCTGGAGCCAAACACGCACCGGGGCGGCATTCGCTGGTTGGTTGGGCGGGAGAGGACGGGACAATGGCGACGTCGACTACATGAAACGAATTGACGCCTAAAAGTGCACGCGCCCACAGACTCAGACGCGCGCAGGTGACGAGCTGAGAAAAGAACGCTAACATCCTCTGCCACCGCGCGGGTGTGTTCTCCTACCGCCCCTTCTTCGCCATTCCATCGCTGCTCCTTTCTTGTCTCCACCGACCCCCCACCACCACTACACACACACACACACACACACCACATCCATACACGGAGCTGGACGACCTTCACGCCGCAAGATAGCCCTCTCCTGCGCTCCCAAAAAAATATGTCCGGCTTTCTCTAAAACAGCGAGAACCAATCGAATGCGCACACGCGCTTGTCTATGCTCTTTATGCCCTTCTATGCGCAGCGGCACTGCGAAGGCTACGGCATCCTCCTCGCCCCCAGCCCTCTTCTTCACTTCCTGCTTGTGGGATGTGCCGCATGGTCCTGCTCGACGCCATCGTCAGCCGATGTAATCGACGACGACGTCTCCACAGAAGTGCGAGGGGAGCCGGCTGCGGCTGCGGCTGCGGCTGCGGCTGCAGTTACTGTGGCCTGCATCTGCGCCATGTACGGGTGCATGACCACGCGCATGGCCTCCTCAAGCGCCACATATGACAAGGGGGACGCTGGCGATGAGGCCGACGCCGGCGCAGACGTTGGCTGACAGCCAGGCAAACTCCGCTGCAGGTGCTTCTGGCGACGCAAGAGGCGCAGTAGCTGGCGATTGTGCTGCGACACCTTCACTGCCTCCTCCTCGGCTGCCTCCGCACGCACCTGGGCCCACAGGCCCTCGAGCGCAGCCTTCAACGTCTCGTCCGACTCTGCCGCACTGGTCGTGGACGCAGCCGCAGTCACGGAAGTGGGATCGGCTGCCCGCTCGTTTCGGTAGGCTTTTTCCATGGCTGCCCGCACGTGGTCCTCTATCTTGTCCGTCGACGTCCGTACGGTGTGGTCGACGACGCGGGTCAGCATCTCCTCCAACTCGAACGACGTAACGGGCAGCACCGGCGTCGACGGCTCCTCATCACGCCTGTCCTCGCGTGCGCTGCTTTGGGTGCTTCGATGAACGTCGCAGTAGGCGTCCAGCTGCTCCACAACGCTCGTGTGAAGGTCTCGCCGGATCGCGTGCGTGATCTCGTGCACAGTGTCGGCGACGGCCCTATCCAGCGAATCTCTCGAGAGGGTGGCCGCGTAAGCTTCGGCAGGCGCGGTTGCTTGTGCCTCAGCCGCCGCACGTTCTTGGCTTGCGAAATAGCGAAGGTCGCTCCGCAGGCTCTCTAGCCCCTCGCTGAGCTTCGAGTGATGCTGCTCCTGCAACTCATGGAGGTCTCTCAGAAGCCGCAAGTCTTCTTCGCTCTTTGGTGGAGCGGCTGCGGTCTCTGGGGGGTGGGCCACAGCGGAGTCTACCAAGCCTTCAGTCTTTGCCGCGGCCGCGGCCGTTGTTGCCACCGCCAGTGCTGACAAGCGCTCGCTCAGCTCGCGTAGCTGCGCCAAGGCCTGCGACATAGTGCCCTTTATCTCGTCTTGCCTCTCAAGGAGCACAGAGGACGCGGCGTCAGCGCTGTCGGTCGGGGATGTGGATGCAGGCGTTGCCATCAGTGCTGGTGCTGCGGCGATTGGTGTGGCCTCGCCGCTTGCCGCTTCAGCGTTGCGCCCTGGCGTGCTGGCGAGGCGTTCCTCCAGCACATCCATGATTGGCTTCACCTCGTCTCGCACGATCACCTCCAGCGTATCCGATAGCTTCTCTAGCGACCACTGTCCCACTATGCTGGACAGCGTCTTGACGAGGTGGGCAGTCGCCTGCTCATGGCGCACCGACACCTCCTCGACCGCCTCTGTCACCATTGTCTTCATCTCGACGCGCTGCGCTGCCCGGGCGACGGCCTCGCTGTCTGCGTTTATTGCACTCGACTGCTGCGCCGCCTCAAAATGCCCGCGCAGCTGCGCCTCCTTGCGCTGCACCAAAACCTGCGTGAGGGCTGCGATACGGATCGCGTCGGCGACGAGCGTGTCCGGATGCTGCTGTCGCGGAGAAGAGGAGGATGGCGTTTCCCACTGCAGCGGGGAGCTCAGAAGCCACGGCTGCTCCGACAGCAGACGGTACACCTCTTGAAAGGTGTTACTCACCTCGGCGGCTTCGGCAGAGAGCGTCGGGGCCGCGGATGGTACCATCCCAGATTTGCAGCCGCGGCGCATCGCACTCATCTTCACGCTGGCGCCGCCACCTTCAACCATCGAGTGCTCCAGCACATAGGACAGATGCACCGGGGACACGTCGTCAGCCGTTAGCACTGACATGCCCGCCACTTCCGCACCCGCCGGTGTCGCTTTGAGCTGCATCAGCTGGTACTGCAGCTCCTGCTGTAGGACAGCGGCGTCTTCTCTGGATAGGCGCGTATGGATGAGTATGTAAACATACGGTTTTGGTGACATCGGCGCTGCCGCGGTGGCGGTGCCATCGTCGGAGACCGAGGAGGCCGCCGCTGCCTTCATGTTACACCGCTTTCGCGAGCTCTTGCGCTCTGAGACGCGCCTGACGCGCGCTGGATCGAGACCGGCCAGCTCCGCCACCTCTGCCGGCAGCTGGGAAGCACCGCTGGACATGGCGCTGGCGAGTTCAGCAGCGGCTTGCAGGGCACCAAGCCACACCGTCGAGGCACTGCTCTCCTTGCTGACACCGTAGACCACCATGTGCATTGTGAGCGGTGAGGCAACAGACGAAGCCGAGGCATCCGCTGCGGCAGCAGTGCGCACCTCCTCGTACACAGCCGGGCTGACCAACGGCTCTAGTATTCGGATGGGCAGCGGCCGGCCAGGCTGAGATGCCCACAACAACTTTTCCTTCGAGCTGTCC
Source organism: Leishmania arabica (assembly GCA_000410695.2). Classification (NCBI taxonomy): domain Eukaryota; phylum Euglenozoa; class Kinetoplastea; order Trypanosomatida; family Trypanosomatidae; genus Leishmania; species Leishmania arabica. Next base: position 403,271 of record CM004660.1, on the reverse strand, counting down.
ACGGACAGCAGGCGCGGCGGTCGCGCTACGGCGGCACGCTTTCCCGAAACAGTCGCCGCGATCGAAGCGACCAGGCGCGCCTGAGACGGCGTCGCCGGTCTACGCTTCTTCTGAGCGGCGAGCGCCTTAAGAGAGACGCGTGCCACCCGCCGCACCACTCGCTCCACCCGCTTAGTGTTCACCTCTGAAGCTGCCGTCTTTGCCGGCGGTGCGGTGTTCGCGGCTGCAGCCGTGGCTTCTAACGTTGGCACCGACTCTGCAGATGCAGGGGCCGCAGCGACTGGCGAAGAGAACGCAGAGGGCAACACGGCATTCGCTGCCGTCGCCGTTTCGGCCGCGTCGGCCTTCGGCGGCGTCGAGCTGTTCACCTCTATTGGGTTCTCTCTGCGCTGCGGGGCGCCCTGCGCCGGCGCTCCACTGAGGCTGCACCGAACGGGGTTATCGCATGTTGTCGACGGAGCCGCCTCCGCAGCAGCTGAACGATCGGAGGCCGGCGCGGCGCTGACAGCCTGGGCGCTGTCATGGGAGTTGGTCGCAGGAGCAGTGGCCAGAGGGGCTGCCGCCGGCACGCGAGGCGGCACGGGCGGCAGCTCCGCCAGTGTGCGCACGCGTTTGGTCTGCTCGTCGCCGAGAACCAGGACCGTCAAGGGCGGGGTGTGGACAGACTGCCCGTCTTCGGTTGCCACCTCCGGCGGGAGCGGGTGCATGCTCAGGGCATTGCGGATGATGAACTCCTGTACTTCGGCATCTTCGCGAGGGAGGGTTGTCTCCACGAGCACCACCAGCGGCGACGATGCGTCGGCTGCCGCACCGCTTGTGCCGTCGGCTGTGCGCTCATGCGTGTCGTTGACCACGGCGGCGTGGATGCGGTTGACCAGCAGGATGTCCGCGAGGTGCGCCAGTTGATGCTTTCTCGCGATGGTGGTGTAGTCTAGGCGCAACACCCGTCCCACGTCAGGGATATCGGTCGACGTCGAAGACGACGACGAGGAGGAGAGGACGTGCTTTAGCAGCGTGCAGTTCACACCTGAGAGGACAGTGTCAACGAGATTCTTGCTGGCATTTCGCGTCTTTGCTTTGGCGGGCGCTGCCGTGGTCGCGGGAGGGGGTGGAGCGCCCGCAGGTGGTGGCTCGAGTTGCCCGGTGTGCTTCGCAGGCGCTTTCACCGCAGCTGCAGGCGTTGATGCGGCTGCCCGCTTCGGCTTTTTCGCTTTCGTTGCCTTGGCCCTCAGCTCCGCCAGGACCGCGTTAACGGCGGCGTCAATGATGGCGCTCTTCGAGCGTCGCCTTACACGGCCGCCTAGGCGACAACCGACAAGACGAAGCATGCGTCACTCCTGGTTCACTCACGTTAACACAAAGACCGCGTTCGCTCCAGCGCGGAGACGCGCGGCGCGGCAGAGAGAGAGGGAGGGGGGGGGGCGAAGGAAAAGCGAGCACGACACAAAATGAGCGGAGAAGCAATACAGCTTCTATGGGGGTACGCCCCTCCCCTCTCCACCCTTCCCCCTCCTCTGCGCTTGAGATGAGCACCAAAGTGAATCAGCGAGAGGGGTGGCGCTTGTCGACGTTGCTGACCGCCGCCTCGCGCGTGCCTGAAGAAGAAAGAGAGTGTGAAACTGTTCTCAACAGCAGAGAATGCAATGAGAAAGGCCTCGGTGCGCCTCAGGCGTGCGCGCACATACACAGACGCGTACGGGGAGCGAAGTAATGATGATGGCTAATGATTGTCGTAATCTATGCGCCGATGTGCGTGTGTGTGATGTGCACGCAGAATGCTGTGATGCACCGTGCGGGTTTGTCTATGATTAGAATGAGTGGGACCAGAGAGGGAGAGCGCGAGAGGCGTGGCAGATGTGCGGGTGTGCGCGGCAGCGAAGACTGCCAGGACCGCAGCACCCTCGATTTTGTGCTCCAAACACAGCAGAGCCTCGTTGTTTGTGTTGTATTCTCGCTCTCACAGACTCGCGATAGAAAACAGCAAAAGGCGCGTACACCCTTCGCGCGGCTTCGGTGCACAGTGCACACCTTGTCCCTCCCTTCCTGTGCGCGTGCCTGTGCGTGAGGGCGTTACGGGGAGGAGGGCGGCGGTAGTGGTGGTGATCGTGTTGGTGGTGGTGCGGCGGTGCACACCGGGGCTGCAGATATAGGGAGAGGAGAGAGAGGAGAACTCAGCGTCCGTCCGTCCGTCCGTCCGTCCGTCCGTCCGTCTGTGTGTGTGTGTGTGTGTGTGTACTCGCTTTCTCTCTCTGTGCCCTCCTCCCTGCTTCGGTTTCGCTTCGTGGACTTCCATCAGAAAAGACGCACACGTGGAATGACAGGATTTCAGGATGCAGGGGAAGAAGTGAATAGCCCGTTCGACAGTCCGTCGAGAGGGATGTGCGTGCGTGTGTACGCGGAGACGGATACGTTTCGGTACCGCAGGAGCGCGAGAGCGGAGATGCGCGAGGGGAAGGGCGGGGGATGGGGGCTTACGGGAGCGCATCACATCTGCACCCACAGCGACACTCGTACAAGAGCGCGAGTTTTCGCCCGTGCGCACGGGCGATGCCCTTGGCTGTCTCTTGATGTTGACCAAGTTGAGTTTGAGAGGAGCAATGGACACACACACACACACACGCACACGCACAGACGTCAGTCCGCGTTCTCCACCCGCGGAGACTCTTCCGCTCTATGACTCGATGCTGCCGGTAAAACGCATGATAAGACTCGCACACTCCAGCACAAACGCGTACGCGTGGCTTTACTGCCTGACCCCTCTTCGGGTCGAGGATGTCGCCGTTGCTAGCGTGCGGCGGGCAGAGCGCGCGACTCCTCGAGACGGCGCAGACGCAACGGACACCCTCACCTTGTCGGCCTTGAGCCCTCTGCCGCGGTTGCGGTTGACAAGCAAGCTACTGATGAAGTTCTCCAGAAGACCTTCCTCGGCAAGCTCTTGCTCCCGCGCTGTGGGGGTCGCTTTCGACGAGGCGGACACGCTCCGACTGCCTTGAAACCGCTGTTTCCATAAGCGCGAGCCCTTTGGACTGGAGGACGCGGACGACACAGGCGACGACGATGGCGATGGCAATGATGCTGTCCTGCAGGAAAACTGTGACTTGGCTTCCTTGGCCTTCGCCCGCATCGCCCTGCGCGCCTCGCTGCGCCGCTCCTTCCTCTCCTGCTTCCTAAGCTGCGCGAGGATGATCTCCTCCTCGATCTTGGCGATCTCTTCATCAGTGAACGGACTGTCGCCGCCACATTGGCTGCTGATGCGCGCTGCTTCCGCACGAGCGGCAGCGACGCTCTCACTAACGGGGTACAGGCCCAAATCACTCACACTGCCGAGAGTTGAGCTCGTCGCTGCACCGTCTGCCGCGTCTGTCGCGTTGTGCTCGCCGTCGACGTCATCGTCATCATCGTTCATGCCCCATCGTGAACCGGAGGCTCGTCGAAGCCGCGGCACTTCTGCGGCGCAGTACCCATTATCTCTCCCGAAAGCGATGGCACCAAAGTTGAAGAGGCCACCCTTGATCATGGCGGTGTTCCCGTGTACTTCGGCCGACTCGGCCAGCAGCGTTGTCGCAGGAAGCGTTCGGTGTGCAGCGATGGCGCCGCCGGCTGCATCGGCTCTCGCGCTCGCGTTGAGGAATGGGGCGGCGACTTCCGCGTTCAGAAGACTCGACGCGTATGCTAGTCGAGACGGCTGTGAGGATGCAGCGTCGTCCACAACAGTGCTCGCGGTAATGTGTCCATTGCCGGTCTCTCCGGTGTCGCTGGTGCTAGTCAGTATGTTAGTTGTGGTTTCTACAGGGCACCTGTAAACTGGCTCTGCTTCATCAGCGTTCCCCCGGACAGCGGAGGCGCCTGGCGCGGAGATTCGCTGCTGCCATTCCGCCGCCGCCCCGCTATTTCCGTTGCAGCCGCCATGGTGGCTTCGCTGAACCTCCACTTGCGCGCTCGGCGCTGCTGCAGACGCCACCGACTTCTTCGAGGAGGAGGCATCGAAGGAGACGCTGTTGAGAAGGTCCCACAGACGTTGAACGGTATCGTCTGCCACGCCGCGAGTACTAGCACCAGTGTGTTTCCCTTCCGTCGCCCCTGGGGGTGTGCGAGGTAAGGGTGACGCTGAGGCTGTCGCGGCGGTGCTGCTCTCGCCGACCGGCGCATTGGCTGCGCGCCGGGGTGCTTCCGCCACTTTTGTTGCCGTGGCATTGCGCGCGGGAGCTAGTTCCGCTGGTGAAGGCTTCGGTGATGCCGGAGTCGCCTTGCGCAGCTGCGGTGCCAGCATCGGGTTGTCGCCGCCTTTCTCGCTCTCCGCGGCGCTCAGCACACACACAGACGTGCGATCGTTTTGCCCCGCCACCAACGATTGCTGCGCGGCACTGTCCAACGTGGGGCGCACATGCAGGGCGTTGGCGAGACGGCGCTGCAGGGCCATCGCGGCCTCGCTGGAGAGCTGGGTGCGGAATACGAAGATGAAGGGCAGAAGGGAGCGGCGGTATGCGTGTATGTTCCCTATCACGTGCTCGCTCTGCGGTGCATAGGCATCTGGATAGAGCAGTACGTGCCCGGCGACTGGGTCAACCTGCTCCAGCGCTGCATCGATCGCCGCCAGGTGAGCATCGTCCCAATCTAGATGATCGATCACGAGCACGTTCGCGGTGGGAGGCAGCTCAATGAAGGCGCGGTCGGAGAGGTATACCGTCGTCGCCCCGTAATACAGCCGTGATACAACTTGTGGGTACACCGGCATGGAAATAGATGGCTTCGGCCGTGACATGGGGGTCGCGGGCGCAGCGACTTTCAGCGTCGCTGCGCCCGCGTTGTCTTCGGCGGCTGTGGTCGCTACTGCCTCTTCTGCGTCCTTTCCCTCCACTTCAGTGTCTGCACTGTCACCTTCGGAGGCGGTCAACGCCGGCCCATCGTCTGCTGCTCCCGCCGCTACACATGCCTCTGCATTCTCCTGGAGCACCTCCGTGAGGGATTTGGCAGCGGTGCCTAGTGCCGCCGGCGCACTGGTATGGACACTAGCTGACTCTTCTCCCGCTGCTTCCTCAGCGGCAGAGATGCCGCCATCCCCAGACACGCTTACTGCCGCGACATGCTCTGTTGCCCAAGACTCTGCGTCTTTCGCTGTTGCGGCGCTCAAAGCCTCGGGCGTGGCATCAGTCAACGCTGACGCAGCCGATGCTGCAGGTGCTTCTGCAGCAATGCTTTCACTTAAAGGACCGTCAATGTCGAACTCTTCCAACTCTTCCAGAGAGAGCGGTGTCTCTGCATCCCTTGAGCGCGTCAGAGCAGCCGCTTTCGCATCTGCTTCCGCTAGTGGAGGTGCATGAGCTGTGGCGAGGAATACTCTGCCGCCGTTGTTGCGTTCAGGTCCGCTCCTTCGTGGCGCATCAGGGATGCTGACACCATCTGCGTTGTCCGTGTAGTCAGTCGGCCTTGGCACCGCCGGCGATGCTGCGTCGGTGGAAACGTCGTCGCCGTCCAAATCCGCCACACCCACTGCTTCCTCTTTGACCGTGTTATCGTGCTTTCTCGACGAGACCTCTGCAGCGGCCACCAGAGCTGCAGCACTGGCATCACTGCCTCCAGAGTGGGTTTGGCTCGTCACGTGGGCCCAAACCGTATTAACGCTCCTCTTTGCTGTCGATGGTGTTGTGATGATCTCATCCACCGGCGTCGTCGTGCGGGACTCGTTTGCCCGCCTGGACGGCGCCGCCGCGTGATCTACGTAAGTGGCTGCTTCCAAGGACTGGGAGGCGCCGGCGCCGTTGTTATCAGAAGCACTGTTTGTGCAGATGCCACCGCCGTCGTTCCCTTCGACGACCTCCTCACCCTCCTCGACCTCGACCTCTTCCCACACTTCTTCATCCTCGCCTTCCACGTCGTCGGCCTCTTTGGCGGCACCTGTGGCGCCCTCCGCTGCGCCGGCTGCCAACACACGCGGAGACACAGCGGCAGCCGGAGCATCACCGGTACCATTGGCGGACACGACCGCCGGGTCGACAGCTGCAGCGGCCGCCGCGGCCACAGACACGGTATGCGGCGCATCTCTCGAGGAGGCGCTCTCAGCTTTGTCAGGAGCGGGTCTGTTTGGCGTAGTTGGTGAGTCGATGTAGCGCGTCCAGTGGCGGGACTTGATGCCATCGAGCACACACGCTCGGAATTCACCGAAGGCGCCGAGCGCGTCGAGCTGAGCGTCGATCTGCTCCTGCCGCCGCGCCGCTTGCTTCTTCGTGTCGTCCGTCCTGAAGAGAAAAATCAGTGGCGGGGTGTAGGCGTCGTCCTTGTCGAGCTCCTCCTTCGCCTTCTGCGCCTCGGCGCGGTGGGCGGTTATGATGGAGGCCATCGTGGACTTGGGGTTCGCCCGCTTCGACTTGCGCTGGCCCTTGCGAACATCAATCATGAAGATGTTTGCGTTGGCTGGCAGGGTCGGCTGCGCAGTCGCGCGTGCCAGCCGCTCCGTGCTCACGCCAAAGCGAATACAGGGAACACGGTCGCCGTAGGAGAAGCTGATGGCACGCCGCTGACACGCGACGGCACACGTGCGCGCTGAAGACACCGTCCCACAGCACCGCCGCCATGCCCGCGATACACTATCCGCCGCTACTGCAGGGATGGAAGATGCAGCGGTGGGGGGCGGCGAAAAAAGTACATCGACACGTCGAACAACGCAGCCGTCACACTTCGCGCAGCCAATTGTGTGCGGTACGCTGCTACTCAGCCCTCCAGGCCCCCTCGCACCTGGCAGCCGCATCGGGCCCAGACGGGAGCTCCTAACAAAGGCGCGTCTCAGCATCTGGCTTGTCTGTCTGTGCCACCTCCTCAAAGAGGGAGAGAACAGCGCAGGGCAGCGCAGGCGGCAGCAGAGGCAGAGCCCCCCCCCCTCCCACACACACACACACGGCAACAATACAAGTGAACTTCGCAGCAGACAACGAGCACAACGAAAAGCCGAGCCTCCTTCCTCCGATAGTCGAATGTGAAATACAAAAGAAGATGCGGAAGGACAGGCAACGCAAGGGAACAACGGCAGCGCTCAATGCGGGTGCCCCTCCGCCGTGGCGAGGCGCGGAGGCGGGTGGGACCACGCGTACAGGTAACGTCTACGAGGTGCGTGATAACGCAATACGCGAGGAATAACAGTAACAAAAGAAGATATGGGGCGGGGGAGCACCAATCACGCGCAAGCGAACGGCGTGTGTATATGCTTGTGCACGTGTACTCTAGCAGCACCAGAGGTGCTGGCGTCTATGGGAGGGTCTTTGGCCTTCTATGCTACAGTTAAATGTCGAGTTCGCTGTGCCCGCCACAAATGCACGGCAGACACGGATGCACTGCTTGTTTGTGGCGGCAACGAGCGGATTATACAAGTGGTGCGCCGGTGGCTTTGGGTGACGTCAATAAAGGAGGACGACGCGGAGAAGGCGAGCTCCACGACTGCGTCCCCGGAGCAACGCGTGCTTGCGTGTGTGGGCGTGTGCGCGCGGCTGCGCACCTCGAAGGACAATCAAGCAGTCCGCAGCTTCCGGCAGCAGCACTGCAGCAAGGACACTCTGTCGCAGAGCTGCACGTATCGCCGTTTCTTGTTGATCGGCTATGCGGAGAGGCAGGGGGGCGGTAAGAGGGAGACAATGGAAATGAGCAGGGCGGAGTCCGGTGTGTGTGTGGGGGGGGGAGGGGGGAGGGGAGGCGATGCAGCCTTTCGTGTTGCATCGATGGGCACCCCCGAGCAAGTGCTGCCTGTGCAGTGTCAGCATGTCTGCATGTGTACGGGTGCAGCGACTCGGCGCAGTCTGCAGCTATCGGTCCATGGACACACTCGCCTACAACTATTTTCAAAGGCGCGGAGGAGGTGCGCGCAGTTAGCTCCCGCCATCTCTCGCTTCTCTTTCCTTCTTTGCTCCAACGCGCGCACACACACACGCACACAACTGTTCCACGACGGGGAACTCGACCTCCAGTGCCTCTCCAAACAACCGTGGATCTCTCGCCATGGCCATCGCTTTCAATTTCCCCGGCATTTCGCATCCTTCTGACGAGTGATGGGTGGGCGAACAGCACAAGTAACGCGAGAGGCGAAATGGTACGATGTCGCTTCAGTGAAGCACGTACCGCAACAGGGGCACCGGCGCGCGTCTATAGCGGTGGTGGTGGGGCTAAATGAACGATAGACGCAGACACATGTGCGGCATCCAAGCCCCCCTTCCGCTCTCACATGCTGCGTACAATCCCCTACCTTCCTCCAGCCGCCCCTCTCTCTCCCTCCTTCGCACTTGGCACCTGCAGAAGCAACAAACAGAGGAAAAGGCCGAGAGCGCCCGCGCAACGACGCGACAGACCCCCCCCCCCCCCCCCCACACACACACAGAGTGGGGTGTACACGGAACCCTGAGATGCCACGCCCTGAGGTGCAGGTGTCACGCCCGCCGTCTCCCCAAGGACGAGGGATGAGATGGGAGGCACAAATACAGCACGATAAACAACAGTAATACAGCGAAAAATGCGTTAAAGACCAGTTAGACATTAACCCGCCGTAACTTGCTTCCCCTGTCGTTCGTCTGCTCCGCTGTGCGCCCCCCTGTGTATTCGCGCGTCTCGACACAAGCACACACGCACGCAGCAAACGGGGGCAACAACAGAAGCAGCACAGCATCATCACGATAGAAATGCGTTTTGGAGGAGAGGGCGGGGGAGGGGGGGGGTGGCTTGTGCGTGTGCGTGGCGGGATCGGAGTGAGAGGAACGAAGGTGGTAGGATAGCGCCAGCTCGATATGCGTGAGGTGCAGCATGGCAAAGGAACATGCACCTCCCTCCACTCACGCACTCACCACTCTGCGCGACCTTCTGCGCTCTAACGAACCCACGATGCCCACTCTTTGAGTGGGTCGCGAGACAGAGACAGAGAGGAAGGAAGGCAGGGTCAGTCGGCGGGGTACACACAGAAGCACACCCACGTGCCGTTTCAACGCCCGGCTTCCCTCCCCTGCCGTTCGGTCAAGTTGCCTCACCCGCTCCGTGCGCGTATCAACAGCCGCCTTCCGTCATTCCTTTCCGCTCACCCGGACGGCGCCGCTTTACAGAGGGACGCACAGGAACTGGATGTTGAGCTCCATGTACGAGCACGGGCTCGGAATGTCGTACGCCTTGAGCGTGTTCGGGTGGATGACGCCGAGGTGCCCGATGCGCACTGCCTGACCAGCGCGGTGAAGAATGATGTCCATAGCGCGGCCAGGAAAGAAGGCGCCGTCCTCGCCCTTCTCCAGTGTGTAGTAGTCGCCCTCGTAGTCCTCTGCTATCTCCGCTTTCGACGGGACGCCAAGCTTAAGTAGGGCGAGCTCGGTGAGGCCGTGAATGCTCTCAAATCCGCTAGAGCTGCCGTTGCAGTGCGCGGCGGCGAGGTGTCTCTGGTTGCGGGCACCGCAGGACGCGTAATCCGTCTTTAGCTCCAGCACCGGTGGGAAGTTCCGCTCGTTATCCAGCAGGACGACGTCCGCGCACTCGAAGAAGCGCTGCGGCAGAGGCTTCGACTTGTTCGTCGCGAGCGTCTTCAGAATACCGGGGAGCAGCGATGGCCGGCACACCTGGAACTCCATCGTCTGCGGGTTGGCAATGTGCGCCGCGACGTCGTTGTCCACGCGGCCGAGGTTCTCGAACGCATCGGCGCGCGAGCAGAGTGACAGCGTCAGCAGCTCCGTGTAGCCTGCGCAGGCCATCTCAGTGCGCAGCAGCTGCGCCACCTTGCTCAGCGGCGTCTGCGTCACAGGGCCATGGGTCTTGCACTCCACGTAGGTGATGTTGTCGTAGCCGTACGCGATGGCGACATCCTCCATCACGTCCGCGACGCCAATGACGTCCGTGCGCATCGGCGGCACCGTCACCGTCACCTCACTCTCCGTCGTCTCCTTGATCGTGTACATCATCATCTTCAGCAGCTGCGCGCACTCAGCACCACTTTTCATTTTGATGCCGATGATCGAGTTGAGGCGTTCGATGTTCATCGTCATCTCCTTCGTCTCCATCGTTGGCGTCACAAGCGACCGTGTCCCGTCCGGCGTCGGCTCCTCATAGTTCACCTGCACCGCCTCCACTGTGAAGGGATCCTCGCAGTAGGCCGAGAAGGCACACACGAGCTGGTTCACCAGCACCTGCGCCTTGTAATGGTCCGGGGCCGTGCACTCAATGAAGATGTTCCTGGTGTCCACGGAGATGGCCGAGTAGTGCGAGTTGATGATCGGCGGCAACGAGAGCACGTTCTGGCCGGTACCGTCGTACACAACCGGGTAGGTCGGAAAGGAGGAGATCAGCGGTACATACTTGCCGATGTGGCGGTCCTCGGCGTAGTACTGCGCAAGGCCGTCGCCTGCGCAGTTCAGCTCCCTTGTCTGCCGCAGCGGAACGAACCGGACGGTCTCGCGCGGGCGGCAGGCGAAGATAAAGTCCGTCGTGTTCACCTTGTCTAGGTCGTGGGTGCCAACCGAGGCCAGCGTGCGGCGGCGGGCCAACCCGGCGTGGAGCTTCTCCTGGTAGTCGATGAAGCTGTTGTAACTGCGCTCGTTGAAGCAGATGTTGCGCAGGACAGCGCACACAACGTAGTCGCGCACGTTCTTCACGCTTTTCTCCACGGTCATGCGGTAGAGCGGGCTGGTGCGGTTGAGGACGCGGTAGTTTGGGAGCGGCATTGTCCCCATGAACACCTTCAGCGCACAGGCCATGCCCTCCGCCGTGAGAAGGTCGTGACGGTTTGCCGGGGTATCAATTTTGTAGAGCTTCTCCTCCGAAAGGTGCGCAGGGGCCTCCGCCGGAGCCACGTTCGCCTTCGCGCTCTTGCCCTGCTCCCGCATGAACATTTCTTTCTCACTCGTAATGTCATCGAGCTCCAGCCCGAACTGGAAACACAGGTCGTTGAACTCCTCGTCCGTGTAGGACTTGCCGATCAGCCGGCAGATGCAGTCCTTCGCCACGGCCAACGTCGGCATCTTCCTGAATCTCTCTGCGTGCGTGCGTGTGTGTGTGTGTGTGTTAGTAATACTTCCGTTCAACAGGAAAAGCGGCCGCTAGAGGGAGGGTCGTGGATGCGAGATGATGAGCTCAAGAGACGCGACGCCGTCAGCAAGGAAGGAGCAGGGAGTGGTGGGTGGGTAGAATAGAAACACCGAAAGGAGAAGCCGTCGATCCAACAGCAAACAAGCAAGCAGATGTGCGCCTGCGCGCGCTTTTCTAGGTTGGAGAAGCGAGAAGAGAGGAGAGGAGGAGACGGCGGTGCATGTTGTCGTTGTCGCCATCACCGCCGTGGCTCGATAAATGCGTTGCGCCGAGGTAGCAGCGGCAAGAAGGGAAGAGGTGGGGCAGGGGTACAATACGCAGTTGACGACAGAGGAGAGGGGACGTTAAGGCCGTGGAGGTGTTTGTCGAGGTCGTTGCCTATTGCGACGTGGAAAAGAGGTGCATTATCACGGCGGCACGAGGAAGAACAAAAAAAAGTAGGCGCGCCAGGGGGGAGGAGGAGGAGGCGGAGGCGGAGGCGGCATTGGCGACGCGCAGACGAACGCGTCGCCCAAGAGCAGAGCGGATCAAATCGCTGAGACGTTGCGGTGTTCTCGGTACGCTCTTCCTCGCTGTTGAGGAAGTCGAAGCTTCTATCAATGCTTGCGCGCTCACTGCGCAGTTCACGTTCAGTTTCGTTTGGCTCAGCAGCATACTTCGTTTCCGTTCGCGCACATCCGGTGTGCTGTCTGCCTGCGCGCAGGTCGTCATGAGAAGGGTGGTGGTGGTGGTGAAGAATCCAACGCACAGAGAAGCGAATTCAACAGGAGAGGTCCGGTGGGTCCACACAACGCAACAGGGGCACTCGCATCTCTGGTCCAACAAAGTGAGGACGTCGAGTCACGCATACTTTCCGCCTCGTGGCGCTACTTCTTTTGCTTCTTGAGGGCCAACAGCTCGCGGATGCGGCTCTGCAGCTTGTCTTTATCGTCTTCGTGCTTTGCCACCGCACCGGTTGCTTGCTCGTGGTGCAGCTGCCTGGCGGCGGCGGCGACGCAGCTGTTGTGGTACTCCTTTACTCGCATGAGTGGGTCGTGCCGCTGCTTCTGTGCCAGGTTCAGCTCCTTTCGTAGCTGCGCCGCTTCCGCGCTGGTAACAAAGCCAGTCGCGGGCGCACTCTCGCCACCGTCGCCTCCCCTCTTCGTCGCACCTTCACCATAGCCGCTGCCGTTGTGGGTGCTCGAGGGACTGTTGCTCGTTGCGTCGTCTCGTGGCCGCTTCCTCACGGACGTCTCTGCCTCCGCGGAGGCGACTGCGCTAGAAGCAGCAGCGGCGGTGTCGTCTCGTGCTTCTGCTTTTACCATCACACACGTCGACCCGTAGGACACCTCCTTCTTAAACTTGCTGAGGAAGCTGTTTACGGGGAACGACGCGCCAGTGGACGTCTTCAGCTGCACTTCCGGCTTGCTGACTTGTGGCGAGGGCGGTGACGCTACAGACGCATCCTTGGCTGCTTTAGCGTCTGCCTCGTACTCAGCGGCGAAGATGCTGCGCGTCTGTCGGTAGCGTGCCAGCTCGCCGCTGAGCGAGTCCGCCGAGTTTGCCAGAACCAGCTCGTTGTAACGACGTTCTTCCTGGTCGCGCTGCAGCTCCTTCTGCCGCTCCTCTGCCTTCTGCTTGTTGAGCTCGGCGTCTTCCTTGAGCTGCTCGACGCGGCGCAAGTTGCGGTACGTTAAGGGGTGGAAACTCTTGTTCCGGTTGATGTCCTTGCTGTGCGCGCGGTACATCTTTGGCAAGGAGCGCTGGAATGGGGGCCGTGGTAAAAGGAGATGGAGGTAGCAGTGATCGTGCTGGTATGTCGGTGGTGGTCGTCTGCCTGTCTTCTCTTCTTCTTTGGTTAGGGGGAGAGAGGGAGGGGGGTATGCGCGCGCGCACGGATGGGTCCCGTGAGGCCGATCGCTCGAAGCTGTCAACGCTTCTGCCTGTGACTGCTGAAGAACGCGAAGCGAAAAAGAAAGTGGGTGAGGCAAGGCAGCACGCAATACACATATACACGTATACAGCTCGACAGCAACGCGCGGGGGAAAAAGCGCTGGGAGAGAGGAGGGGGGGGGAGGGGGTCAGGCTCTTCTGTGAGCCGCGTATATACGTATGTGTGTGTCTGTGTGTGTGTGAGAGAGCTGGCGTGCTTGATGATACTACACACAGAGAGTGAGAAAGACGACGAAAGGAAGGAGGGACGTGACAGTGGCAGGGGAGGAGGAATACGGACGCAACGATTGGTTTCGCCGCGAAAAAGAAAAGGGTGAAGCACGCACCCAGCTAGCATAAAAGCATTCCAAGCGACCTGGGGAGGGGGCAGGGGCGGTGGTGGTAGTGTGTGGAGAGGGCGCTACATGCGAGGCCTCCGTCCACTCCGTGCTCCTCCCTGTCTCTCCCAAGCGCCCATCACCAAACACGTCACCCGTGGAGGCAAACCAAGAGACGTGTGAGTACCGCTGCCTCTGCGCGTTGCAGCCCCTGCGCTTTCTCCCTCTTAGCTTTCGGAGACCCTGATCGCCGAGCACGCCTGCAGCACTCGATGAGAGAAACAGAGGAGGGAGGAAGCGAGGAAGGAAGGAAAGCCGATCGCGTCGCACACATGACTTGCCCTTGTTGTTCATGTTTCTGTTAGACTTAGGGGTTTTACACCTCTGTGAAAGCACAAACACGCACACATAAACACACGCACGCATGCGTGATCACCCAGCTCTATATCAAGCACGAAAAGGGGGCAGGAGGGGGGGGGAAGGAGGAGTTGCAGTGCAAGACGAGAGAGCGCCCCTCTCCCTGCGTGCCGTCGTATCTGCGACAGCCCTCTGCGTTCTCGCACTGTCTCCCATCACCATGCCGACATCTGCGTACACGCGCGAAGGACCATACTCGACCTCCCTCCGCCCTTCGCACCCTTTTGCCTTGCCTTCAGTCGTTGCGACAGCGCTAGTGTTGTGTGGAGACGTCCACAGGCTCGTAAGGTCCCGCATCTACGTAAGGTACAGAGTCTGACCGGTGCTGCGCCGGGTACTCGACATCCCACAGCGTGAGGCCGTGCACAGGTGCTGGAGACAGGCGCTCGCGCTTGAACTTCTTGCGCGATACCTCGAAGCCACTCTGAAAGGCGTGCTGGAGCTCTTGATCGTCCCAGAGACCGTGCCCACCCGCTTTGAGGACGCTCACCATGTTGCGGATCTGATGGCGCAGAAAGGACTGCCCGACGAACCAGATAAGGACTTCGTCCTCCTGTCGCACTACCTCGATCTTGTCGAGTGTGCGGATGGTCGGGAGGTTTGTGCGGGCTTTGTGGTACTCGTGCGGCTTCGCTTGGTATGTGATGATGCGCTGGCCGTACTCGTTGAAGGTCGGCAAGGCCGAAGCGCGCTCGAGCTGAGAAAGACCGCGCTCGACTGTCACCTTCGGCGCCGCTGGCGCCTCGCCGCGCCTCAGGCCGTGGCTAGTTAGCGGCTCATGCTCCGCGCTGTACGCCGAAGACACCACCGGTCCCCCTCGACCGCTTCCGGTAGAAGAGGCCGCAGCGCGCCGCAGTGCGTTCGCCATCTTGCTGTCAGCAAAGAAGCCGTAATCGTGTGTACCTTCCATGAGACGTGCCATGCGCTGCATGCGCGGCACATCGAGGTAGCGGTCCACGTGCCACTGCAACCCCGCATCAAACAGGGGAGGTGCAATGCGGTTCAGAATGCGGTAACAGTACACCCGCCGCACCCCGCTGTGCCGGGCATGGAAATCCTGGTTATGGCATGGGTGACAGCTGAGAACGGCGAGCGGCTGCCGACGCTGATGCAGCCACAGCGTGGCGCGCTGCAGGATGGTGCGCGGTTGCAGCTCCACCTCGCTCGGCACGTCTACATGGCACGTTAGGCGGCGCACCGACACGCCCGTCTCTGGAATGACGGCGGCAACGACGCTTATCGTCGGCACGTCCAGCGCGACAGCCAGCGCCTCCTCTAGCACGACCTTGGCGAAGTGGCGGGAGCCGGCGCCGTAGTCTGCCGCAGCAGTACCGGTGTTGCCAACTGGTGCAGCATCCTTGCTGTTTCGCGTCCGTTGCACAGACTTGTACCACCCGTCAAAATCACTGCCTTGATACTGCACATCGACCCGGTAGCGCGTCATGCCGGGCGGAATGACCTGCTGACCAGGAACATACCTCTCCGGTTTACCGCTCGAGAGAGTGTGCGTCGCCTCGGCAGCTCCCGCTTCGCTGATGGCTGTCAGCGGCGGGTAGTACAGGAAGTTGTCGTCCAGCAACTCCTGCTCCAACACGTCGGCACCTGTGGTGGCCACCAACGCTGTGGGTGCCGTTGCATCTGCCGCGTCCGATAGGGCACGGCCATTCTCGTCTTCGTCGACAGCGTAACCAAGTTGATTGGCGGTCACGGCGCTGCAGTGAGAGCGCACTAGCCGGGGCGCCGCCGTCTCCTCTGTGTATTCCGAGATTTTGCGTGACTGCTGGAGCTGCTCCTGCATCAATCGCGAGTGCCGCGCGCTGTCGGCAAACATATCAGTTAGCCGCGCCGATGTTGCGCGCCGACGAGCTTCGTCGTCGCGGGTCTTGCCATCGACGATGGAGGCTGCATCTTGGCTTGGGGAGAAGGCGGACGGAGATGACGCTGGTAACGGCGGTGAGCTGTGCGGGCTCGTTGCAGCGTCTACATCGTGGTGGCCGCTGGCGAACGAGCCAAAGCGCTTCCAGCCTTGAAAGCCGTGGCTGGCAGCACTTCCTGTAGCCGTTGTAGTGCCTGAGGGAGGCACAGCGCCCCCCTCGCCGTCTGCGTGATCCTTCGTATGATCACTCTCGCCATCTTTACCGTTGGAAGAGCCAGTGGTGCTCGTCACGTGGCGCTGAGCTACCCGTAGCGCGGAGGAAAGCGATGCCACCGCCGCCGCCGCCGAAGCGCAAAGGCATCGACGCAGGCGAAGCTCGCTGACGGAGGGCGTGCGCCACACGTGTGCCACCGCAGTCGGTGCGTGCATGACGGCCCCCCGTGAGCCGAAGGCGTGAATGACGCCGGCAAATGGTTCTCTTTCTCGCCACGCGCTGTGTGACGTATAAAGGAGACTTGAATGGCGCTTCTCAGAGCGGGTGCGAGTTAGGGGCTGCATTGTGTGCATGTATCTGTGCGTGTGCGTGTGTGTGTGCGTGGGTGGGTGGGGGTTGCGCGCCTGGAAGACACCCCCTTCACAAACACAGATAGTTACAACAGGAGCCAGCAAAAAGCAGGAGGGGCGAGGAGGCGATGTCCACTGGAGCCACAGCCACCCATAGGCTGCCGTGAGGAACGAAAGGTGTGTGTGTGTGTGTGGCACGATGAGGGATCAGGCAAACGGCACGGAGCGACGCACGTGCGCACACGTCTGTCCCCACACCCTTTTTGCTGTTGTGTTGCTTCTACGGAGGGAGGCATTCGAAATGTGGAGGCAGTCCGCAGTCAGCGTCGCTCATGACGAAAGTAAATCGCCTCCGCCACACGCCGCCGCCACTTCGCCACACTGGCGGAGACCCTCCCTTCCGTTTCCTCCCTCAAGTGATGAGGCCGCTGACCATCTTAGTCGTCTTTTCAGTGACATCCATGCAGAAAACAAACACAAAAAGGAGGACGGAGAGACTCAGCGTAAAACAAAAAAATGCCTTTCGTTGTTTGTGTTTCGTTCAGCATACGCACAGACCAGCAAGAGGACAGCACCCAAACACACAGTGGGCCGTCCGTGCTGCCGCTGCCGCCGCCCCCCTCCCCCTTCCTCACCCCTCCCTAGTGCGCCATGAGAACCCCACGAGTACCGAAAAACAAAGCTGTCGGCCCGTCCATCACATACACAAGCAACGCAGCGCACAGCGTACTCCGCAAGAGAGGGGGTGGGTGGGTCGGTTGGAGGCACCGTCAGCCGAAGAAGCAGCGACACACACACACACACACACACATATATATATATATATATAAAGAAACGAAAGGGTAAACCTGTCTAGTCCAAGTGGGAATAACAGCAACGGCAACATGAAACGCCACCAAAATGGTACGACGCACATCACCACTCCACGCAGCAAAAGGAAAGCTGACGCTGAACTCCCCCCCTCAAGCACCCCGGATCACGCACCATGAAGTGAACGGCGGCGGTGAGCAGAGAGGAGAGAGAAGAGAGAGAGACGCGGTGCTCAGCTCCAGCGGTAGTGCTTCGCCAACGCCGCATGCCGCATCGCAAGCAGCAATAACGTCCGAGAAGCGACGACAACAAGACATGGCTGCTCTCTGGCAACTCCACACACAAATCGATGCGCTAAAACACCCACCCCTCCTTCTCCCCCCTGGTCCTTTCCCTGCTTTTCTCCCCACCCCCAACTCTGCCACACGCTAACCGGTCCTTCTAGCCCCCCTACCCCCCCCTCTCTCTCAAGCCTAGCCATCTGGAGGGGCTCTTGCGTTGCATAAGACCACGGGTCACCACCAATGCCATCACTACAGCAGGAAGAAACGTTTTTTTTCCGGGGGGGGGGAGGGGTCCGTTGACTTGTGTTGTTGGAATGCTTTTCAGCCCGCACCCGCTCGAGGAGAGGGAGGGCGGGAGATGAGAGGATGCGAGCGATGGCGATGGCGACGACTCCATCTCTTCCTCATCCGCCCCCCCTTCCCGGCCTCTCGCAAACAAGCACATTTAGGTGTCAACAAAAAATCAGGGCGCACCCACGCGCAGATCCATGCCTTCGGCACCATGGTGACGCATACTCGACACTTCACATTGTGTACAGTGACTCTTCTTGCTTTCTGTTGCCCTTTTCGCTTCACAGTGGAGCGTGTGCGCTATCCAATGCTCAAGCGCCGCTTGTCGTAGCACAGCAGCACCGCCACGACGGGCTTGGTGTGCCCGACAAAGCTGACAGACTGCGGGCGCTCCGTCATGAGCCCATTCCACATGCGCAGGGTGTTGTCGCTGCTCGCCGTGAACAGGAAATCGCTGCAGTCGCTGAAGACGGCGTCCCAGACCCAGCGGTTGTGCCCGGTGAGCGGCTTGAAAGGTTGGAACTCCATGCGTGGCTGCGGTGACTCGTCGCTTATGCCGTCACCTAGGCCGCAGCTGGCGATGTCGTCGAAGGAGTGGATAAGAGGACCAGAGGCAGCCGTGTCGGGAGCGGCGGCGTTGCTGGTATCGCCGGCGGCAGCAGCGGCCGTCTTGGTTTCTTTCGGTGAGCTGCTGTCCGTCTTCGAGCCCGTCGTGCCGCCCTGCTGATGCCGCTGCACTCGCACCTCCGGATCGCCGCCGCTACCAGTGTGAGACCCCGTGGTCGGCGCCAGCGCCTGCGTGGGCGCAAAACACGGCATAACTGCTTCGCTGCGCACTTCGGCCTCGTCGACGTTTTCGCTCTCCCCCGCACCCTTGTCGCCGTTTCGAGTGCCACTCGGGAGCGCGGAGGCAGGCTGCAAAGGCGTGTTCGCTGCTGCCAGTGCAGAAGGCTTCGAGCCGGCGTTTGCGTCTGTGCTGGCGGACGCCGCTGAAGA
Source organism: Leishmania arabica (assembly GCA_000410695.2). Taxonomy (NCBI): domain Eukaryota; phylum Euglenozoa; class Kinetoplastea; order Trypanosomatida; family Trypanosomatidae; genus Leishmania; species Leishmania arabica. Next base: position 384,750 of record CM004660.1, on the reverse strand, counting down.
CGGGATCCGCAGGGCGGCCGGCACCAAGAACCGACCGACCGAGTAGTCGGCACTGCACGTCACAAGAAGCTCCGCGTTGGGCGAAATGAGCACGCGCAGGATGTACTTGTAATGCGCCTGAATCGTGTCGAACACCTCCATCTCGAGCTGCTCGGCGAGCTTCGTCGCGGCCGATGGCTGCGCCAGCTGCTCTTGCTGCGCGCCCTGCGCGGCGGAGGCGTCTCCATCGGGGCAGTTGCTGCGACTTCTGTTTGAATTTTGCTGCTGCTCGACGTGGTCCAGGAGAACGGCTCCCATGCTGTTCAGGTGCGAGGCGGCGCCTCTGGGGGTGCTGCGCGTGTTCGCCAGCTCACCACCGATGCCATCCCCACTCACGTCCGAGGCGCGTTGCGCGTTTGAGCTGAGTTCGTTTACCACCAAAGCCGAGCGGTAGATGGTTTCACGTGGGCCGTGGTAGCTGTTATTGGCCGCTCCGCCCTCGCCGTGGGAGCTGACACTCCCCGTCAGTGTCAGATGCAGCGGCGGCACACCAGAGGTGCTCTCGGAAGCCGATATTTTCCCGGGGCTCTTATAGGGCGATGGCTGCACAGAGCCGGAGAGGCTCATGGCGTGCGGGTCCTGCTGTCCTGGCAGGGTGACCGGCAGGTCGTTGCTGGTGGCAACGCCGATGATCAGGGGCTGCGTCGCGCTTCGGCCGGAGGCCGTGGCCGCCTTGCTCCCGCGCACCGAGGCGTCGCGGGCGAGTCGGATGAAGTGCACCTTGCCTGCGTTGGCCGCCACGGCTGCCCACCTGCCAAGGGGCTCTATCGCGATGCTGCGGATTGCGCTGTAGTCGTTGGCGAAGTTGATGTCTTGCAGCGGCGCGCGACCAAAAGCCTTTGCGCGCTCTTCCTCAGCGGCGGCCACCGCTGCAGCCTTAGCGGTTTTCACCTCCCCGGCCTTGGTGCCTGCTTCGTCCAACGCGGCAATTGGACTGCAATCCGATAATTTGCTTGCCGCGGCTGTTTTGTGGTGCGCGAGGCCCTTCATCTCCAACGCGACACTGGCGACGATGGAGGGGAGGTGCCACATGGACACCTGGCCCATTTGGTTCCCCGTCAGCAGATAGCGACGGTCTGGGGACACGGCACTGCAGGTGATGGCGGCTCCCGTTGCAATGTCCTTCAACATCCGCAGTGTTACGGCGGATTGGGTGTCGAAGAAGCGGATGTGCCCGTCTTCGCTCGTTGCGATAAGGAGGAAGGCGGCCTCGCGACACGGCACGCTGCTCAGAAGCGCAGCTGTGTCCACCATGGCGACGGTGCTGAGCAGCTGATCGTTTAGCATCGTCGACATTGCGGAGTCCGTTAGCTGACGAGACGAGCCGGACATGGTGCTGCTCTGCTCATCTTTGCTGTAGTTGTGCGCTAGCGGCACTGCCGCTAGACTCGTGAAGTTCATCGAGCTCTGGCTCTCGAACGAGGAGTAGACCGGCGGTGCCTGGTTCGTGCTGCCGCTGCTGTTGCTGCAACCGGTGCCTGCACCACTGCCCGTTCCCGCGCCCCCGCCGCTGTGCAGGAAAGTGCCGAGGTCATACAGGCGCAGAGCCCCAAAGCCTGCCACTGCCAGATAGCCCGTGTCAGGCAGCAGAAAGAGGCTGTTAATCTGCGAGTCCTGGAAGATAAAGCTCTTCACGGTGCGACCCGAGGTGGCGTCCCAGAGCCGTATCTGCTTGTCATAGGACGCGGATACCACCACAACAGAGGCCATCCTTGCCGGTGCGGCGACCCCTTTCGCTGTTCTGGCGGGGTGACTATAGCGTACGCGTTGGTGCTCGAATACGCGTTGGTACACTAGTAAGGCGTCAGTCATTGACAGGAAGCGTTCGCCCACGCGATCCCATACATAAAAAGGGGGAGGGGAGTGGGGGTTGTGTGTTGAACGAGTAGGTGAGCGTGATGGTGCAGAGACCAAGAGGGACAGGGAGACAGAGAGACATGGGCGAGTGAGTAAAAGAAAAGATGCGAAGCTGTGCATTTCAAGCAGAGGCCCCGCGCCTGCCCATTCTTCCCGCGGTGCACGCGAGAGGCAGGGATGAACACGGTCAGTGAACGCCCCAACGCGGCAGCCTCGACGCTCCAGCCACTCAACCGATGAATGCCGCAAGTGGATGCATAGATGGAGCCGCCACGTGGGTTGCCATGGGCAACCAGATGAACCCCGCAGCAGACGCCGCATTGGTCACCTGTTGCATCAGCGGAGCAGCACACACATGCCACCCATGGGCCCCTCCCTCCTTTGAGCTTCTGCCCTGGAGGCGCTTATCTGCTACGCTTGCATGACGCGAGCAAGAGGATAGGTAGGGTGGGAGGGGGCGGTGGCGGGCTTGTTGGCCGCTACAGATGATGCCGGAGTAGTCCCCTCTGTTTGTTTGACAGGCGTTCCTCAAGAGGAAACACGCCGAAAGCCGGAGGAAGTGGGGTGGTCGTGGTGGTGGGTTGAGCGGAAGCACCGGCGAGGGATGCGGGGGCGGTAGTTAGCGATGACACTTCTGTAGCAGAGTAAGAGCGCTGGTGCGACGAGAGTGGCAACATCGTGTGCGGTTGTGCGCGTGTGACATGATGAACACGACAGGAGAAGGTGTGGAGAGCTGATGACACACGTACACACGCAGAGAGAGAGAGAGAGAGGTGCGACAAGAGCGTATGCAAGAGGCATTGCGCATGTTGACTCCTCTTGCATTCCGGTCAACGAAGGGCAACAATGTGCGCGTCTGAGACTAAACAGCTGCAGGCGAGGGAAAGGTGAGAGTCTTCACGGGCTGCACAAGCCTTGGAGAAGCAAGAAGGTGCTCCATTCGCTGTGCCAGACGTGCTGCGCTTGCACGCGTACTACCGCTGCTACACACCGAAGACGAGCGCACATTTTCTTCAGGACGACTGCAACGCATGCATCGTCGCTCCGCTGTGCGTCCCACTTTTTTACGTCCCTTTCCGCACATGCCTCTCTCCTCGCTGTTTTTTTTTTGTGTGGAAGGGGCTTGTCGACGTGAGTGCAGTACGCGCATCTGAGTAGAAGACAACAGATGCGTAAAGCCAAACAAGAACTTCTTCTCAGCGTGTCGATTCGACCATGAACATGTTAGGAAACAGACGCAGACGCAACCACCGTTCACCTGCCTCTGCGGCATTACGGCTATGTGGTGGAACCGGGTCTAACCAACACCGTTCGGCGTCGCTCAGTCCAGCGCAAGGCCACGGCAACACACAGCGCAGGCTCGGCATGGGATCACGCTCAACACCACCGCAACGCAGCCAGAGCAGAGACAACACAGGAGGTGGATGCGCATATGTGTGGAACCGTCAACACGATTCGCAGCGCACTGGTGCGAACGCACTGATGGCCATAGGTCTCTGCGGCACCGCGCTGACCCACACCTGTCCGCCGACACCAAGAGCCCGCTGTCCATGCTCGAGGGCAGGCTGCAGGCTGCTTGGCCTCCTCATACAGAACGGGCACTCGACGTGTGGTGCCACGCTGAGGTGGCCCGCATCAGCAGGGATTCAGAGAAGAGAGAGTAAATAATAAGAGACGGAGTGAAAAAAAAACAAATAGAGAGGGAGGCGGGGAGGCGGGGGGGGGGGGAGGGTAGAGAATGGCACACAGGAACGCACACAGATGCCCATCCGGTGCACGCGGACGCAGACGCCGTCTTCTGCACGCAGGCGCGTGAGTGGGTCTGTGCGCGAGCTCGCTGCGGGTGGGCTGGTAGGCGAGCAGGAGGTGAAGGCCACAATGGGGGGGAAAGCTGAAAGAGAAACGAAAAGAGTCAGACGTCCGAGAACGATTTGGGGTGGGGACTGAGCACATGTTAAGGCAGAGAGAAAGGGGTGGGAGACGAGGTCAGTGTAGTCGGCATCGTTGCAACAGAGAGAGAGGGGGGGGGATTTGTTTCACAAGGCATACACACAAGACAAGCCGAGATGGAGGAGGGGAAGAGCTGCAGGGAGGGGGTGGTGGTGGTGGTGTATGTGCATGTGCGAGCCCGCGGGAGGGGTGACAGGGGTACAGGAATGTATACGTAGAGAGAGCGTTCACAAAGTAAAGGGTGATTTGTCAGTGGCACGGTGCCCTACAATGAAAACGAGCAAAACTGGAAGGTGGAGGGTGCGTGTGTGTGTGTATGTGTGTATGTGGGTGGGTGGGTGCTGCCACGAAGAGGGCGGGGTTCGACTCTCCGAGAGAGGTAGAAGATCATCACAGGTCGAAGGAAGGCATCGAGCACAGATAAAAAAAATCTAAGGGAGTACGAGGAGAAGGCGGAAGCACGCACGCACGTAATGATATGCAATGGTCTTCTGCCCGGACGAGGGAGGGGGAGGTGGGCGGGGATATACACCAGCGGCAACAACGCCCCCTCTCCCCCAAAAAACCATCGAGCACAACGTGCAAAACAAATAATAAAAAAAAACATTCAGAATAGAGAGAGGAGGAGAGCAGTACCATATACAACAAGTGTGTGTGTGTGTGTGCGTGCGTGACAGCCCAGCAGAGACGAGTGAGCTGTGATGAGGCGTGCCGCACGAGTGAAAAGGGAAAGAGAGGGGGGGGGGCCTGATTTCGCCAATCGCCTCCCCACATAAGCACACACACACACACACACACACACATTCACATACAGAGAGAGCGAGAGCGCATACGTGTCATGGGACTTTGGGAGCCCCTTTTCTGTCTCTCTGTGTAGTGTCAATCCGAGGCGGACGCGTTCGCCGCCTCCTTCGCTGGCTTCTGCTTGGTCGCGCTCGCCTTCTCCATCTGTGCTTTGATCAGCTCCGCCTCATCCTTGCGGGCCTGACGACGCAGCAGCTTGCCCGACAAGTTGCGCGGCACTTCACTCACAATGCGCACACCGCCGTGCAGCCGCTTGTGAGGGGGCATGCGCGACATCACGAAGCGGTACAGCTCGTCCGACGCACGGACGGCGTCCTTGGGAGATACTGACGGTTGGAGAGCTACAAGCGCACGCGGGTTCTCGAAGCTCACGTCGCGCGGGTCCGGCACGCCAATCACCACGCAGTCCTTCACCCACGGGTGCGTCAGCAAGAGCGCCTCCAGGGAAGCCGGCGACACCTGAAAGCCCTTGTACTTGATCAGCTCCTTCAGCCGGTCCGTGATCATCAGCTCGCCAGTCTCCAGCATCTTGCCGATGTCGCCAGTGCGGTACCAGCCGTCCTGCATGCACGTGGTCGTGTCCTCATCGCGCAAATAGCCCTTCATCATCTGCGGCCCACGCACCCACACCTCACCCTCCGCGCCGCGCTCTGCGTCGATGCCGGAAGACTCGTCTGTGCCGCTCTGCTGGCTGTCGTCCACCTTCACGATGCGCAGCTCTGTGTCGGCCACAAGCACACCGCAGGCGCCTGGCACCTTGTGCCTCAGCCCATTGGGAACCGTCACGGCCGGCGCCATCTCTGTCATGCCATAGGCCTGCGTGACGGACACGCTGGGCAGCATCTTCTCTATCGCCTCCACCGTCTCGGGGCCGAGCGGGGCTGCCCCGCAGCAGAAGCGCTTGAGCGACGACAGGTCCGTCTGCTTCACCTTGTCCTCGTTCTTGAGCAGCGAGATGAGGATCGGCGGGGCAACGAGGTTGATCGTCGCCTTGTACTTCTCAATCGCGCGCAAGTAGTCCTCGACGGTGTACTTGTACATGACGATCTGCATCACGCCGTGGGCGTAGCCGGCGTTGAGACAGGCAGTGAAGCCGTAGATGTGGAAGAATGGCAGAATCGTGATGCCCGCATCGTCCGACGAGAACTCGAAGGCCGCCCCCAGCTGCTCCGAGTTGGCGATGAGTGCTCGATTCGACAGCTTCACACCCTTGGACAAGCCGCCCGTGCCGCTGGAGAAGGGGATGACGACGGTATCGTCGAGGGAGGCGCCCTTCAGCCCATCGTAGCTGCGCGGCACAGGCCAGATGTACCATCTCTTGAAGAAGTCCTCCGGGTAGTGGATAGCCACCTTCCTGCCCGTGTCCTTCTCCACAATGGCGACGGCCTCCTCAAGCTGCTTGCGGAAGTAACGCATGCCGAGAATGACCTTGGCGTTGGCCTCTGTCATGAAGTATGCGAGAAGCGACGGCTCCGCGATTGCGTTCACCGGGGAGACGAGGGCGCCGAGGCGCAACGCACCGTACACTACAGGGCCGTAGATAATAGTGTTCAGCATGCACATGCACACCACATCGCCCTTGCGGACCTTGGCGTGATGGTACAGCGCTCGCGCGCACCAGTCCGTGGCCTGAATGACCTTGGCGTAGGTCAGCTCCTTGCCATTTTCCGCCTGAACGGCAGCGACTTTTTTCGGGTCCTTCGCCTTTATACGCTTGATGAGGTACTCGTAGAGGGTTCTCTCCGTGTTCACCTTGTCCATCACCGAGGGAAACCGCGACTTATAGATACGCGTTCCCGCATCTGCGGCGATCGACGTGGCTGTGGCTGTAGTGGAGGGGGTCGACGTCGTGGAGGCAAGGCGGACCTGCTGCGTCAGTGCCATGGTTGTCGCGACGGGTCTCAAGAACGGCGTCAGGGCATGTGAAGACGACGACACCGTCAACGCGTGCGGTGCTTCAACGGCGATGCTTCGGCCAGCAAGCAGGCTGTTGCTACGGCAAGCAACACCTCTGCCGCAGCGCTGCGCACCGAGGACGCTCGCCCACCGAATCGTATTGCGGAGCATGCTGACAGTGTATGTATGGGTGCAAGAGAATACTAGGCACAACTTCTTTCCCGTTGCCGTTGTGCTATGATGGCGCGACACCGTGTCTTTCTCCGTGAATCGGGGCGGAGGCGCGGCGCACGCCAGCACTGAAAAAGGCGAGCCGACAAAGAGAAAAGGGAGCGGGGGGGAAGGGGGGAGGAGGGAGGGCGGCACGAGAGAGGCCGAGGGAGTGACCCGAGGCAACACGCCGACGACGAAAACAATGAAAACAACAACAAGAAGGAGCGTCTTTGAAACAGAGGAAAAAATGCAGCGATCAAGAAGAACAATCGCGTCAAACTCGCGTGTCAAGGAGGCACGTTTGATGGAGTTTTTCTCGGTTGGTGGTCGTATGCGTGACTGTATGGAATGCAGGGACTCCGAGAGAGAGGGAGGAGAGATGGGGGGGAAGAGAGGGGAGGCTGTCAATGACGGACTCTAGCACAAAGAGAGGGAGGGGGGAGGGGGGAAGGGGGAGGCGGCTGATAAAAGGGCAAGATGAATTCAGAACAGAGAAGAAATAGCGAGGGAGCTTCGTAAGCGATAAGCAACGTCGAATTGTGGTAGCGGGAAAACAAGGTGTGTGTGTGTGTGTGTGTGCCGTACATGCACACACACGCACACACACGCACACACAGAGAGAGAGAGAGCGAGGCAGGGAACAACAACGAGACACAAAACGCAGCAGAGCGAAGCGTTCGAAAAAAGGGGGTGGAGCGAAGAAGACGAAGACGAAAAAAGAAAAAAGGAAAGGACAGATCAAGTCACAGAGCCGCCCGTTTTTCGCTGTGTGTGTGTGTGTGTGTGTGTGTGTGTGTTTGCGTTCGGAGACGTGTAGGCAGAACAAGTCGATGTCAAGCAGAGCGGGGGAGGGGAAATAAAAGGAAGCGGGAAAAACAACGAAAGGCAAAGGGAGAAGGGAGGGAGAAGGTCACGTCGCACACACAAGCCCACCGCACAGCCGATGTGGGATAACCGAACGGCTGGGCACACGCTTCAATAACAGCAAAAAAAAGTATGGACTCGAGAGAGAGAGATGACGAGGGTGCGGGTGTGTGGTGCGAAACGTAGAGATGAGAGAGCGTGGTGTCACCGTCCAGTTGAAATGGGCGCCCTCTGCGACTCTGAGCGTGTGCGTGTGCCTGTGCGTGTGTCTTGTACTAGTGGACTAAGACAGAATAAAATAATAGAAGAAGACTTGTCTCGGTTTTTTATGAACTTCAGGAGCAGAGGAAAGCTAAAAACGGGGGAAGGTCCACCGGCAGAGCGATTTTTTTCTTCGGTTATTTATACCCGTCTGTACGTTGTCGTCTTACAGAGCGAGCACAGACGACGGGAGACGGGGAGAGATCGCTTGATGGGTGCACACGCAAAGAAACTACTCGAAATGCAGTGAGAAGCCACCAAGCGAGGGAGGGAGAGGAAGGGGGGGGGAGAGGGTGTGTGTGTGCGTGTGCGTGAGAAAGGGAACGTTGCAATGCAGCTAATCGTGCGACAGGAGGGGGAAGAGGGATGCGTTTGACTCGAAAGGATGTGAGAGTGTGAGAGAAGGCCCACACGAACACACACGAGAAGACAAAAAGAGCACAGAAGCCAATGAAGGCGCACACCCCACCAAAGGGATAGCCGCACGTGACATACGGAGAGTAACGAGAGAGAGAGAGAGAGATGCGTGTGCGTGCGTATGTGTGTGTGTGTGTGTTTGGGGGGAGAGATATATATATAGTGAGTCGGATAGTCACACGACAGGAGAAACAGAAACACAAAACAGGTGAAAGCGAGAGGGGCAGGTGTGGAAAGGAGTAGGAGGGCAGGGGGGAGTGGAGGATGCCGGGGCATGTTGCCATGCATGGGGGGGGGGCTTCCCGCTGACGAAGACACACATATATACACATATGCGCATACGCCTTTTCCTTCGTCAGCGTGCGAGAGGGGGCGAGAGAGATGGAAGAGGAAAAGCGAGAGAGTTAAACTGACACCGTTAGTGCGTCAGCATAACTGTCTTCATCGATCCGACTTCTGGGGCGGTGTGTGCGGTAGTGCCGCTTGCACATTGAGGGCCATACAGGCCGGTTTAGAAGGCATTTCTTCAAGAGTATAGATGCACGTGCATGCCTGTGCTTGTGTGCGCACGAGAATGCCGTGCCGTCCATCCCTCCAGTTTCTTGCCCCACCCGGTTGGAGATACGAAGGGCTCGGATGAGCGGGAGTCCTACTCAGAGGGCACGGACAATGAAACTAACGAGAGAGAAGGGGGCCATGAGGTCCACTGGGGCCCATTTTCAGCGGAAGTGCAGACTGGAGGCGCCACTGAGAGATAGAACTCAGATTGCTGTTGCAACAGAGAGAGAGAGCGTGTGTGTGAAAGAAAGAAGAGAAGTTCAACCGCCCTTCCCATGATCGCTCGTCGCGCCGTCATGTCCCCGAGAAGAGAGAGAGAGAGCGCAAAGCAGGACAAGAGCGAAGCGAGCCAACAACAAAAAAACACGCAATTTTTCGTTCCCGCAGGGACTCGTGCATGCACCTGCTGACTTCGGAGGAGGGGGCGCCGCTGGGGTCCGTCGTTAGTGTTCGCTGTCCGAGGCAGCGCCTTCACCGTGGCATATGCATGCATGCGCAGTTGTTGCCCTCGCGCGTGTGCGATCAGAGCGAGAGGGCGAGCGAGGAGTGGAGGTATTCCGTTGAGGAGTACCATCCCATGCTCTCGCCTGGTCAAGGGCGATGCCGCAAAAGTGCTTGACGTCGCCAGGTAGGCCGGGCAGCTGACCTCTGCATTCCGCTCATACGGCATCGATGCTTATCGTTTCGATGATTTCCACGAAAGTCCTAGGCTCACTCCTTCCCACATCCATCATGCCTCTCACCCGGCGGCAGAGACAACGAAGGGGGGGGGGGTATGGCTGGCCGGGGTGGGATCAATTTGATCGCACAGACAAGATAGCAAACACCAGCTGACAGCCTCCCTAACGTAAGGGGGACGCAAAGAAAGCTACCACGCCCCACATGCACATATTCATCCGTGTGTGGCGGCCGGAGGCCGCCCGAAAGAAACAGCGGAGGCCCCCTCCCTCGGCGCACGAAGGCGAAACCCGTTTGCATTGAGAAGGAAAGAGAGACAACGTCGACGACGAGAAAAAGCCAGCAAAGTTCGCGACTGAAGTGTGAGGATTATAACGTGGAGAGAAGGGGGAACGGAAGGAGATGCATGCGTGTGGCTCCTCCTGATCGCCTCTCCCGAGGAGGCCGAACACGTCTGCTCTCCGGAGACCACCTCGACGACACGGCCGGATCGTCTGCTTCGTGTCTTCTCTTTTCCTTTTCCCCGCTGCAGAGAGTTGCACCGCATAATCTCTTGTACTCGGTGCAGGAGGTAAGAGGAGGGAGAGCAGAGAGGCGAGATGCGCCATTGCGTCTAGTTTCCTCGATAGGCCTGCACACGACACACACACTCTCTACTTGCATCTATATGTATGCACCTATGCACACGCACAACATCAGAACCAGGAATCAGGCTGTGTGTGTGTGTGTGTGTGTGTAACGAAGAGAGAGGAAGGGAGCGAGAGCGAGCATGAGAGATGGTGAAACAAAGCCAGAGAAATGAAAACGAAACAGCACAGCCGATGTGGATGTACAACTCGATATAAGCAATAACGTTGAACTTATTAGTAGTGTCGTTGTTGCTCTTGTAGTGGTGGCTGTCGCTCACTGCGTTTTCATAGGCTAAGGGGGAGGGTTCGTTCGTTGCCTTTCGTTGCGTACCCGTCACGTTCAGAAGATGCGCATGCGAGTGGAAGGAGAAGGCCTTATGAGCTTTTTCTCCTCGTTCGTAATTCACGATGGTGATGCGTGGGTGCCGTTCCACACGGTGATGGGGGGGTTGAACGAAAGGAGAAGAGAAGAGAGGGGGGGGGGGAGGCACGGTGATGGTGATAATGTCGCCAGTGGGTGAAACGACGTTAGTTGTGGGAGAATGGGGCCGTCGGATGCGTGATTAAAAAGAAAAGAGAAGGACAGTGAGGAAGCGGGGGAGCGAGGGTGGGGGATGAGATGTGCGGTGCAGCGACATGATTACGGCCTCTGCTGAGAAGAGGGAGGAACAGAACGAAAGACAGTGGCCAACATCAGGTACCGCGCAACTGCCGACAAGAGTAAAACGAAACGGTTGAAAAACAGCGTTACGTCACCCCTAGCAGTGGGACAAAGGGTTCTTTCGCATTGTAAAAAATACATCTCTTGGCATTCTCTTTCCTTGCCTCGTACTATCGACCGACACGCTCGCCGTGCGAGCCTCGAAAAGCGCGTGGTATGTGCGATCACCACAGCCACTGCGTGCATCCCCGTTCACTTAGGGGGCGGGGGGGGGGGAGGGGAGAGAGATGCAGCACCCAAAGGAAGAGAGCTGCTCGTCAACGGAGACAGCTAATCAGACGTTTTTTTGTTGTGAGTTGCGACGCGGCACGGCGTTCTCTTTTTGCCATTTTCGTTTTCTCATCCCTTTCATTCATCCCATCATACAGCATTCGAGTCGCTGTCGCCACCACCCTTTGGATGCAGGAAGCCACATACATGCAGACGCATACAACACCAGCTACATTCATTGTCAACGCCGCGACTCAAACCAGGAGAAGGCGCGAAGACAACAACAACTAAAAGAAACGCGAGAACAAGATGGAATACGCCTAAGAGAAAGGCACCTCGATGGAGAGGGGGGACTGCAAAAAGCTGGTCGAACGCTTTCAGGGCCCATTAGTACTCACGAGGGCTAGAGGGGGGGGGTGGCAGAAGACAGTGAAAAAGAGAAGCAAGACCCTTACACCGCTCGAAATAACTCCACACACACACACACACACACATAGCGTCACTGCCTTGAGGAGAGGGGGCGAAGTGGGAGAAAGCGTCAACCAGGAAGCCGAGAAAAAGCAAAAGAAAAAGGAGGGGGGTGGGGAAGGGTACTTGAAAAGGGAAGG
>CM004660.1:339846-366162 GCA_000410695.2 Leishmania arabica | reverse complement strand
GCGGGCTTGGGCTACCTTGCTACGCCCTTGGTCAGCCGGGCAGGGCCTGGGGCGGCGGGGAGGGGAAAGGGTTTTTTTGGGGGTGTGAGGGGGGGGGTTGGCGGGAAAGAGGCGTGGCACGGAGAGAAAGCGTTGGCAAGAGTGATTGGTGGCAGGTGCCTGGGGTGACTGTCCGTCACGGCACTCGGGTGCCTTGCTTGTCATTCTTGTCTGGTATTTTTTTTTCTTGTATTCGGTGCTCGTGTTCTCCAGAGGTCGGTGGCTGAGATACGCGGGAACATGAGGCAACGAGTCTCAACTCCATGAGGCGGGCGTGGTTCGTACCTGTACGCCATCGCTACATAACGCGGGTCAGTACAGCACACACGCGGGGGAGAAGCAGGCGAGGAGGAATGGTGGAAAAGAGCAAGTAAACAACAGCACCCAACCCACCAACACTCAAGCATACGTGTACAAACAACAAACAAGTGCAACGCGCAAGCACTTAAGCGGATTGACGAAGAGAGAAAGGAGGACGCACGTATGCGTGCGCGTCACGCCCGTTAAGCCTTCAGGGTCCTGCATACATTCATACCAAGAGACGAGCAGCACGCGTGCTAAGTAGCACCAGCAGAGGATGTCGCATAAGAAAAGGTTCGTCTTTAGGACACACATGGAAATGGGCAAGTAGTAGAAGCATTCAACGAGCAGCAAGGAGAAGCTAACAGATCAGCAACAGTGAAAGCACCACAAAGCAAAGCAAGGGTGTTCGCAACAACAAAAAAAATAATAATGAAGCAGCAACAGGTGAAGAACCAAACAGAAAGACTGAACGGCACACACACACACACACACACACTGGGGGCGCAGGGGGAGGGAAGGAGGGTGCAGGAGGAGGAAAAGCGGGAGAGAGAGGTGGTGGTGGTGGTGGAGTGTGAAGCGCAGACGCAGATGAAAAGGAAATAATAGGAATGCTTCTGTCAACTTCACTAACGTTACGCACATACTCAATTTTATTTTTTCTTGTATGGTTTATAGTTTTCAACTCTTTTCTCGTCTGTGTTTCTTTGCCAAGCCTCAGCGAGACGGGCGTGGCAGCAGTCCCGCTGCTGCGTTTTTCTTCTTTTGCTTTTGTGTTGTTGTTGGCTATGCTTGTACATCGATGGGGCCGTCGTCACAGGGGTCCTCCGTCCGAGCATCCTCGTCTGTGTTCTTGTCCGGCCTATCCTCGCGCTCGTATGCATTGTCTTCCTTGCCGCCCTTGAGCGGGGCCTGCATATCACTGCACGCGTCATCTACGGACATCAGCGATACCTCGCTGCACGCCTCATCTTTGTCGTCGTCTCTGCCGCCGCCACCTGCCTCGTTGCCGGCTGAGAATGAGTGCGCTGCCGCCGCTGTGCCCATGTGGTTGTCAGGCAGTATGGTCCGATTCCCAGCGAAGTAGCCGCCAACGTAGTCGTTGGCTGTCTGCCGTGCGGAGCGGAAGGCGTAGGCACCGATGCTGCCAAGCGTCCGCAGGACGTCGGGTGTGTGCTGCGCCGCCGCGGTGAGAGTGTGGGCGCTGTACCCTGGCGCCGCCGCAACGTAGTCGGCGGAGCGCTCCACCACAACATGCGACATCAGCTCCACCTGCTTCTTAAAAGAGTCGGGCTTGTTCAGGGCGGTGGAAAGCCGGCACAGCTCCTCTGTGGTCATCACGTGGTAGTAGTAGAAGCCGTCATCGAGGATGCACAGGTTGGCGCTCTTCAGGTGCTGCAGCACGTTGTTGCGCCGCGCGCGGAGGCAGTTTTGGTAGCACGGTGCACAGACGCGGACCCACTTGTGCTGCCTCGAGCGACCGTGAAGTTTGTCGGCCGCGTCTTCGGTGTGCTCCAAGGACGGGCCGTGCAGCTGCCCATCATCGTCGTCCAGCACCAGGACAGTGTCCTGCACCTCTGCCTCTTTCTCCGGCTGCAAGTTGGGCGAGTCGCCTGCGCCGCCGTAGCCGCGACGCGGGTATGTGTGCTCGTCGAAACGTTCCTCCACCAGCTCATGCGTGTCTTCGGCAGTGATATGGGCGGTGTACTCGGATTTGATGATCACCCGGTGCTCCACACCGATGGAGGCGCTCCCCGTATCCTGCGGCGCCGCCACGTAGGACGTGTCCTGCTTCTTGCCAACATACCGGCTGCACTCGGCGCAGCACAGGCGACCGCAGCGGCGGCAGTGGTGGCGGCGGGTGAGATACGAAAAGAGTCGCCGGCAGCGGTAGCACCCGCGGCGCTCCTCGTTGCCTTCCCACCGCTCGTGCTGCTGAGCGTGGCTGCAGAGAAGCCGGTCTGCCTGCTGCAGCAGGTGGCCGCGCCGGCTGTACAGCTCCGCGACGCGCCGACTCAGTCGACGCAGCTCCTTCTTCTCCTCCTCCGTGAGGGCGAGCGGCTGCGCCGCGCCAGCGGAAAGGGCTGCCCGTGTCTCCTGTTGCTGCGTGTCGTCCACCACGGTTGGCGGCGTGGCTTTCGACAAAGAGAGCCGTGATTCAGGCGCGGCTGGTGTGAGGGTCGGCGGCAGCGCGGATCCTTCTAGCGGCGACGTGGCCGAGTCGCACGCGGTCCGTACCCCCGAGAAAGGCTTCGCGGACGACGTGAGCTGCTGCTGCTGTTGGAGCGACATGCGGCCAACCGCTGAGGTCGACGGCGGCAGCGACAGCATCCCCCCGTTGTCGCTGCGGGCGTAGGGGGTCGAGTTGGCGGGAAGCATGTTCGGCGTCGTCTGCGCCGAAGGCGGCGCTGACTCGGGCCGAAAGCGCACCGTGTACGATCGTCGAGCCGCCATGGAGCTGCATGTGAGCAGGCTAGCCCGTCCGTCGTCATCCAGCTCGTCTTCCTCGAAGAACTGCAGCGACGGCGGCGGCAAGCACGGCTGCAGGGATGGTGTGCTCTGGGCCGTGGTGGAGCGCGAGGAGCGTAAGGTTCCTGCGTCGCACCATTCCGAGTCGTTGTCGAGGATCTGTTGCTGCGTGTAGCGCCGCGCGCTTGTAAGTCGGCTGTTGATGCCGTTGCGCGGTGAGGGCATGACGATACTTGGTTCGTGCATTGGGTTTGTCTGCCGCGGTGACTGATGGCCGTTCGCGCTCGTCCCGATCGCATCCACGCCGCCGATGGTGCCTTCCGCGTTGGTCAGGGAAGCCGCAGCGACGCCGCCGTGAATCCTGCTACTGCCGTTGTGTGTAGCACTGCCGTTACTGGCCACGGTGTCCCTGTGGCGATGCACACCGGATGGCGCGGGAGAAGCGGTTGTCGGTGGAGACGGACGCCTCGGCAGAAGTGGGGACGCCGGTACCACCTCACCGACATCATCCCCGCTCAGCCGAGCACGCTCGCGCAGCACACACAGGCGCGCGACGCGGCGCCGCAGAACGCGCACCAGCTGCGTCAGCCGCACATGCAGTCGCTGCATCTCAGGTAGAACACCGGTCATAACGTGCGATTCGGGGTCGAGTTCGACGTAGAAAAGCTCCCCCGCGCTGCTGGTAGCAGGTGCCGCCGCCGCGGCGACGGCCTCGGCGAGGACCTCGTCCTCGCGCTCCGCGTCCTCATCGCCGTCAAGGAGCAGCAGCCCTGCTCCATCGCTCGACGTGCAAGCTGCCAGGTCCTTTTCCGTCGCTGTCGCTGGAGTGGCCATGCTGGTCACCGTCAGAAGATCCGCTGCTGGCGACGCATCTGATTCGCTGGACGACGAGGAGGAGGAATGCGAAGGCGCAGGCGAGGCGCTCGTCACCCCGTTGGCGTTGACGCCGCCGCCGCTGTTGGCCATGTCCTCGTCGGCATCTCCTCCGGCGAGCGATGACGCGGTGCGCTTCATTTGCTTCGGCGAGGAGGCAGCGCTGGTCGCTGTCCCCTCACGTCCACATGTCGTGTGCGACACCGCGAGCTCATTGGATACAACACTTCCGCCGTTGGTGCTGCCGCTGATCTTGCTGGCTTCTGGTAGATCTCCTGGCAAGGCCACCTGAGACGCCTGCATACACCGCTGCTTATTCTTGCGTCGGTTGGAAGGCATGCCGCGCACTCAAAGGTTCCGTGCACACGTGCGTGTTGAGGTAGTGTGTTGAGGGGGGAGGGGAGGAGGGAGAGTTTCTCGACCTCAACTGAGCACTGACAACGAAAAAAAACAAATCACAGCACCGAGTCAGAGAGGAGGGCCGGCCGGCCGGCAGGCAGGCGCCTCCCGAAGCGATGTAGGAGAGCGAGACGGCCCGCTTGAAGAGAAAGCAGGAGCAGCAGCCGTAGAAGCGAGAAGAGAACCAACAAAAGAAGTAACAGCAACAGCAATGGACAACAACAACACAAAAAAAGGTGTGTGGGGGGGGGGAGGAGGAGGAGGAGTAGGAGGAGGCGAATTGGATGCACACTACAGCAGAGCCAAATCTGCCACGCCTTCGTTATTGTATATATATATATATATATATATATATACAATATATACATATATATATGTCCCCCTTCCCCTTTCTAGAAAAGTATTGATCGCCACGGGCGACAGGCGACAAACCACAACACCAACGTGCGTGCAAGGCGAAGCAGCAGCCGTGCAGGCTTACCAGACAGGACACCGACAGGGGCACACCAAGCAAGGAAATGCAAGGCAGGGTACACGTCGCAACAACATCAATCATAACAATAATAAAAAGGAAATCGCGGAGTTTGTCAAGACCCGCGACGACGACGACCGGCACCACCACCAGCACAGCCGACAAGGACGCGCGTGCTCTAGCCAATAATTTTCTGGCTTCCTCTGCTCTTTTTCCCGTTTGCTTGGTCTTCTTCTAGCTCAAGCGACGGCGCTGCCACGCAGGAGAGGAGAGGGGGGAGGGGAGGGGAGGGGAGGCACTGCGTTTATAATGACTCCCTCCCCCCCACACACACACACACAAACCGCGAAAGCAGCAAGCGTGGGAGAGGCGCAAGACAGGGAAGCAGGAGGGCCAAGCAAGAGATCGTAACCACCACCATCAATGAGGTAGGAACGCACAGCTCGGCCCGTCGCACAAGCTGTGCGCTCGGCCACTAAGAAGGGATAGGGAGAGGGGACGCAGGTACAGTGAGCTTCGGCAGCACAATAGCTCTTCTCCCTTAACACGCGTCTGTCTGTGCGCGTCTGTTCAAGAGAGAGAGAGAGGTGGGGGTTTGATACGCGTGTGTACGCACGATGATGCTTGTGTCGGCTCGTACTGCAGACGTGTGCGTGAGCACGACGGTCGTCGGTAGAGGAAAAGGGGTGGAGGGTGGGGAGAGGTGATGCTGGAATGAACAACTCAACAATACAGGCAAATCGATTGATATACGTACATCTATGTGTATTATATATCTTTTCTGTGCCCGTGCCACACATCTGTGTGTAGCGCAGCATCGTGGCGTAGCGCACGTGCATGGCGGCGCTGGTACGGATCTCCTTCAATGTACAACATCTACATATGCATGCCTTCGGAGAACGAGGGAGAGACATCGCGGTATTCTGCAGTGCTCAGCGAAGCCTCGCATCATCATAATCTTTACCTCTCTTCTTTTTGTTCAGCAGCAGACATTACGTTCAATTCAGGGCCACACAAGGCTATCTTCAAGCACAACTACAGGTGGAACACGTGCGCGCTGGACACCGACTTGAACCATGGAAAGTGCTCGCTAGGCCTGGGCTTCGTTTCGCCCTTCCTGCCCCACACCCCACGGCGCCTTCTTCCTCGGCGGCGTCTTAAGCAGTGGGGCTTGACGTAAAGGGAGCTGCCGCGCCGCGTAGTCGAGCTCTTGCTGGAGGCATGCCACATATGTAGTGCGCTGCGTTACTTCGCAGGCGTCGATGCGGTGCCCAAGCTCCCTGCAATGCATCACGCAGGCAACATTTCTTGTGCTCAGAGGATCTCCCACCTCTCAACGGTGTCCATGAGCTCCGTCACGCATGCCAGACACGGGGTGGCTGACGAGCAGTGGTGGCGGGGTCTGCCCTACCCCTTCCCGGCTCTACCGCTTTCATGCGAAGAAAACCGTGAAGACAAAACACAAACGCGGCACTGCGTTGCTCGACCGCCGTGCAGAGCAGGGTCGCGACAACGCTCGGCGTAACCTCTACGGCGCAGATGAGGCAGACCAATGAGCGTGTCGGTCGCACCATACACCGTGGCGACCGCTCGAACTCTGGGAAGAGTTTCTCAGACCCGGTGCAGTCCGTGCACTTCTACGCTCAGCAAGGAGGAGGGGGTGCGTGAGAAAAAGGTTCAGAGCACGACATGATACCCATGAAAAGAAAGGCGTAAGAGACCTGCTCATCAGCGAGCAGAGAGGCGTTGCAAGGACTCCCGGCGTTCCGCTCCCCCCACCCCACCACTATTTTCAATCATATTTTTTTTCAATTTCCGTGTGCTCCTTGTACGATGCACGCTTCCCCTGGCGAATAACGCGGCACACATCCACGTGCGGCAAGGCTCATCGATTTGTTTGGGTGTGTTTTTTTGTTTCGAGCACACGTGGGTGGTGCATGAACAGGACGGTTACAGACACGCACAACTACTTCACGTCAGCCATGCTCGCATGCCCACGTACGACTCAGATTCGCCAGGTGCAGTCGGGGTAACGGTCGCCTCGACTCGTCGGACATTTTTATTGTTTGTCCCTAACTTCAACCCTTTCGCCCCCTTTTCCCCGTTTCCTTTTGCTGTAAACGCCCTGATTTCTATGTGCGCGCCTGGCACGGTGATGCGGGTACGAGTGCCACCTTATCGAGTATACCTCAGCGCACACGCACAGGCCTTCACAACACACGTCGCCAACCTTCCTCTCCTCCCCCTCGAAAAAAGAAAGCTAACCGCCAGCAAGCTACCAATAACCAGGTGACTGTGTGCTGACGCGTGGGCACACACATATACGACACGGCGCGCCTTCTCTGCAACGCTGTAGGGGCATCGCATAAGGCTATGCCCGCTATCCATCACTCTCGCCTTCAGCTCGCGCTCTCCTCGCATCTCGCCTTAAACGACGAGACACACTGCCGTAGCCACCAACACTACCACAAACAGGGAGGGGAGGGGCCAGAGCGCGAAAAAATGACGTGCAACGGTGATCGTTCACGACGCTCCAAGCAGAGATGATACTCGTTGCACCGAATTCGTCGACACCCCAGAAAAACAAAAATGACAACCGCGCTCAAGGGGAGGCAGGCGAGGGACCGAATCTACAAATCTGTGTAATCGACCGGCGCCGCCTTTTCCGGTATCCGTGTCTTCATGTACTTGGCGAGATACGCGTCGATTTCGGCGCTCGTCTTACCACTCGCCGACTCGCACTTGTACAGCTCTATCTCCACGCGCAGGTTCGACAAACTCGGCACCTTCTTCTCCTTGCAGCCCTCCTTCCCGTAGCCGAGCTGGTAGGGCACGTGGAGGTACCACCGGTCACCTTCGCGCATCAGTTGCATCGCCTCAGCCATGCCAGGGATTAGCTGCGACGGCGAGCGCCGCACCGGATAGGGGTGGTGGCGCGTGTTCTCCACAATGCCGGGAAAGCGGTGGCGGATTGTATAATGCATCTCACACTTGTCCTCCGCCGCCGGGGCACGGTCGCCGAAGCCGCGACGCTCGATTGTGAAGAGGAGCCCAGAAGGCAGCGCGGACACGTTCGGCTGCTTTGCAATGCGCTCCAGGTAGTTGACCGCCGCGTACGTGCGCACGCGGTTTACTTCCTCCGACCAGTAGCTGGCTTCGACGCTCACCACGCAGAGTGTCAGCAGCAGCAGCAGCGTGGCGGCCGCGGCGAGCACGCTATGCAGAGAGGAGAAGCGAGCCATGTAAAAATTACAGGTTACCTAATTAGGGGAGGGTGGGGAGGGGGGAAGTAGAGTTATTTTTCTTCTGGAAGAAGTGAGGGTATGCACATGTGCGGAACGAAAAGATGCGCGAGGGGATCGAGCAACGAGAAGAACTCAGCCGGCCAGCAAGCGAAGTTCCCACTGCAACGATCGATCCATCAGTGATGCATGCGCGTGTGTGCGTGTGTTGGCGTGGGACACCAAGAGGCCACAGGTTCAGTGCGGAGAGAGAAAACGTGAGGAGGAGCAGACAGAAAAACGGAGCAAAAAGCTGAAAAGAGATGCAGGCAATGCCAACGCGCTGGACATGATGCGTGCGCACTGAGAGAAACGCAGCAGCAACGTGGATGGCACAGTTGCGATCGGCTGTGCCATCGGAGCCCCCCTCTTCTTCCTCCTCCCTCCGAGAGAGGAGAGAAAGAATAGAGGTAGCACACATCATCTAGACGCTGTTCCTCACGTACACGAGCGCACGAGAGGGAGAGGGGGAGGGAGGGAACGAGGTATCTCTGCCTGTGTGCTGCTGCGCACTACCCGCGCTTCAGCTTGTCCGTCAGCCTGTTGGTGGGCTGCATGGAAGCAAGACAGGGCCGGCTGTGACTCGAACGCAGAGAGCCTTCTGCAGCATCTCTTCTTTTTTTTGGATACATCAGCGGAGACAGCTCGGCCGTTCTCCGATCGAGAAAAACAACGGGGGTTATGGCACAGCAACGGGCTGACATAGGAGACGTGTGCTGTGCTGTAGCTTCCGAACTCTGCCGCTCATCTGCAGGACACCTTTGCTCCTTCGGTGCATCGCAGCAGCATTGCTGTCGCGATGGTGCCGCCCACCATGACTGGTGTTGCGCCTCGCCAGGGTCCGGTGCACGACAAGACGCACGCGTCGCCTCTAGGCGGACGCCGGCACAGTGCGTCCTGCACTATTCATCGGCACCTGCTTCGCTTCGAGCGTCATGTCCATCCTCCACATGCTAAAGAAGATGCCGTTGATCTCGAAGTAGATGAAGAACGCCTCATCATGGCCAACGCAGGAGCCGAAGGAGTGTCCGACGATGCAGTGCCACTGTCCGCCGTACTTGACGTCCAGCTCCTTCTTGATGAACTGCGCCAGATCGGTTTGCTCGCGCAGCTTCAAGGTGAAGAGCGCGTGTGCGGCGCAGTCAGCGCAGTCTTGCTGCATGTCCACTGGCATTGCAGACTCCTTGATGAGTACCCTGGTGCCAGACATCACGACCGCCAACTAAAAAGAGCAGGTGGGTGATAGAGCGAGGGATCGGGCGAGCGACGGTGGAAAGACGACGTGTGCACGTCGGTGTGCATGTGCGGTGCTGTAAGGTAAGTAACTGATGCCTATCTTGTGTAGAAGCCTTTGGAGTTGAGTGGATTGTGAAGGGGGGTGTGGGAGAGAGGAGGTCGTTAATGAACTCATAGCGAGAGATGGACAGCTTGAAAAAAGGTGGTGGCTTGGCTACCCACTTAGCCGGGCCCCCTCCCCTTCCTCTTCTCCATGCCAAAGCCTTCCATAAGCCAGCGGCATCTACAAAGCGCCACACACCACACGCATTCATCACAGGGACGCGAGCGGCTGTTGATCTATGCCGTCTGTGAGCACACACGAAGGGCGACCACAAACAAGCATACAGAGGAACAAAAAAAAGGAGGGGTGGGGGCGTGCGTGGCCAGGCCTCGGCTGGTCGGGGCGTCTTGTACTGGCCCCTTGTGGCAGGCAAAGGTATGGAGTGTGCTGCGGGAGCTTTTATCATCTTCCTCCCAGACACACACCGGCACCACTTTCATGATGCGCCAAGTCTTCTCCCTGCCCCTCAACTGCGGTCCCCCGCGCACGAGGAGTACGACACTTGCTGAGATGGCTCGGACAGACATGCAGCACCGCGAGAAGGCAGGAGCCCCTTACGTGTTAGTTGAGTTCCACGTCGGCGACAATCATCTCGCCACGCCCGTGCACGTAGAGCCAGCCGCTTTCGACAAACTTGGGGTGCGCCATGATGCTGCCAACCACCAGCGGCGGCACCACCGTCCGTAGTTGAGAAGCGGGGTCCACGGTGGACACGGCGAGCGCCGCCTCCTCGAGCTGCTGCACTCGCGCCGCTGATAACACTACGTGAATACTGCTCGCTTCATGGTTGCGGCTTTTGGCACTCACAACGCCGCGCAGCTCATGCCGGATGCGGGAATCCAGATCCTCTGGCCAGAGGTACTCCGCCAGCTCAGGCGCGTTGCGGTCGTGCTCCAAGGACGGCAAATTGATGCCGACAATGCCGTTTGGCAGATCCAAGGTCTCCTCAGACGAGGCCTGCGAGTGCGACCCCAGCGTCACCTCCGTGGAGGACGTTTCGCTGGAAAAGAACGCAAGGGATTCGCGCGCCTTGTGGACTCTTCGCATCAGAGATGCGGGGTCTGTGAGAGAGGAGTGAAGTAGTTCCAGAGCGGATGCGCCAGCCGCTGCGCTCCTCGTCGATGTATCGGCCACCGCTTGCTCCCCGCCGCGGCGGTCAGCATCCAGCGCTTCAACTTCGACAGCTGTGGAGGAGGATCGAGTCGCATAGCGAGTCGAACTAGTCCGCCGGCTTCTCTTTCGGCCGCCCGATGGCGATGTGGCGCGGTATTGTGAGTGAGTCGTCGAGGAAGGGGCAGTATGCTTCACCTCACCAGCCTCAGACGCTGTGGCCTCGTCGACGCACACAGCAGATTCATCACGCAGCGCTTCGGTCAACTCTCGTAAAAGTGCCAGCCGCTCGGTGTACGCACTGTCGAGCTTCGATTGCTTGCTCACTAGCTCGTCTTGGAGTTGGCGAACGGTTTTCGGATGCAGCGACTCCAGCGTTGCTTCCATAGACGCTTGCCCAGCGTTCTCTGTGTCGCCCGTGCCCGCTGCAGCACCGCTCACCTTCAGAGACTCCGCCGCGACTAGCAGCGTCGCGAGATACGCCTGCTGCGCGGCGCAGCGCTCAGAATCCCGCTTGTAGTTTTGCTCAGCAACTTGGATCAGTGCAGCGACCATGGAAGGTGTTGGCCGAACGCACGCGTGCTGGGCGGGAGGCGGCGCTGCTGCGGCGCGCTGTTGCCGCCCACTCTCTTCTGCGCCTGGCGGCAACATCGATGGAGAGCTGGGCCATACACGCCACCACAGCCGCAGTGCACGGTCACCCTCCAGCTTCTCCTTCGAAGGGGATGAAGGAGGCGATGCCTGACCGAGGAACTGCACGTGCTCCTGCATGCGGACGATCTTTGCCCGCTGCGCTTGCGAGAGAAACGGCATCTCGTCCGTGGTAACAGCGTTCGCCTGCGACACGGTCACCGAGCGAGACCGCTTGGGTGCCTGCGACGGCAAAGCTGCCGGACGCTTCCTATTGCTTGCACTGCTCATCACTTTCGTCCCACAGTTCACGGGCGCAACAAGCGGGGGCAGCGGCGGGGACAGTGACTGCACTGCGTTGTTGGCGGAAAGCAAACAAACCGACGAGGACACGTAGCGGGCGATTGGCGCGCCTGTCGGGGTGGAGCAGGGAACGAAGTAGGCGCCATTGTAGGTCTCACTCGACGGTGGTGGCTCTGCTGCTTCTGTTTTGAGCGTCATCCATGAGGGAGGGCATCCGTCTCCCAAGCCGCCTCCACCAGCACTGCCGGCAGAGCTCACACTGGCGCCTTTAGCGCTGGGGTTCTCCGTCTTGGCTGGCGTCGCGGCCGTAGAGAGCGGTGACCGTGAAACGAGAGGAGAATGCTCGCTGCGAGACTGCTGCTGCTGTGCGACTCCACTGCACTTGTCGTCGTCGATGCACT
The DNA here is from genome assembly GCA_000410695.2 of Leishmania arabica. Classification (NCBI taxonomy): domain Eukaryota; phylum Euglenozoa; class Kinetoplastea; order Trypanosomatida; family Trypanosomatidae; genus Leishmania; species Leishmania arabica. Next base: position 354,546 of record CM004660.1, on the reverse strand, counting down.
CCACTTTGATGCGCACCGACATCGGAGGCGCGCCGCGGCTCTGTGGTGTCTGACCCGCCTTGCCTCCGCCCAGAGCTACGGTGTCGATGCTCGTCTCTGACTTGCGCACAAATGGAGCCCTGTCCACGCGCATCTTCCTTACACCTCCGCCGTTTCCTGCGGCCACGGCGCCCGCTCGACGCTCGTCTTCGATGCGCGTCACGTGCGCCTTCAGCGTGTGCAGCAGCCGGTAAGGCCCCAGCGCGACAAGCGCCCCGGTTTCCAGCGTGGCCAGCGCGTACTTGTCTTGCAGCGCCTGTACCTGCTCTTCATGTGTGGCGTACAGGGGAATGCCAAGCTTCAGCATGTCGCTCGTTGGGCCCGTGTCCGCGCTCGCGTGAAGCACTTCCACCGCGTGGTCGTAGGCGTCTTGCTGACAACGCACTTCAGCTTGGAGGGCGCTCACAAACTTTGTGAGCACCACCGTGTGATACACCGAGAAGGTCCATGGCTGCTGCTGCTGCTGCTCCCGTTGCGGCGCACTGGGTGACGAGGGCATGCGAGCGTGGGCTCGTGCCAAAAAAAAGACTCAGCTTCAACGACAACGGATGAAAAAAAATGGGGGATGGGGAAGGGCGCACGCTGTCGTTGTTCGATGCTTTCCCCCCTCAAACAAAAAAAAAACGGCGGGCCAGTACGCATAGAATGAGTGAGATGAGGAGAGGAGAGGGAGTGATGGATCTAGAAGCTAAACAGACGAAGAAGAGCATGCGTCGCAACACGTGCCCACATCATCCCTGCCACGGGCACCTTGTCCCCCCACTTTTTTGTTTTGCTGTGGCCCACGCACACTCGCGTGTGAATGTGTACGTGTGCGAAGTATGTGCACGAGCGCTTATGTATGGCAGTGGGTTTTCCGCGTTGTTTCTCGGTGGTGGTGGTGATGGTGGTGGTGGCAACGAGGAAGTGAGGTGCAGCAGGAGTCCAGTGCAAGTGAAGGCAAGCGGAAAGTCAGACAAGTATAGAGAGAGAGTTCTTGGTAAGCAGCATTGCGAGCCGAGAGGGCTGAGGCGGCGTGCGAAGGTGGCAGGGAGAGGAGGATGGAACAGAAAACCGATGCTGCCGTTGAGTTTCGCAATCCACGCCTACGTACGCCCTGTCAGCAAGTGCACACTATCGCCGTTGCCAAGGGTATCGGATAAGGCGTTGGCCTCCCCCCACACATGGTTCTCATGCATTGAATTCCTTCGGTTTCGTTTCTTCGCTTTCGGTGAGCGCTGCTCCTTGATCTGAGGCGAAGAAGGAAGAGGCGAGACACGCCTAGCAGAGATACACGACAGTGACACACAAACACACCCACACCCACACACAAACATAAACCACACCACACAAGAACATTACTGGTGGCGCAGAGTAGTGCGCGCGTAGAAGCAGGTGAATCGCGGCAACGAGTGCGCTGCTGCCCACCGTCGAGCCGGCCCCACGTAGTAGACATGCCTAGACTCACCAGAGGGACACACACCTGCTGAACTGGGCGATGGGCGTGACAGCGATCGCCGCAGCATGTGCGCTTCATTACCCACGCCGTCCGCACCTCCGTAAACTAGGGCGACGCAGTTGGTGTCTGAAAGAGCGCCTTGGCGGACGCTGCGCACGCATCGCGGGTGCTGAAGTCGAGGAGCCTCCCGACTGGCTCATTCAGAAGCGCTAGCGGCACCTCGGAACCGCGCCACATCCGTGTCTGAGAGACAGGCACGTCATATATAGCCGACGACATGCGCGTCGCGGCGCACTCGAGCAAGAGCTGCTCCAGCGAGCGGATACGTGCTTCGTAGCGGGCCTCGCGGAAAGCGTCGAGAGGGGGCACAAAAGGCGCGGCAGCCGCCGTGGAATGACCGCTGCTCGCTCCTCGTGGAATGGCTGCGATATTGAGCTGGGCGGCCATGGATGCCGCCTCATGCTGTGCCGCTTCACAAGCATCCCGCAGCTGCGCCATCTGCTGTGCGTGGTGCTGTTGCGCCGCAGCGAGTGTTGCTCGAGCAACATCGTCAGATTTTTGCGCCGCGGCGCGTTGCGCCCGCATCGCCTCTGCCAGCTCGTCGCAGCGGTGCTGCAGCTCCTGGACCACCTGTTGGGAGCTGGACAGCTGCAAGATGCGCGCGCGCGCCTCGTCCAGCTCGTCCCGACACTGCTGAAGGGCAATTTCGAGAGAGGGTTTTTCTGCTGTGGCGGTGCTGCTCGTGCTTGGACGGCCTGTGACTCCTCCTTCAGAGACTGCGCCTGCCGCCGTGACCTGCACTTCAGGGGCACGCGCTTCCTCCAGTTCGCGAAGCAGATGGGCCCTCTCCTGCGCAGCCGACTGCTGTGCTTCCTCGACAGCAGCTTCCGCCGCGGCTTTGGCGGCACCGAGCTCCTCCACCAAGCGCATAAGCGCGTCAGACTGCGCCTTCTGCTCATTGAGCTCCTCTTCCAGCAGTTGGCACAGTTCCCGCAGCTCTTCCTTGTCGCGCTGTGCTTTAGCCAACGCCTCTTTCTCTATTTTCATAGAGGCGATTTCGGCTTGCAGACGTGCTGTTTCGCTCGCGTGAGCCGCCAGGACGTCTTCGCGCGCAGTGCCCCGCACCTGCCGTCGCTGTTGCTCTTCGCAGCGCTTTTCTGCTGCTTGAATTCGCTCGTGAGTGCGAGACATCTCTGCATGAGCTGCGCGAAGCTGCAGCACCTCAGCTTCCTTGGCCCGCAATGCAGCCCGCAGTTCCGCGCAGGCGGCTGAGGCTTCCGCCGCAGCTTCGGAGGAGTTCTGAGCTGACTGACTCTGCTGAGTCACTGCTGTGGCTAGCTCCGCTTGCAGACGGGTCAGCTCCGTCTGAAGCTCGTCGTTTCGGGCCTGCAGCGCTGCCTGTGCCGCGTCGCTGCGCTGCCGCGCGCTCTCCGCCTGCTGCTCCCGTTTCTCGGCAACGGCACAGGCGGCCGCTGCTTCGCTCGCTGACTGCTTAGCAGCTTTCAGCTCCGCCTCGCAGGTCTCCAGCTGGCGTTGAAACTCAAGTCGCACCGATTCCAGCTGCACTTGCACTGCGAGTTCGTCATCGTCATCCACCGTCTTCGCGTCCACTTTGGTGGCTGCTTGCACTGCTGCAACTCTCAGCTGCTCGAGCTCCGCCTGCATGCTGTGCAGTGACGCCTCGAGACTGTCCTTCAGTCTCTCCCGCTCCACTGCCTCGCGGCGCGCCACCCGCAGCTCTTCTTCCAGCGCCTCGATCTTTGCCGAGGCAACTTCCAACGCCGGTGTCGGACTCGCCGGGGCGTATGGCAAAATAAGGTTGGGTCGAACGAAGAGGCCTTGACCGGCTGCGCACTTGAAGTAGAAGAGGCCCTTGACCGTTCCATCGTTGCGGCCCTCACACCCGACGAGCTCGACGCCGGCCCACTCACCCTCAGCGAAATCCGTTAGGCCGTAGAAGCGCAGAATCCCGCGCCGCCGCTCCAACTGCGGCGCTACGGGAAGCACCTCAACAAAGGAGTCGATGGGCGGCACCGGCTGTGCGGAGGAGCGATCAGCGCCGAAATGAGACATCGTAGATCGTGTGCGCCCGGGATACGCGTGACTCTTTTCTTGTGGTGTGGAGAGGAGACACGCCTATGGTGAATGGATGTTGCGCGACGCTAGCACACCGGGGAGTGTGTCTGTGTGTGTGGGAGGGGGGAGCGACGAGGGCGCACAATGTGATGTAGCACGTTTTTCCGTGCTCTCTAGGTGAATAGGTGCCCTGAAGGTGCGCGCACATGCTTCCGCGACGACGGTGGTGTCGACGGTGAGGAGGAAGGAGCCGGGCGACATATCAAGTGAGAGTGAGGGATAGGTATGTGCGGTTTACGCACGTCTGTACCTTCGCACCTGTGTGCTGACACCGCCGTGCGTGAGTGCACCTACAGCGCTGCTCTAGTATGGGAGCACCAGCACATTGCAGCGAATCCCTCACCGAAACCCCTTGACAAGAAGAGGGTGAGAAGGAGGAGGGGGTGGGGTGGAGGAGGCCGAGCCCCTTATCTAGTTGTGCTCTGGCGGGTGTGGTGTGGTGGTAGGGCAGTAGCGCACTGCCTTGCTCGGCATGTCTCGCTCGCTGCCGATGTGTTGCGTCTGACACAGACACAGACACAGAGACACGCCTACGCATTCGTCCTCCCGTTTCTTTTCACGCTGCTGAGGTGAGAGGCGACACAGTGATCGGCCCACCCCCTCCTCTCATGCGCGGAATGCATGCGCAGCCGCGCCGACGCTCCTTATCGGTGTCACCTCGGAAGCAGCGTTGGCTGCGGTAGTGGAGGGATGAGAGTTGCCTCCAGTGCGAGTGGCGCGTGTGCGTTGCTGATGGTGCTGGTGCTTCTGCCACTGATCCAAGTCATCGACGCACTGCATCAGTGTTGGCGCCACGTAGTAATCCATGAGGACCAGTTTTTGCTCATACAGAGCTACCTTGGCCTCGAGCTGCGCGACATAGGCGTCCCTGTCGTCGCTCTTCTCGTTTCGCTGCTGCATCGCAGTAGGCAAGTCGGCATCGCCGCCTCTCCGCGCCCGGACGGCGGCTGTGCACAAGTTCGCCAGCCGCTGTGTCAAGGCATCGAGCTTTACATGGAGCGCCTGTGGGAACCGCGCGTCCGTGCGAAGGTCATCGATGGCAGCTCGTACCGACCGGGGAAGCGAATCGCAGATGCCTGGAGAAGTGGTGTGGGGGTTGGAGAGACCGATCAATGTATTCGCCGACTCGCATCCCTGTACCTCTTGAAGCGTCGAATGGACGGGTGGCTCGCTAGTGCTGCCTCTGCCATCACAGGATGGCGCTTCGTATTGTTGGAGCCGGCAACGCAGCCGCTGCACCTCCTCCTCCAGCACCGACGCGTACAGGCGCACGGAGGCGAACAGTGCATCGACTGAAGCAGACCGAGATGCTGACTCGTGACCAGCACCTGCAGAGAAAGCGTCGTCGTCGTTGTCTGCTCCGCAACGAGGGTGACCGACTCGCGACGGAGCAGCCACAGGAACCACAGAGCTGCTGAGCTCATCGACAGGCGGCAGGTGAGATGCAGCAGCCGTCCAGACCGTTTCGGAACTGTTGATGTCCGTCGCGCTACCGCCACGGGGACGAGGAGAGGCGTACGGGTGCGGCACATTCGCAGAGGGCCTAGGAGAGGGGAGCGGTGGCGTGGAGGTGGCTACGTTGCTCGATGCTGCTTCGGCTTGCGGTGCAACCCTTTCGTTCGTGTTGTCCGCGACGTTCTTGTGTGTGCGATGGTGCCTACCCACATGGGCGTCGGCTGCGCTCTCAGGCGAGCGCTCCTCTACAGATGCCAGCCACCCGCGCTGTGCCGTCTGCGAGGGCTGAAGACGAGAGAGAAAGGCGAGAGTCGAACGCGTTGCGCGCTGATGGTTAGCAGCGGCGGCGATGCACCCGATCCACGAAAACGAGCGTACAGTAGAGTTTTTCAGAAAGAAACCCATAGCGTCTTCGGCACCGCGCTCGCCCGTGCCTGTGACTCGCGTTCTCATGAGCGGTGTCGGAGGATTATGGATGCGGGCGATGGTGGTCAGCCACCGACTGCGCCGAAGTGCAGCGGCGCGCATTTTCCCTTGCACAGTTGCCGCCGTGGCACGGCCACGCTCTTTGACGCCGTTTCTCTTGTGTTCCTCATCATCGCGATGATGGCGGCCCTGCGGCAGAGACCGCATGAAGGCCGAGAGTGCCTCGAATTCGCGCCAGAGTGCGGCACTCGCCCGACACGACGACAAACCCTCTGCAGCACCAGAGGCGCCTGTTCCTCCGAAAGGCGGAGCCGCCCCGTATTCGGGTAGCAGCACAAGCGTGAAGTAGGCCGCGTTGACGCGTGTCTGCAAGGTTGGCGTCGATGAGTTCGTGTAGCTCCGCAGTCGCAGTGTGAAGAGAACCACGTTCCTCTCCAAATGACGCAGGCGATCCGCCGCGGCGGGCGGCGACGACGGCGCGGAGGGAAATGCCGACGTGGCGCTGTCGATACGGTCGAACCACACCTGCAACCGCTGTCGCACAAGATGCCCCACCCGAACGACGCTCCAGTCACTGTCGGCACTCGGTTCCATCGGAGAGGCGGACCTTGCTATGGCGAAGGTGCACGTGGCAGCCATCGTACTTCTAGGCCGAGAGGCATACTCCAGTACGTTCGCCAGTGGCATCCACGTAATCTGGCTCCTCTGCTCTTGTGTGCCATATGCGGAGGCCCTGACTACCTCAGCGGCTAGCACGTCCCCTGCACCCCATCTTTCGTCGTAGTCCACAAGGGAGACATCCACGTCCAGCGGTGGCGGTGATGGTGGGGACAAGGCGCGGCCTTTCACGATCAGCAACGACTCCACCAGGAGCCGATGCAGCGCCGTGAGGTAGAGGGCATCTTTGCGCGTGCCGAGGCGACTGCCGCAGAAGAAAACGGTTTCCGCGCGTGCTACCGGCGGTGTGTCGGCATTGCCTGCCCTGACGATCGCGTCCTTCGAATGACGCAGCTTTTCACACAATAAGTTGACGGTGGAGTTGGTGGCGTGGCCATCGGGTGGCCGTCGCCCACGGAGATCGGTTATGTCTACGGAGGCGGCTGAGATGCGCACAACATTGGAGGGGATAGGTGACGACGGTGACGCTGGAGGGCATCCCGGGGAGGCGGCAGACACACACACCGGCAGATCACCATCAAAACCATCGACGTTCTCGTCTTCCCCAGGAGAGCAGAGAGCGACGCTCCACCGGGCAGCAACGTTACTGCCCAGCGGCGCCTTTCTGTGTGAGAGCCACAGGCTCTCCACAGTGAAACTAGTGCTGCTAATGTTTGCCGGCGGGACGGCAGGTGCGTTGAGGCTCGCGCACCGAGTGCGGTCGCCACAGAAAGATGATGCCGAGGCAGGTGGGGCCGCTGCGGTCTGCACCACGTGGAGGAGGACATCCATGCACAGAGACTGTCGCCGCCACCGGAGAGAGAAAGCTAAGTAAATAACCAGACGGGTGCAGTCGTATACAGCAGAGAGAGAGAGAGAGGGAGATCTTATTGTGAGCGTGCGTGCGCGGTTCAAGAGGTCGATGTCCGACACAGCGCAGCGACAAGGAGAGGGGAGCCCTCTTTTCGACTTGCCGCATGTGAAGCACGAGCATAGATAGATACAGAGAGCAGAGGGGGTGACAAAACACGGTGCATCGGCGACATTGACAACGAGTGCAGGAGCGGAGTGCGCGCCACACCTCCCGTTCCGGAGTTCCGAGCCCCATCTAGAAAAACATGCTTCCTTTCCGCTGCCTATCTTCTCTTTTCGCTATTTCAGAAGACGCATCTGCCACTGCGACGCCGCGCAGACGTCAGGACCATCCCTTCCTCTCCGTCCTGGTTCGCGGCTCTCTGGCGGCATAGGGAGCACACCTCAGTGCGTCTGTGTGTGTGTGTGGGGGGGGTATCCAGGGTCCAGTGCACACACACACACACAAACTCACACACACCTGCTTCCTGCCCATCCCTGCCAATGCTGAGGCACTTCTGGTGGTGGCATGGTCAAGTGCCTACGACGCAGCGGGGTCAGAGCGACTCGAACGTATCCCACCCACCCACCCACCTGACCCTCACTGCCTACCGGTGTGCAGCCTGCGAGGCGGGGGTGGGCGGAGTTGGAGACAGAGGCCGTGCTCGAGTCACTGAGTCGGTGCATTGCTGTCACGCGTGTGTCTAGCGCTGCTTGGCAGCGTGCGATAGGGCCTGTGGCAGGCCTACAGTAGAGCTGACCTCGTCTTGTGTGGCAGAGAATGGGGCACGAAGAAGAGCAAAAACGGACCTACTGCGTGACTCATAGACACAATCGACAAAAATAAACACGCACACCCCACACACTACACACGACGACAACGTCCACGTTGGTACGGCAGATGCAGGGGGGGGGGTGGGGGCGGAGCTGAGTACAACGGCACTGGTGCGCAAAGCCCGCGTGGAGGTGTGCGTAAGGATCAGCGTTGGGGATGGCGTTAAGGGGATGTACAACAAATCAACGGCGGTTCGCTGGCTTCGAGGTGAGTGCATCATTCGCGACCGAGGGAGGGAGTGGGGGCGCAAGGGGAGCTGAGTCGGAGAGAAAAGGGCAAAAAGCTGCGAGCGTGCGCTGCGGACCCCCCTTCCGCTGTTGCGTTTCCCACGCGCGTCTGTCTTCGCGCGACTGGACACACACACGCGCGCGCGCCTACGCACATTCCAGAGAAAGACATGCGTCAACGAATAGAGAAGCTCACCTACCCCGTGCCACCGTTCTTGAGAGAATGACGACGCAGGTTGAACATGCACACGCGCGTCGAAAGCGGGGGAAAAAGGAGGAGGAGGGGGATGGGGGAGTAAGGTTGCACACAAAACGAAACACAGCAAGCACAAAAACAACACACCCACACGCACACGTGCGCCGCCGGGGTCTGGGCTGGAGGAGGAGATCAGTGCGCAAGACGACAGGAAGGGAGGGCTTGCTACCGCACCGATGACGCAGCGGGAGTGAGATGGGTGGGCTAAGGAGTTGAGGTGATGGTAGTGGTGATGTAGGCATTGGCTGGCAGAAGTGGAGGGAGAAGAAGGTGCAACGCAATACTACCGTTGATAAACCATACACCAAAATACCCCAAAAAAGAATGGGAGAGGGAAGGGGGAGGGGCAGGGCGCGGCATACCAGAGATGATGTAGCCAACGACGATGTCACCGTGGCGGTAAACACATATGCGTGGAATCGAAAACAAGAGACGACATGGAAGGCATGTCGAAAAAAGCTCTGCTACTCGTTCTCTCGCGCGCACGCCGACACAAAATCAGCACAATGCCGAGTTTGACGATATATATATATATATATATATATATATATATGTATTTAGTAAACAGAAAAGGACAAGCCCGCGTGCGCTCAGGCACACGCGTCAGTCCAAGAAGCACGCCGACAGCCAACAAAAACAAAACAAAGAAGGATAATGTGTACAACAGCCAGTGCTCGCTTTCCATGTCTCCCCTTCTCCTTGCACCCGTTCTCCAACCACGTGGACGACGTGTGTCCGCATACACGCAGAAGAAGAAACACGGGCAGCCAAGAACAAAAAAAAGAGCGAAGCGAAGCAGTGATGTGCCTGTGCGTTTGTGCGAGAAGGGTGAGGTGGGGAGGCATGTTCGTTGAAAAGCTTCTCGTTGCCAGGCATAGACATTGTCAGCAAGAGAACGCCAGTGCCACGGCAGTGAGTTTACAACGGACTCTTCCCCTCCGTGCCTTTAGTCACATATAGAAATCAAATACACACACGCACTGAAAACAGAGATTGAGAGTTAGCAGCACTGTTCCAGTCAAGAAACAGTGTGTGCAATCTTACCTTGTGCATGCTCATATGAGCGTAGCGGTGTGTGTGTGTGTGTGTCCTGTATTCGTCATTCATGCCCTGTGAGGGAGGAGGAAGAGAAGGAGAAGGAGGGAAAAGGGGCAGAAGAACAAGAGGCGCAACAACAGGGCGTTGTCATGTACTCTACCCCATTGCGCCCTCCATCCTTCAGCCCCCTTCACCCCTACGTTTCCCTCCGCACCGATCGTTGTGTCTCTCCCTCTCGGCCAGACACGCACCCGCACAATGGACAGAAATACAGTGCCCCACATGTAAACGAATTATGGATGTAGATCGCCAAACCAAAAAACAAGAGAGAGAGCAAGCAACACACACACACACGCATACACGCATACACGAAGAGGGAAAAGCGGCGGGAGGGCGGTGGGGGTGGGGAGAGGAAACAAACAACATAGAGTACGCCGTGAAAGGAAACCATGACAGGCACACAGAGGCACACACACACACACCACCCCAAACAACAAGAAACAAAAGGATTGATGTGTCTCGTGTGTATGTCAAGGAATTTCACCAGCGTAACGAACAAGAATGGGAGGGGGAAGGGAGGGGGGGGGGAGAAAAATATTTAAACAAAAGGGGCGAACCCTTAACGGATATAAACAAAAGGGAAGTGTCTGATATGCCTTGTTCTCTCTCTGCTTGTGTGTGTGTGTGTGTGGGTGGGTGGGCAAGGAAGGGGGGAGGAGTTGTGTATAGTTGTCCTCTGCAGCCGCAGCATCTTCTTATGGTCAGGGCTACGCTCTCTCGCGTTCTTGTCCACCGCTTCCACTAAACGGGTCTTTCTCTCTACGGAGACCACTCGAGAGGGTGCGCTGCGAAAAATGCATGCGAAGACACCTACCCACCCACACATACCTACACGCATACACACACACACACAGAGAGGGAGAACGGGTAGAGGAAAACACCAACAGCGGTATATATATATATATATATATATATATATATTTCACATCAAAACCACAAACAACAAAACAGCTCAGCGAGAGGGAAGGGGAGGAGGGGGGGAAGGAGGCCGACTTTGGTTAACATCGACGTAGAGAAGGACACCGCCGAGGAACCCACGAAATGCAACCGTGGCGAAGATGGGTGTCGACAGGTGTCGTACATCTCCCTCCCCTTTCCTGCAAACGCACAAGCCCACAAACAAGGCGAAAAGGAAAAGGATTAGAAGACGGCGATGTGGAGATGCTGAGGGTTGAGGAGGAGGAGAGGGGGAAGGGGGGGGGGTGTTGTGCGTGTGTGTGTGTGGGTGTGGGTCGGATGCATCGATGCTAGGATAGAAGGCACCACAGAGCGAACAAAAACACAAAGAACCCAGAAGATGATGCACATGTGCACAGGAGATAGATACGCTTGTGCACATAGCGCTCCAAAGACGTGGAAGCGGACATACGGGGAGGCGAGAGTGTTGGGATGCTCCTTCTGCTCATTACACAACTGGAGCAGGGTGAAAAGGGCGTGAGAATGCTCCCACACCCTCAACGCCAACCCTGAAGAAAAAAACAGAGGGCGAAGCAACGTTGCGCTCTCGTCTCCTCTAATGGCCGCTTTCTGATTCCAGAATCTCTCTTCGGAAGGACTGCTTTTTATTTGCTCACTGCTTGCCGGCGGCACTGCTGCTGTCGCTGTCGTCGTGCGAGATGTACTTCTTCGCCTCTCTCTTGACCGCCTCTCCGTCCACGTTGATGTCGTCGCAGACACGCGCGGCCGGCAGCAGCAAGGAGAGTGGGATGATCAAAATGGGAGCCAGGATGTGGCCCACAAGCAAGAGCATGGGCACGTTGCTGAAGTCGCACGGTGGAGTTGTTACGATGCCCCAGGCGTACTCCATGATCAGCGAGCCGATCGAGGTCGCCATCGTCTCTCCGAGGTTGGCAAAACCGGCCATCAGCGCGTACACCATGCTCTCTGAGCCGCGAGGGCACAGGCGCGAGAGCAGAATCACGACCGGCATCCACGTCAGATAGTAGCACACCTGAAACACAACGGCGTCGCCCATGATGTACATGGCGCGGTCCGGGATGCCAATTGCGATGTTCCAGCGCTTCACCATAATGATATCGAAGACGGAGGCAAGGATCTGCACAATAGTGGTGACGACAAGAGTCAGCCGGTAGCTGTGCTTGGAGAAGATGTAGTTGAATACAGTGATGCCAGCAAGACCACCAACGTTGCCGATGAGGGCACTCACCGTATTATAGAAGGTGTACGAGAAGTGCGGGCCGCCGGGGAGGCATTCTTCATCAGCGAGGTAGAAGCTGTCGAGCGCGCCAGGCAGCTGCAGATAGAAGACCATCTGCAGATAGCCAAAGACGTTCGCCTTGGCGATGACAAGGGGCAGGGCCCAGAAGGATGCAGCACAGCAGACAACGGAGACAATGACGCAAAGGATCAGCAGACCGAGCGTGTCCGCAAGAATGTTGCCGCACGCCATGGCGACGACGGCGCAAGTCATGATTACGCTGTAGGCGAAGATCCTCCAGTTGCGGCCAAAGACATCCCTGTTGACCTCAAAGACCCCGAAGAGGCACGTGATCGGCTCACCCACGCGAGCGCGCGTCGCCGCTTCGAGGCTCTGTAGGTCCTCATCATCCTGCTCTGCTGCGTCAGCCAGCTCCGCCACCAGGGCACCACTGGCCTCCAACCTCTGTCTCTCGTGGGGAGCGACATCCTTCATGGACATTGTGATGGGCTCCACCTCGGTGCTGGTGCTGCAGAGGCTCTTGTGAGCGGGCTGCACCCGAGCACGCAGCCAAGCGTGCTCTGCTGCCACATCCATGCCCAGCTCTGAACGCATCTCCGCCTCCAGCGCAAGCGCATCCTCCCAGCGCTCCACTCTGTTCGTGCGCTCCTCGTACAGGTTGAAGAAGAAGATTAGCGCACAAACCGTCTGCAGGCCGGCAGCGATAAAGATGCCCACCTGCACCATGCTGGAGTCGGACAGCGGTCCTTGGATGGCGGCTGCGACGATGGCACCCACCATGATGAACCACCAGATCCAGCTCACCAGCGCGGCACCAGCCTTGGGCCGACGGCGCATTAGCCGACTGTAGAGACCCTCGGAGAGGATATCCACGCTGGCCTTACTGAAGGCGGTAAGGAAGATGAAGGCGCAGGCGGTGTTCGCGGACGATTCCTTGGCAGGCAGCAGACCTAAAATGAGGCCAAAGACACCGCCAATCAGACAGGAAGCGAACATGTACCAACGCTTCGTGTACCCAAAGGCGGCGAAGGCGTCGCACAGCATGGCCGTAAAGGCCTTGATGGACCAGCCCATCGAGGTAATGCTGGAGAGGCGCTGGTAGCGCAGGCCGCTGATACCGTAGCGGTTCATGAAGAGCGGCTGCTTCGCGTAACCGATAATGCTGCTGGAAATACCCTTACACAGGAGGTAGCAGATACCAAGGGACCCAATACACCCAGGGCCATAGGAGGTGGCGGCCTCGCTAAAGATGGGGATGCGCTGCATGAAGGGAAGCTTGGCGTAGAGGCGACGAGCACCAGGGTGGACATACTCGTCACAGTACTCGTTATCCATGCCAGCAAGGACCGGTGTATCGGCGAGCCGACAGTGGTGGTTATCATCCGCCTCCTCAAGGTGTGACTTCGACGCCATTGTTCTTTCTTACTGGATAGGGTGAGCCTTAGTCGGTGGTGTGTCCGTGTGTTTTCGTGGTGGATCAATGCCGATGGCCGGCCTGAAAAATGAACAAGAAAAACGTCGAGGTACCGAATCAGGACGTGCGCCGCTTGTTGCTTTCGTTTTAACCTTCATTCAACGAGAGTGTGGACACCCAAAAGTGCGGACGCAGAGTTGCGGAAGAGGGGAGGGTAATGATGATCAGTGAGTCAGTGAAGAAGAGGGGAAGGCGAAAAGCAGGTTTATACAAGAGGGGGGATGGTTCAAGGAGAAAGCGCGGCCACAAGAAGAAAGCCGAAAAGAAGAGGAAGCCTGCAGTCAGCCTCGACGCAGCCCGCGAAGAGGTGACAGTAAGAGCGGGAGGGGGGAAGAGGGGGCCATCAACTGAGTGTTTCGAACAAAAGCCAGCTCATTGCTTTACAAGTACCCCATGTGTATGTGGCTGATCGGCAGCAAGCATCGCGCAGTAGAGGGCACAAGGCTGACGCATTCGGGATGCGTTGCGCAGCACTACCGTGAAGTCTGCTGACCAGACGAAGGAGAGACGTGCGCCATCCTTCTCTAACAAGGACTGTACGCACGTCGTCACGCGCTGGTGGATGAGGCGCAAGAGCGGGAGAATGCACGTCGGCGCCTCTCTTTTCACCTCTTTCTTTTCCCATCTGGGGTTTAATATCGGGGAGGGAGGGAGGGAGGGGGAGCATGACAGGCTGTGCACATTGAGGGAGCGGAGGTGCGGGAGACAGGGCAGGGGAGGAAGCGGGAGCGGCGGAGAGGGCGGCGCGGCTACCGGAGAGCCTCCCCGCCGGATTTCTCCCCGCCACATCGTGCACTCACCAGTCGCGCAGTGAGAAGAATCACTGGTCTTCTGCCTCTTCCTCCCCGCACCTGTCTCTCGCCGGCCTCCGTGGAAAGGACCGGGCGATCGCCAACGCAGGCGAAGCACAAAAGACAAGAATGGAGTCACATTCGACTGCGAGCTTAAACAAGAGAACGCGCAGGGCGGTGAGAGCGGCCACGGGAAAAGGACAACGAGCATCACGTGGGTGTGCTCCCCGTGCCGCACCGGCCGCGGGGGCGGGTTTCAAGAACGGGATGAGGTAGCGCCGCCACTCATCTCGGATGTCACAGTCCCAGGCGCCACTCTCACCCACGGAGGTCGCCGGGGAAAGAAATGCCCAAGACGACGCCACGGCCCACCCATGGCGTAAAAGCAGAAAGAGAGAGAACAGGGAAAACATGCGGTGGTGTGTGGTGACGCCACTCGCCTCCGCATCCGCACTCTCGTAGGGACACACGCTACACACAGACGCACAGCGACGGCAGTCTTTATGTGGGGGCTAGAGCACAGGGTTGCGATCACCGACAATCACAGAAAAGTGTGCTCGCCGCTACAGGAGAAGGGAGGGACACCGGCAACGCAGGATACGAGGGCGGAGGGCGGAGAAGCAGACGTCGCGAACACGAGTGTACACGTTTGTGCGCACACCAAGGCAAGCACACACCACCCACGAAATGGATCAATGAAAGGGGAAGCAAACACGCGCCATCCATGCCAGCAGTACTCCCGGGATATGCAGAATGTGTGTAGTCGGCTGAGCCGAGGCAGCGGGCGGAGCGTCACTAGCGAACGGAGACTCGAGAGCACCAGAAAAGAGGCTGCGA
>CM004660.1:329361-339746 GCA_000410695.2 Leishmania arabica | reverse complement strand
CCCCCCCCCCCCCCCCCTTCTCCCCCCCTCTGGCATATCGGTACACCACCGAGGCTTTCGGCGGAGCGTGAGGGTAGACGTTGCGTCCCGAGATGCGCGCGCGTTGGGCAAGCTAGAAACACATGAACACAGCTACTGCAGGAGTGACACAGCCATGCACTGACAACGGCAGAGAGAGAGAGAGAGACGTCCGCGCGCCCTCGGATTTTCCCTGCAGAAGATACGAAGAGGAGGATACGAAGTGCTCTAAGCGCTATGAAGGCAAGCACAGTGCCTGCGCCGGTTGAGCAAGACAGAGGTATCACTAACACCCTCCGCTGCGTCACCGGGAGAGCTCACACGAGGGACTAGAGGAAGCAGGAGGGAGGGGGCGGCACGGTATATGATGGTGCTCCAGAGTAGACACGCTTTCACGAAAAAAAGCAAGAGACCGCCCTTGTCTTGTTTCCGTCAACTTCTTCGTTGCTGCTCGGTCGCGGCACCAGCAGCTGCCCTCCCTCGTACCGACGCCGACCCTCTTCCTCCCCCTACCACCCCCACTGCGGTCAAGACTGTTCGCCAGGTGACATTGGTTCTACCGGAACCTTGTAGTAGTAGCGGATGTCGACCACCAGATGTTCTTCACTTGAAAACACACACACACACACACACACAGGCAGACAGGCAGAACGAGCGGTAACCTTTCACGTCATTCCCCGCTTTTCTCTGTTTTCCATGTTACTTTTCCGTGTGTTTCCCGTGTTTCGTTCAGCGCATCCTTTCAGGACGTGCCAGTGTAACCCATGCAAGTATATATATATATATATATATATAGGAACACGTCACGGCAATAGCATGTAGAGATGCAGATAGATGTATGTGTGTATATCCAAATGCACGGGAGGGGGGGGGGACGGGGAAGGAAAATGGGCAGCGGTAGTTCTCCCCTGCCTCACCCCGTCCCTATCTACTCTACCCAACCATTTTATCCACCTGCCATCCTCTGCTCTACATGGACACACTAACGGGACATTCCCAGCCCTCGGCTGGTGTGTGCGTCTGTGAAACAGACAGACAGGTGGTGGAGGGATGAGGAGGGGTGGGGCCATCAGCGCCGCGAAAAAAACAAAAGAGAACAAACCCCATGCACACGCAATATACGCATCATTCTCCAGAGAGGCCATGCGTGTCACGTGAGCGGCTATAGGCTGCGGCAGGCGACCTGACAGGATGCAGCAGATGCCTAGGACTCACCGCATATCCTTTCGGAGCAGCCTTTCACCGCAGAATGCGCTTACCGTTGCCAACACTAACAGCATCATCGGCGACAGAGTCCGGTGGGCGTTACAAGGAGCCAAGCAGGTTCGGGTTATTCTCGATATCCGCGAAATACTTGCCCGTGTTGCCGAAACAGCAAAGGTCCTTGGCGCCCATCGACGACTCGCGCGCGCACGAGACGTAGAGGAAGCCGTCGACCTGCTTGCAGGCGTCGAAGATGTCGCCCATCACCGTCGTCGCAGCAGGACTGCAGCCCTCGATCGCCAGCGCCACCTTCTTGCTTGTCGTCCCTAACGCCTGGCGCACCTCAGCCTCGAGGTCAGCCACGGTGGCGTCGCGCTGCACGGCGAGGAAGCGGACGTGGCTCGAGTTGGCCGACTCGACCACCACCGGCAGCTGCTTGGGGTGCTCGCGGCACACACGCTCGCACTCCGCACGGCGCGCGTCGGCAGGGATCAGCAACTGGTACATGGACATGGGGGCGGAGAGGGAAGGGGAGGTTGCGGTGCTGTAAGCAAACTGCGGGGGATGTAGGAATGCTCTGGAGAAGAGGAGATGAAGTGGGGAGGGGGGACGGAAAGAGCGTGCGTTCACGTCGTATAAAGTGAGGTGGTGGGAAACGGTGCTACCAGCGTGAGCGAGGACGGTTCACAGATGCCCGTACGCCGGAGGAGTGCGCCAGAGAGACCGGAGGGGTGGGAGAAAGAAGCAGGCATCGAACACGCGGAGCATCAACTGGGGTGACGGACGCACTGCCGTTCAGTACGCCCCCACAACCGCAGCCCCCACAAGTCAGTTGTGCCAAGCCAATAAGGCTCGTCGGCTCGTGCATGCGTAGCGGTTCTCATGGGAGGCGGTGGAGACGAGAGAGTCCGAGACAAACGTGCCACAAGGTTTTTTTTCCTCAACCCCTTCCTACCCGAAAAAGCAGTCGTAGTGCGACTGCATCAATATGCACACAGGGAAAGAAGGGTAGGGCGAGAGAGAGAGCTAGACACGTACACACAGAGACGGTGCACGGACACATGAAGGGGCTCACATAAACGACGCAAGAAGAAACGAAACTGACAAGCGAAGAGTTTGGGGTGCCGAACACACGCATGGCAGAGGTGGTTATTGTTCCTCTTGGGACCGCGGCTTGCCCGTTGCGCTGCGGTGCGCGTCAGCTTCACAGGAGGAAAGGTTGCCAGCGCCTCGTCTTCGCGGTGACAAGCCTGTACGACAGGCAGCGCAGCTCAGAAGAGGCTGGCCATGAAGTCACGGGTGGCTCAGGGTGTTCTTTTAGGTACTGGTCGGTGATGCCCATGAACTCAATCTGGCACGAGCCTATCGCCGACGACGATACCCAGCTTCATGCCTGCCAGCTCCATCATGCCGCGCACTACTGCCAACAGTTTCGCCACTGAGTTGTCGCGCCACGGGCACCAAGGAAGCATGCAGCTGTTAGCTGACTCCACCATGAAGGGCACCGCGCCGGAGTGCTCCGTCAGCGGCCGCTCGCACTCGCTGCAGTGAAGGCGGTCAGAGTCGGGCCAGTAGGCTGCGAGCAGCAAGCGATGTATAGAGAGAGCAGGAGATACGGCTCTCGGCGCATTTCCAAACACGAGCGCAGTGCATGCGGAGGGGAGGAGACGAGTGTACGGAAGCTATGCCAAGAAGAGGTGGCGCTGGTGGCAAGCTGGGAAAGAGAAAAGGATGTCCGCGACTGCGTGAAGGTGGGTGAGAGGACAGGAGGAGAGCGACTATTGAAGAACAGGAATGGAGCACCAGCAGGAAAAGAGCCACACAGCAGCAGGGGACGATTATCCAGGTGGGTGGGTGGGCGGGGGGACGCCTGAAACACAGGGCAGCAGCACAGGGGCCTCACGGATACCTCCAGCACCGAAAAGCACACTCATTGCTGACAATGTATGCCATAGCACTGCGCATCACGAAGCGCCGCTCTCCTTGGCTGTGGGCGGCGAGCGGCTCATCAGCTTTTTTCGTGTGGTGGCTTCTTCAACACATGATGACGAAAGAGGAAATGTACACATGGAGGGAGAGACGGTGTGTGCCGCACGGTGCACGTACGCGTTGCCATACACCGGTACAACAGCGGTAGTGCAACAGGGCCGCCAGCAAGGCGTCCGCTGCCCACAACAGGCACGCCAAGCAGGGGGACAGCGCGTCCTTTGAAGAGAAACGGGGGGGGGGGAAATGCACAAGAAGAGATACAAAACCAAACATTCAAGTTCGTCACAGGTAGAATGAGAGTATGATGCGCATCACCCACACCAGGCGGCCGCATGCGCGCAGTAGGCCTCCTGGCCGGCACACTAGTAGGTGGAGAAGCACGGACTCGCAAAGGCGCCCATGGCCTGCTCGGTGCGCGCGCTCACGTACAGGAAGCCGTCGTCCCGCTTGCAGGCGTCGGCGATGTCGCCGACCGTGGCGGTCACCGCCGGGGTGGAGCCCTCGACGGCGAGCGTCACCTTCTTGGCGCTGGTGCTGAGCGCCTGGCGCACGGCCGCCTCGAGCTCGGCGACGGTGGCGTCGCGCGGCAGCGCGAGGAGGTGCACCTTGCTGCCGGCCTTTTCGGCCGCCTCGACAACCACGGCGACGTGGCCGGGGTACTTGGCCTGCAGGCGCGCGCACTCGGCGCGGCGGGCCTCGACAGGGTTGCTGCTGTGGTAGGCGGACATGATGTAGAGATCAAGGGCAGTGGGTGAGGTAAACAAGAGCGAGTGTGGCGTCAGGAAGGGTGGCGGTGTGAGCGAGGAAGTCGTGACGTTGGGGGAATGTCTAGGGCGGGGGTGTGAGCGGGCCGCAGGAGAATGAGAGAGAGGGGAGAGATGAGGCAGGGGTTTGGCGGGGGAATGGGCGATGTTTTGTGGAATGTCGTGTATTCGCGGAGGAATGACGCATGTAGTCCGATTGACCGCGTGCAGATGTGCTGACAGAGGAGGTCAGGGCCTACTCAACGGTAAGGCAGAGAGAGCGGGCCCGGGTGGAAAAGCCGATTGCAGCCACACGCAGATCGGCTGACCACGAAAGCAGTATGGAACAAGAGTGACGGAGGTAGGCACCAGCTCGCAAGGGAGAGGGGGACGAAACGGAAGAAGCACGGGTTGAGTCACATAGATCATGGAAAATGGAAGAGAGACACTGAGTGAGAGAGAGAGGTGAACAGAATAAAAAAAGAGGAGTAGACCAAGCCGAAGCAGCTGGACACATGAAGTGGACCCCAAAGGGCGGGTCGTGGAACAAGTAAGGAACGAAGAATGGGGGTTGGGGGTGGGGTAGAGGGGAAGGGGGTGGGGTAGAGGAGCCTGTTGCACACACCCACAAGACACACCAGCGAAGGCCAAAGTTGCTGAAACGAGACCCGAGTGTGCAGCAGTGTTTCCCACTTCCTTCCCTTACTCTAGCATTTAGAAGAGGGGTGGGGGAGTAAGTGACAACACCCGTCTACAGGGAGACACAGGAAAGCCACCACGCAGCGCGCACAGTCACTTACTGGCCTCGACAGTGCGCTGGACCTCGGACACACATCGGACAAAACAAGAAAAAGGCGAAGATAAAAAAAAGAAGGGGAGGGGGGACCAAAGAAGACGGAGCTGCAAGGAATAGGAGAAGCACAAGCAACAACAACAACAACACACATACACGCATGGGTAGAGGAGGGGAGAGGGAGGGAGGGAGGAGAGAGAAACAGCGAACCCTGCCCCCCNCGCCTCGACAACCACGGCGACGTGGCCGGGGTACTTGGCCTGCAGGCGCGCGCACTCGGCGCGGCGGGCCTCGACAGGGTTGCTGCTGTGGTAGGCGGACATGATGATGTCGAAGAGCTCTGTGTATGTGGAGGTAGGGCGGAGGGGAGAAGACGAAGCAGAGAAAAGGATCTGGTGAGATGAATAAGGGCAAGGAAATCGTCGAGGAGGAGTGAATGCGGGGTTCGGGCAGGGTTGGTGGTGGTGAACGAATAGGTAGGGCGTCAGCAAAGAAGCGTAGAGCAAGAAGATGGCGACGGGGAACAATGTGATGGAGCAGCGTCGTGGCAAAAGAAAACGTGGTGCGTTCTTTTGCGTTCGTTGTGTGTTTCTTTGTCTTTAGGGGAGCTCGGTGAGCA
Source organism: Leishmania arabica (assembly GCA_000410695.2). Lineage (NCBI taxonomy): Eukaryota > Euglenozoa > Kinetoplastea > Trypanosomatida > Trypanosomatidae > Leishmania > Leishmania arabica. The sequence goes on along the minus strand of CM004660.1, from coordinate 334,381 downwards.
GGTTGGCGGCGGTGCGCGCGTGCGGGTCGTGGAGCAACAAGAGAAGGAGCGGCATGGAGGGAGAGAGCAAGGAGAATGAGAGATGCATGGAGGTTCACTGCGTAGGCGACGAGGTTCGGGGTACGTTGGTGCCATTAGTGATGATAGTTTTGTATTCAAGCATGTGCGTGTGTGTGTGTGGGGGGGGCACTTGAGTGCCTCCATGTATGCTGAATAGGTTCGACTCGGTTAAAAACGCTGCAGTGGGGCCCCCTTTCGTGCCGCAAACATGACGGAGGCCTTTTCTTAGCTGTCTAAGCATCTCGCACTCTACGGAATCCCAGCGAAGCACAGTCCCGGTCTGCATCGACGACGTGCCTAGACAAGGATATATAGAGAACGTGCAACCAAGCTTCCACTGTTTGCGTGCAGCTCTGGGACAAGAGATAGAGGAAGCAGAGTGTGTGCGGCGTGCGTCGTCGTTTCGTTTCCGTCACGCCGTCGTCGGCCAAGCCTTCCGCGTCGTGGGAGAAAAGGCACCGAGGAACGACAGGCATGCCACACAACGTCGGCTCTTTCTTGTGTGCATCGGCACCGTGTCCACCCCCCACCTGCACGTCACAGCGCAACAGGAGGAGACGAAGGGCAACGAAAGCAAGGAAACACTCGAAAAGCCCGCGCCGCCACATGTGCGAGGCGTGATTGCCTCGTTGGCGTCATGGGCCCGCGTGAATACAGCCGCGTACGCTGTGCAGTCACTTCTCTGTCGTTGCTGACCGAAGGAGCGTTGCGCGCCGCGCCTCATGCCGTCCGCGTCACTGCTTTCCCTCGCCACGCTTGAGCTTGTTCAAGAAGTTCATGGAAGTGGCCGTGCTGCGCGCCATTGTGGCAAAGATGGACCCGAGCCTCTCCTCCTCCGCGGCACCGTCTTCGGCGACCGCGGCCGTCTCGCCTGCACCCTCGCTGCTCGCTGCTGCGCCGTTCATTCCACCGCCGCCGATGGTGGAGACAAGGTTGGTCAGGGAAAAATGTCCACCGGTGGTTGGCGACGTTGCCGAGCTCGCGCTGAGGAATCGCGGTGGTGCCAGCGAGGTGGATGCATCACGTGTGAAGAGCGACGCAAAGTTCAGACTAACCCCGCTGGCGATCGACGCGCCACCCCCTGCGGCCCCGGAGGACACGCCAGTGGAGAGCCCGAGCGATGCTTCGCGTTGAAGGTCCCGCTTTGTCGCCTCCACGACGCCGCGCTTCGACAGGGTGGCCACCCACGTCCGCACATCCTCGCGCCGCAGTCCCTTAAGCTCGACCAGGCGGACAAAGTTGTGGATCGAGCGATTCTCCGGCAGAACAACTTCGTAGTAGACCTCGATGAAGGCGTCGGTGCGCGCGTCGACCTGCAGCACCTTCAGCGCGCGATTCAGTTGGTCAAACTCCTTGCGCACCAGGCGCACGTACCCCGTCAGCGCCGACGCGGGAAAGCGAGTAGGATCGTTGTAGTTGGGCAGCTGCAAGAATGTCTTTTCCAGCGCTGCCGCGTCGACACGCATGCAGCTGATGCCATCATCTGGCAGCCTGCGCAGACGGTAGAGCGTGTTGCCGTACTCTGGAATGAACGTTGCCGCCATCTTGTCCAGAAGGAAGCGCAGCGCTGTGGGCGGCATCACGGCAGCGCAGCTCAAGAATGCGTCATGTACCGTTGTCGTGATGTCGCGCACAGCCTTCGACTCATCAGCCGCGCCACCACCGTTGGCGTCGTAGGCTGCCGTGCCTTTTTTGGGGAGGAACCCGCCGTTGCCATAGCCCACGAGCATGGGCGCCAGCTGCAGCTCAAGCCCCTGCAGGATCGACTGAATCGACTTTGTGTAGACGGCGGAGAAGGCCTCGCTCACCTGGTCGAACGCCACCTCGCGCGGCGGCGCCTCACTTCGGGCGCACACCTCATCGCCGAGGTCTTGACTCGTGGACTGGCACAGGTCAGCCGTGTTCAAGATGATACAGGCGCGTCGCCGCTCGAGGGGGCTGGCGGCCGGGTCGGGCAAGAGCGCGCTCACCGCTTGCGCGAGCTCCATAAGATGGCGACGCCACACCTCAGCCATCTCGAGGAGAACATCCTGCTGCGCAATGCGCAGCGCCCGCTTAAGACTCTCCTTGATGAAGACGAAGATGTCCTCAGCGATAGGGAGGTAGGTGCCGCTGCGCGTCTCCTCGTCGATGCTGTTCCAGCCGGGGCACAGCGAGTCGCCGCTGCCGATCAGCGGCTGTGCCAGGGCCTCCCGCATGAGCCGATCCTCGTTTTGCACGAGGAGTCCCATGTGCGCCTTGAAGGCGGAGAGGATCATGCCGTTGTACTTGTACACCGGCAGTTCCCGCTTGGCGGCAAACTCGTCCTTCCACGTCATCATCTGGGTGAGGTCGCGCTCGATGTCGATTGTCTTTTGAATGACATATGTGAGCACGACCACGTCGATCTTGTTGGCGGCCTCGCGCAGCGCGTAGTCGAGCTCCTGCTTTGTGTGCAGGCAAAAGGTCACACACAGCTCCTGCGGCACGCACCAGTGCCGCGGGAAGACGTTCTTGAAGACGCTGTCGTAGCGCTCCAGCAGTCCGCGCAGGAACACGTAGCGTCGCTCCGTCCGCTCCAGCTTGGCTTCGTCGGTGCCGCGTTTGAAGCGCAGCGAGTAGCACTCGAGCAGCTTGTCGATGAAGCGATCTCGCAGCTTCTTCTTGCTCTCCTCCTCCATGAGGTCCACTACGGCGCACGCCTCAGCCATCAGACTCTCGTCCATCGCTTCCAAGTTCACTTCACCAAAGACGGTGTTGCGAATGTAGTACTCCGCCTGCCGGCACAGCTGGGTCTGCTTGTCGTTCAGTTCCTTCACCTTTGGGATGCCCTTCATTTCCGCGAACATGGCCGAGTACTTGAGGGCCTCCTGCAAGGCATCACGCGCTTGTGAGAAGCGGCGCTTTTCAAAAGACGAAGAGAGCATCTGCAGTTGCAGCATCCACAGCTGCACAGAGCGCAGCGTGTTGATGCTGGACGTGAGGTTTGTCTTGGCCACATCGAGCTCGCGGATGTTCTGGCACAGGTCCTTTACTATTTCCTCGCTGTCGGACGCTTGCGCCTTGATTTCCGACACACGCACGTAAAGCTGCGCCACCGCCTCCTTGGCGCCCTTGAGGTCGCTCTCCGCGCTCGTCGCGTTGCTCGCCTGCTGCTCCACCGCCTTCAGCAGCTGATTCTCCGTCTTGCGGAGGCGCTCATTCGCCTCGTCGAGAAAGGCTGGCAACGCCCCGAGACTTGCCTCGTCAGGGAAGCGACTGTTCAGGTAGACTACAGGGTCAAAGTCGGCAGCGTCCAATGCGTCGCGCGGCGGGCACACCTCCGCCATGGCCCGCTCCACAGCTTCGCTGTAGTGAACAGGCATGTCTTCCGTGAAGGAAGAGGCAAGGAGGGAGGGAGGGAGGGGGGGGGGAGACAGTGGAAGCGCGGACGACAAAAAAATGGAGAGCGGCGAAGCGTCTGCGACGAGGCACACAAACACGCGCGCACGCAATCTGAACCACAAGATGAAAAGCTGAGAGCCAGAGAGGGAGGCGCTGAACCCTCGGCACGAGGGGGTGAGGGCTGTGTGAGTGTATGAGCCCGTACTCGTGCTGCGATGGTCCCCCCTTTTTGGCGTGCTGTTTCGTCCTTCTCGGTTCTCCTTGCCTCGCTGTGTGCCCGTCTGTGCGTGTGATGGGTGGGGTGGGAAGGACTTGAATCCAAACCTCCGCGGCAAGGGGAAGAAGGGTGGAATAAGAAGCGCAAGGGCGCCGTGTGCGCGTGTCTGTGTGTGTGGGGAGGGGGGAGGGTGGTGGGTGGTCCTAGTGATTGACGGCTAGGTTGAATTCATCGACGGACTAGGGCCAAGCACCATCGCCACGAAGTCCAAGCACAGCACGCGCCTTGAATGCCTATATGTCGGAAGGATGTGCACCTATGTATCCTCAGTTACGCGCTGAGTCAACGGAGAAGCAGGAGAGGAAGGACAGCGATCACATAAGGGAGGGAAAGGAGAGCTGGAGAGCTGCTGAATACGCAGCGGAGGCCGTCAGCACACCACTGTGCGTGCCTCGTGCATAGATGTGCGCCTATGCGTCAGTGAAGAGCGGAGGGGGGGGGGGTAGCGTGGCGAAGCGACGCGAAGAAAAGGGAGAGGGTGCGAGTGCGAGCAACGACAACAGCATCCTACGTGACGCACACAATGGCAGCGCACACGCACTCATTCCGGAGAGGTCGTCGTCTTCCTTCCTCTTCAGCTCCGCGTTGAAAGTCGACGGCGGTCTCCGACAAACAAAAGGGATGCAGCGCCCTTTCTTGTGTTCGTTGAACGTTACGCCGTTGCCCCCTCCCCCCCTACGGCCTCCGCCGCCGCATGTGTGTGTGTGCCCTGAATCCCAATGGCGCGGGCGCACAATGCGTTTGCATGCAATCTTACGTTCTGGTATGCTTAGTCGTTTCACACGTCCTTAGTTGGTGTCGCCTTCGCTTCGAGACATGCTGCGTGCGTCGTGATGTCTTGGTGTCTCTCTCGGCGCTGTCGCGAAGCGCGGTTGTCGGGGAGGAAAGGAGGGAGAGAGAACTGTGGGGAAGGAGGAGGAACTCACTAAAAGGCGTGGATGTCACACGACATCTCGACACCTTGCTTTCTCTTCCGATCCTCGCCATCCAACACCACGCTCGCACGAGTAAATGGCACATTCTCGTAGAGACGACGAGCAAGAGCCACAAACACAGGCGCACACACACGCAGGTGTTTCTGTTGTCTCTCTTCGTGCTTGTGTTCACTCCAACACCGGAGGCGGAGGTGGCGAGCGGGGGTCGGTGTGGTGGGTGGTGGCGGTGGGGGAGGGGGTGGACAACAGGTGAGAAAACACACACACACAGAGAGGGGGCGAGCACTGAACATACCCAGTCACACACACACACATACACAACAACAAACAGGAGACGTCACCACCAAAATGACGACAAAAACGGTGATAGGGATATCCGCCCGCC
>CM004660.1:302357-329271 GCA_000410695.2 Leishmania arabica | reverse complement strand
ACGAAGCACCAAACATGTCAGGCAAAGAGCGCCCTTTGGTTTCCAAAGCAGCGGAAGAAACCAATCGACGCGCACGGAGACACCTCGACCCCACCACACCTTTCTCACGACACCGCTGCCGAACATGTGATAAGGCGAAAGAGTGTGAGGATATCCTGTGGTCACAGCCCACCGCACATTGCTTCCCCGTGTCCCCCTCTTCCTCCCCAGCGTGTCGCCGTGAAACAGGGAGGAGGGATGGGGAGGGGGGAGGGAGGGCTTATCGTCGTTTTGGCTGCCCATCCTCACTGCTCTTCCTGATAGTAATTATGCACTTCGACACGCGCACAATGTGCCCTCCTTCCCAGACAGGACTACCCCGCTCTTTCTCCCCCATCCCACCCTTCTCGGAGCACTTGACACACACACACACACACACACACACACAAGAAAAGGAGCGCGACAACGGCGCTGCTTCGTTACGCGGCAAGGATGCACACGCACCATCACCTTGAGGAAGGCGGTAGTTGAGAGGAGACAATGAAGAGAGAGAGAGCGAGCGAGACGGACACAGAAGAAGAGTTATAAAGTTTGTCGCATGGCATGGGCAAGAGGGGGTGGGCTGAGGTGCGTCGGGAACACTGGTCAAGCAGGTTTCTCTTCGCTCCATACACCCTCTTCCTCTTCCGAACCCGCGCCCAAAACTTGCTAGGCTGCGCCGATCCGTTAAGCGACTCACACGACAAGCTACCGTGAACTGGAACTCTGCGTCCCACCTCTCCCCAAATACAAGGCGGGCGAGCAGGGAAGGACATCCCGGCGAAGGGGCAAAAATAGCCTCGCACTCCTCCTTGGCGCGGTGGCTCACGGGTTTATGGCGCGTGTGCGAGAAAAAAAAACAAGGGAATCGACAGACTCAGCGCACCGCGCTTCACGCGACACGCGGCGCCTCCGCCTTCCTCTCTCCTCTCCGCCATATCCGGCTCGTGATGGCAAAAACAAAAAAGAGAAGGACGGTGAAGACAGCACACCAGAAACTGCACCACGTCTTTGCGAGTGCGAGGTGCCGATTTCGTTTCGCGCTGTCCTTGTCGTTCTTCGTCACAGCGAGGCCGCGTAGTTCTGCATCATGCGGTTCACCTCATTCTGCACGTGCTCCTTGTAGTCGGCAATGTCGCCATTAAAGCGCTTTGCTTCACCCTGCTCAACGATCCAGATTTCGTCGGCGACCTGCGCCAGGAGCCGCAGGTCGTGCGAGACAACCACGACGGCACCCTCGAAGCTGTTGATGGCGTCGGCGAGGGCGTCGATGGACTCGATGTCCAGGTGGTTCGTCGGCTCATCGAGAATCATAAAGTGCGGGCGCTTGTACGCCATCCACGCGAACACCACCCGTGACTTCTGCCCGTCCGAGAGCGTCTTCATCGGTGTCATCTGCGCCTTGCCAGACACACCAAAGCGGCCCAGGGCACTGCGCAGGATCGGCGGCTGCGTCACGTCCGGGTATTCCTGCGACATCCACTCCAGCGGCGTCAGATCCATGTTGATTTGGTCCACAAAGTGCTGGTGGAAGCGGGCCATGACGCAGTGCGCGTTCTTCGCTACGTACCCGGCGGTCGGCTCCAGCTCGCGGCACATGAGCTTCGTCAGAGTCGTCTTACCAGCACCGTTGGGGCCGACGAGACATATGCGGGAGTCCATGTTGACGCCGAGATCGAGGTTCGTGAAGAGGGACGGGCGACCCGGGTAGTTGAAGGAGACCTCTCGGAACTGCAGCATCGGCGGTGGCAGCGGGCCGGCGCACGGGAACTCGAAGTTGATGCGGCTGTCCTTGACGACCGCGTCCGTGAGACCGCCGCGGGTCATCTTCGCCAGCGTCTTCTCCTTGGACTGTGCCTGACGGGCGAGCTTGGCACTACCGTGACCGAAGCGAGCAATGTACTCCTTCATGCTCTTGATCTGGTTCTGCTCCCACTGGTACTTCTTCATCTGGTTGCTCTCCTTTTCTTCCCGGGTGATGCAATACTGGTCGTAGTTGCCGTCGTAGCAGTTCAGCTTCTTCAGGTGCATGTGGCAGATGTCCGTGCAGACGTTGTTCATGAAGTCTTGCGAGTGCGACACCATAAACAGCGTCTTCTTGAACTTGCTGAGGTAGTTCTCGAGCCACACAACGGCCTCGATATCTAGGTGGTTCGTCGGCTCATCCAGCAGTAGCACGGTGGGGTTGATGAACAGCGCCTGCGCCAGCGAGATACGCATACGCCAACCGCCGGAGAAGGCCTTCGTCGGGCGCCGCTGCATCTCCTTCGTGAAGCCGAGACCAAACAAAATCTTGCCAGCACGCGCGGCCGCCGTGTCCGCGTCGAGCTCGTCGAGACGCTTGTAGATGTCATCCAGACGGCTCAGCACGTGCGGGTCCTCCTGGTCACCGAGTGCCAGATCCTCCATCTCCGACTCGAGTTTCTCGCGCTCCTTGTCGACGGCGAGCACAGCGTCCAGCGCGGACATATCGGAGGCCTCCACCTCCTGGGAAACGTAGTAGCGGTCCACGTGCGACGGGAAAGGAATCTCATGGTAGCCCAGCACGCGCAGCAACGTCGATTTGCCGCACCCGTTTGGGCCCACGAGGCCGTAGCGGTGCCCGTTCACGAGGTTGAGCGTCGCGTTCTCTAGGATGGCGTTGCCCTGATAGCTGATGTCAAGCTTCTCGACGAGGATGTCGTTCACGCCTTGACGGTAGACGGGGTTGGCAAAGGACACCATGGCGGCGGAGCTGTGCGGCTCCTCCTTGGCCGCTTCCGACTGCTTGCCAACCGCGTTCGTTGTCGTCGGCGAACCGTTTGTGTTCTCCGTGTTGTCGCTCACGTCCTTGTCCGCGCCGTCCTCGGAGCCTGCGGCGGCGGCGGCCTGCTTCTTTTTGAGGTACTTTGGCTTTCCCATCGTGGTTGCACTCCGTTTATCTGCGTCGTCGATGAGCGGCCTCTTTCCGGAGAGCGGATGAGCGCAGCCGGTAGCCCTGTGCGTGCCGCGGTTGGCGCGTGTGTTTTGGGAGGAGGGGAGGGGAGAAGCAACGCAGCACACACCCGAACAGGGATGGCAAACGTAAGAGGGAAGGGGGTGGGTGGTAGTGGTGGTGGTGGGGCGCGATGTGTGCTTACGTGTGTTTGTATTGCGCACGCGTGTCAGTCGTCAGCGCGGAAAAGACAGATCGAGAGGGGTGGAGGAGGAGGAGGGGGAGGGGTACGTGTGTGTCTAGCTCTGAGAAGCTATATACACCACACACACACACACACATTCATACACAACAGTCAAGGAAAACGACTTCGGCAGTGTGGCCAGCACAATGAACACACTGTACCTAGCTCCGCTGTGTGAGCTGCGCTGGCGGGAGGCGCGGAACGGAAACAGTGAGCCGTGACAGCATTGAACGACCATGCGAGAAACGCATTACAGATAAGACAGACTGTTGCCAACATTACTAGACAGAAGGCCACCACGTGCAACGCCCCATCGCCGCTTTACGCAGCTGAGGTGACGGGGGAGGCCTCTGCCACTTGTTGCCGCTGCAGTTGCTCGTCCTTCTTCTGCTTCTGGCGTGCCGCTGCTGCGGCACGGCGCTTCTGCTCTTGGTCGAAGGCCCGCAGCCGCTTCAGCTCCCTCTTGCGCCGCTCCGGCAGATCCTTGATGTAGGAGCGCAACGGCATCGGAATCCAGCGCTCAGGATCCGGCTTGCCATCCATGTTCTTCGCAGGGCGACGCATGGGGCGGCGACGGCGCGGCGGCAGGCCAGCACCACTGGCGGCGCGGCCTCCAGCAGCAGCGCCCTCCTGATCCACCGCCGTCACGCGACGATACCCCAGTTCGCTCATAGCGGCGGCGCCGGGATTCCCGCGCACCAGCGCCTCGATCTGCTTCTCCGACGGAGCGGTGCGACTGCTGCTGCCAGAGCCGCTCAGCGCCGCCGCGGCGTCCGCGTCGAGGGTGCCAATGACGCGCCTCGCCTCAGCCAAGTCCGTCTCGGCAAGGCATATGACCAGCAGCGCCGTCACCTCTCGGTCCTTCTGCAGGCTTGCGTCTGCGGCTTGCACCGCCTTGAGCAGCTGCCCCACAGCGGCGTAGAGGCCGCGAGCCATGGCGAGGTCCTGGACGGCCCAGAGCAATATTGCCTTCTTTACAGCGACAGAGTAGCCACAGGTCGTGGCAGTGAGCCGCTCGCGCAGCAGCGCCATGGCAGCGTCGACGTCGCCAATTTGCGCTTCCCAGGCGGCCATCGTCATCACAGTCGTGGGACGCCGCGCCACTGCGGAGTCCTCCAGCGTTTGTAGCGTCTCCACGGCGTGCGCCAGGTCGCCCTGTTCGAGGAAGAGCTGGGCAGTGATGAGCTGCAGGAAGCGATGGCGCTTCCGGTTTTCGGTCTCCGAGCTCCCAGCACCCTGGTGCCGCGTAGCCTCCGCTTCGTAGTTGCGCACGCACTCCTGCACGTCACGCGCGCTGTCCGTCGCGGCCCTCGTGGGCCTCGAGGCCGACGACTGCGAGGTCGCTGGCAAGGACTTCTTCTTCTTGAGCTCGCGCACGGCCAGCACGAGACGCAGCGAGTGCGTCAGCTCGCTGTTCGGGTGCGCCTTCTCCATCTGTTCCACTGTGCGGGCGCAACGGTCGAGGGCGCCGGCACTCAGCTGCAGCAGGGCCGTGTTGTACTGAACAGCGATGCGCTGCCTCGAGGTGAGGCGCGAGAACACCTTGACGTGCTGGGCCGCCTTGAGCTTGCGGTGTGAGTCGAAGAAGTCCGCGCTGCGCTGCAGGGCCGTGTACAGAATGCCGGCGACGGCGCTGGTGACGGAGGAACTCGGCTTGTACGTCAGGATCAGATCAACAATGCGTCGCGCGTCATCTTCGCGGTGCCGCATGAAGGCAACGTACGCCTGCTGCACCCAGTTGCTGCACACCTCGTTGAAGAAGCAGCGCTCCGGTGAGGTGGCGATGGAGCTGCTACCACCGATGCTCGTCGGTGCCCCGAGCGGGACGCCGAGCTGTGCCTGCAGCACCTCACTGCCAGCAGCAAGCGCATCTTTCAGAGAGCGCAGCTTGCTCTTCGGGAAGATGGCAGCGCACAGTTGCTCTGCTTGGAGTAGAGTGGCCTGCGCGGCCTCGTAGTTTTGTGCCTCCACCTGAGCGGTGGCAAGATTAAAGAGCAGGTCAGGTGTCTTCTCGTCCGCCTCATCACGCACCACCGCCGCAACCTTCTCCGGCGCACAGGCGGACAGAGAGGCCGTGTAGTTGGTGAGCAGCTCCTGCTTCTCCACGTCGTCGCGGTAGGCACCGTCGGCTACGAGTGCCGCGTACATGGCGGCCGCCTCGGCGTACTCCTCGAGGTGGTAGTGGATCTGGGCCAGCAGGTGGCGGGCCGCCGTGAACATGGGCCCCCTTTGCTGCTGCTCGTGCAGCTCCGCCCTGGCCTCGGTGTATTGCATGAGACGGTAATGGCAGTAGGCCTTGTGCAGGTGGAAGGTCGCGCTGTTTTTGAAGGGCGTCGTCTCGAGCTGGAGGTTTTCTAGCACGCTCAGTGCAGCAGCGAACCGCCCGCTGTGGAGCAGGGCGACAGACTTGCACTGCATCGCGTACACGTGGTTCGGCTGCAAGGACAAGATGCGCTCCGCCGTGGAGGCGATCTTGGAGGCCTGGAGGTCGTCCGACGTCGCCTGCTTCCGCAGCGTCTTTTCCAGCTTCAACACCTCGGACATGGACGTCGGTTGACGATGCGGAAAGGTGTGAGGTGAGGGGTCGGGAGAGGAGCAATGAAAGGGCAGAAGGGTGGGAGAGGGTGTACAGAGACACAGACAGCTTCGTCGGAAAAAATGGTAGCACTTTTGCGTTGACCAAAGTAGCGAGCGCACACGCGCAAGGAAAGAGAGGGCCGGGTGGGAGCGTGCGTGTGCGTGTGCGTGTGTGTGTGTGTGGCAAGGAAGCGAACAGGAGAGGAGAAGTGAAGAGGGGAGAGGAGCGGGTCAAGGGCAGAAACGAATGCAACTCGAGGAGGAGAGAAGGTTTCTCTGCGTGTGCGTGTGTGGATGCAAAGCTGCTGCAAGCACGCTCCTTCCTCCTGAAAGCCTTCATGGCAGAGGCCGTGAACACATCTAGACTGACACAACGTGCTCTCCTCATCTCCTCTTCTGGCCTCTGAGGGAAGAAGGCACGCCTCAAACGTGAGAGTTGGTCTTTGGCGTTGCAACGCCAACAGTTGACTTCCATTTTTGTTTTGTTTTCGGAAGGGGGGGGGTGAGTGAGGTATGTCGGCGTGCGTGTTTGTCCTGTGAAGGATTGAAGGGACAGCTGAGTAAACGCATGCGGCTCGAAAAACTGCGAGCACAGGACGCTCGGGCGGGAGCAAGACGGCAAGAAGGAGGGCATCAGGGGGTTTGGTGACCCCCTGCTCTGCATCTACGGCCACGGTGCGCGCACCCCGTCTTCCCTGCTGCCGATGACCACACAATCACCTCCCTCACGCATGGCGTCCACAAGAAGGGAGCACATGGCCTCAAAAGTGGCGCGTGCGCCACTTGTCATTCGTGATGAACGTGCCCCACCGGTTTGGCGCGACGGCTTGCTCCGTGTCCACGTGGCGACGCACCTCCAACTCACGCCACTCCCTCCATCGCGGCGAGCACCATCGGCTGTACTGCCAATTTCGGTAGAACATGGCGTAGTGCGAGCCGAGCTCCTTCTCCAGCATGACCGACACCATGCCCCACAGCAGGTGGTACAGCGTCAGCGTCCACATCACATTATACCAGTCGAGGTCCTCCGTCACACGGCCGAAGATCGTCGGCATCCACCGGTTCGCGCAGCCGCGGCGCGCCCGGTGGTACTCCCAGAGGGCAAGACGATAGGCTCTGCTACGCGCTGGCAGGTAGCGGCGCGACATAGTCGTGCACAGCACCGTGCCCACCACCCAGAGCGACATGTTCGACAGCGCGGACAGCGTGTTCACCTGCGTTACTGTTTTTTTGTTTTTGCTCCACAACGACTCAGAGAGGAGCACCTGATGCGTGAAGGTGATGGCAGCGGCAGGCAGGGCGATGAGTGCATTGCGATTCAAGAAGCCGCGCCAACCGCGTCCGTCTGTCACTCGACCGCCAAGCACAACAGTGTTGCAGACGAGGGAGACGCAGAAGGTGGCCGAGCCGGCGAAGGCGGCGCAGCGGAGGCCGCAACACACGGTACACTTGTGGCGCGGCTCATAATCCTGAAACGGTTCCACCGGCGCTCGCGGTCGCTGCGTCTGACCAAGCTCCATCTCGCGCAGCGTGCACGGGTGTGCTACCAAGAGAGAGAGAAACCAAGGGCCGAGATGAAGAAGAAGCAGAGAAAGTGGTGAGGGGTTCGTGAAGGGTCGAAGATGCCGCTGCTCTTGCTCCGCTCCGTGAGCGAGTGCTGTACGTATGCGCGCTGGCGCTTTTTTTTTCTCTCTCTCTCCTTCCCTCCCTCACTCTAAGCGCTGTGGAGGAGGAGGAGGAGGGCGCGTCTCAGCCTGACCGGCCCAACAAAGCAGAAAGCACGACAACAAAGACACAAGAAAGGGGTCGGTCGGTCGGTCGGCCGGGGGGAGGGTGCCACGGCGCACCACCCCCGGAGTCCCGGATGGCGATCGAGGCCCAGAGAGCACACCTACACCCGAGGATGCTCATGTGCAGGCCCACGCACATTTCCTTCAGCAAGAAGAGAGGCAACGAATGCGACGCAGAGGAGGGTGGGCGTTCGTGGTGGTGGGGAAGAGGGGAGGGGGCGAGAGTTCGGAGCAAGCGCAGGAGGAACACACATTTAAACGATGCCCTCTCCCCCCACCCACACATACACCTACGCGAACAAGAAGCCAATGATGTGTGCGGTGGATGTATCGAGCGTGTTCGTACTTGCCCTTCTCCGCTCTTCCATCCGAGCGTCACCTCATGCGAGCTGTTCACTTTTCGTGTGGAGGGGGCAGGAGGAGAGGCGTTGACTACCACATGTACCACAGAAAGAACAGAAGCAGTGCGATCCCGCCGTACACCAGCCACGCGTCCGCCTTGTTCCGCCGCACAATCTGCAGAATCGTCATGTTCGACACGCCCAGGGTCTCTAGCAAATTACTAAGCTTGTTACCCACGCCGCCGAGTCGGCGACCTTGATCTTGCAGGGCCGCCAGCACATCGCGGCTCTCCGACTCCATTGCCTGCATGCGCTGCCGAGCGTACTGCAGGCTCTTTTTCTCACGCTCCAGGTGGTCCATCGCTTCGTAGTTTTGGCGGTACGCCCCGGCGCCATTGCCGACAAGCGACTTCAGATCAGACACGTAGGTGGCCTGCTGCTCCGCCTTCTTGGCGTAGCGGTGCAGTGTCGTTTCGATTAGCTTCACCTCCGATAGCACCTGCTCGGCGCGTCGTCGTTGTAGCGGTGTAACGTTTTGCGGGCACCCGGCGCCGGCGCGAGCGTGCAGCGTGGCCCCGCTGGAGGACACAACGGTGGTGCCGGCGAAGCTGTTCATGGTGCCTTGCGCCAAAGGCCGCACGCGGTCGTAAACCTCGTGCATGAGCCTCTGGGCTAAGTCATAGTCCACCATGGCGCCGCGCTCGGCTTGCTCGGCAAGCGTGCTCAGCGTTTTCAGCGTGTCCTTCGCCTGTCGCAGCTGCCCCTCCACAGTGCCGCTTGCGTCTACCACTGCCGTCATGTGAACGACTACCGTGGGTTGGTGCTGTATCACCGCCTCCTCTCTCAGAGTGATAAGCAAATCTGGGTTATGGGCCCCACCGCCCCTTGTATGTCAAGGGTTGTGGTGCTCAGCTTAGAACAGCGGCGTCACTCTACCAGAGCAGCACGTACTCGTCTTGCGCTGTGGTGAGCTTTCCGTAGAGAGGGGACGGGATGGGATTGCACACGCAGAGGACGGCAGCAAGAACAGATCCACGTATATGTGCAGAGAGAAGATAGACCACAAGCGCACTGAGCGGCATTAAGGTGTCCCCGTGGACGACACAACAAGAGAAGGACGGAGAGGGGGACAGGGCAGCAACGCAGAAATCATCGTCATCAGCGACGCGGGTGATGGCGATGAGAGGGTACGCTCCACGTGATTGAGCAGAGAGGAGCGCTGCTTCACGCTTCAGCAACGAAGGCGGTGGCTTCGCATGCACAAGCAGACAGACGCACGCCCACGTGCACGGCTAACATCCGTGAGCCTGCGGTGCGGCATATCGCGTGCACAGAGGCAGTTTAGAGTGAGTGAGACAATCTACATCAAGCACGACACAAGTACACGGCTGTCACTGATGTGGCCATCTCGGCGCACCCCCCTTCTCCCCTTTCTTCTGCCTCTCTCACCCCTACGTGCCTGCCCATGGGATAGATGGATAGCCGAATGCGCAAGCCGAGGAGGTGCGTGCCAGCTTTCCTTCACAGATACGCACGTGGGGTATTTTTTTTTTGTGTGTATGTCGCGTCCGCGAATTCGATTTTCCTTGTCCGGTCACGACCAATGCGCAACGCGCTCGTCCAAAAGCGAAAACAAAGGGGTTTGGCCTTGCATACGCACACCCTCCCACACGCACAGACGTCGATGGACCAACAGCCATCCCCCGCTTTCTCCTACCCACATCGTGTGCGCAAGCGCTCGACTACCACGCGCCTAGTCCGACAAGTACCAGAGGATGCAGAAAAGCCATACGGAGGATGTGATGATGCTGCTGAGGTACATAAAAAACATCATGTGCGAGTAGTCGCGGACGTGATATCCACGCATGGTGCAGATCAGCGTCGAGTTGATGGCGGTCGGCGATATGATGGCCACCAGCATCGAGAGCAAAAATGGCTTCTCGCTTGGCATGAGACCCGTCTTCACAAGAATGTGCAGGGCAAGGAAGCAGATGCACGGAATAATCACGAGGCGCGTCACCACTGCGCAGCATGTGAAGAGAATCTGCGGCTGCACACTCGAGGTGATCCAATGAAGAAGGGCGTTCACTTCCGTGCCGGGCTGCGACGCGGGCACGTCAAAGACAGTGCCGTCTGCGTTCGTCGGCAGTGGGGCGGATGTGGTGGGAGACAATATTGTTACCTGCGCCCTCTTCGTCGACGATGTCGGGTCGGCCTTGGGGCGGCTGGCCGCGACGGAGGAGCCCAGCACCACCAGATGCAGCGGGATGGCACCCTTGCCGATGAGGGCCATGCCGCCGACGAAGGGCTCGCCAAAAGGGCTCTTTGCCAGCCGCTGCAGTGGCGGTGTAAGGGAGATGATGAGGGCGATGATGCTGCTCAGCACTGTTGGGGACTGGATCGAGGTGAGAGCGATCCGGCTCAGACGCTTGAGACGGTCGTCCCTCGACTTGACCTTCGAATTTGTGATACGCGTCGCATCATCTAGCGGAATCGCAGGGGACCCTGATGACAGCATGATCGGCTTATCACTTGCGCGCGCCGGCCGATACCACCCGAGTTGCTCGTTCGCGGTGGCATAGTCCTGCTGCGCCGCTGCTGCCGTGTGCGGCGACGACTGCGCCTTTTCCTCGCCCTCCGCTTCGCAGTTGACACACTCATCCATGCTGTACGGACGCCGCCGGGCCACCGACTCCTCATCATTGGCCTCCTCAGACTCCACTTCCTTCATCTTCGCGTGGGCGATCATGGGATCACCGAGACCCCACAGGCCTATCGAGCAGACCACGTTGTACAGGAAGATGTAGGACTGCGCGTCTACGACAGCAGCCTCTGTGAACCACTCGATGCCCTTCAGGTTAAGCAGCACGCTCACGGGGAACGTGAGGCCATTCTGGAAAGAGCTGGCAAGGATTATGACGAAGTGGTACTCCCGTCTGAGAACGGTACGCATCAGCATCGAGGAAAGAAAGCCGATCCCCATCGGCAGCAGCGCAAATAATGGCGCCCAATAGAATTTGCTCAGCTGCTCCCACGTCACGTTCACGCACAGGTTTGCGAACAACAGACACGGGAGAAACACCCGCGCGGAAATGTAGCTGAGACCCGTCAGAGTTTCTTTCGGATTAGAGAAGTACCTCGAGACGAGCATGCCCGCGAGGGCGCACAGCATGATCTTACCCACCGTTGTGGCAGTGATGAGCATTACACCAAAGTACAGGTCCCCCATTTTTGTTGTTCTGTGGTCGCGCGTGTGATGAGCTGCGCGACTTTGGCGCCCGTGGACCCCAAGAGATGAGGTGGCAATGCAG
This sequence comes from Leishmania arabica, assembly GCA_000410695.2. NCBI lineage: Eukaryota > Euglenozoa > Kinetoplastea > Trypanosomatida > Trypanosomatidae > Leishmania > Leishmania arabica. The sequence continues at coordinate 318,076 of CM004660.1, read as the reverse complement.
GTTGTCGCGGTAGCGCTGGCACCAAGTACAAGGAAACACACAGAAACAGCTAACCTCCTCCTGGAAAGGAGAGCTATAGATAAGACGGCGACTGCGAGAGAAGTAGGTCTTCAAAACTTGCGCCTGCATGTCCCCCTGTCTCAGCTACAGTCAGCGGCGCACTAGAGGCGAGCAGGGACGACACAAGTAATAGGGGTAAAACGGAATGCACCAGTCCTCCCAACAACAGCAACAAAAAAACACAAATCACGCGCGGAGCGCAGTCCGTGCAAGCGCTCACCTAGGTCGTCGCTGACACCGTCCTCCGGCACGCCTAGCGACGACTGCGCGCTAAGTGCGTCGTTCTTTCGAACAATGGTGGTGCGGGTGCGAGTCGAGGAGCGCAGGGCGGGGGCAGGATGTCTACCGATAAACCGAAAACGAAGTGAGCAATAGAGACCCCGTTCCCCTTCCTCCCCCCTCCCTCCCCCCCCCACACAAGAAAAAAATGACAGCTGAAACACCTCTTGAATCGGCCTGGGAAGGAACCACCCCTGAGCGTGAGAACGGCGTTCAGAGGTGCGGGTGCCACGAATGCGCAGGGTCGCAAGCGAGCGGGTTCAGAAACAACAACAACAAAGTAGCAGGCGCGTGTGCAGACGATAATGCGTCTCCTGCCGTTGGCCTTGTCTTTGTGTGGCGCACTGTCCCTTTCCGATGTGGGGCCTCCTCCTCCTCCTCCCTGAACGGGTGGAGCAATGGGGAAGAGGGAGGCGACTCAGCAGGAAGGAGGGGAGGGGAGGGGGAGCGACTCAGCAGCAAGGGCGAAAGAAAAGTCGATGCGTGCGTGGCGCGGTCCACAAGCGTGACTGAGGCCGTACACCAGCTCGATAGACCTCTCCTTCGTACGTGGCAAAAAGAAGAAAAATATGTCGCAGGTTTGCGTATATACTTTTTCTGCCTGCATTAGTGAAGGCGGAAAGAACAGGGGAGACGGTGGGCGTGAACTGAAGAGCACGTTCTATCAGACACGGCGAAGGAGTAGAGGCCAGTGGCCACACGCTGCTAGCTTCCCATGGAGAGCGCCGCTGCTTTCCATGCATCCGTCAACCTCTGAGCAGTGTGTAAGGTACTTGTCGTCCATGTCTTCCTAAGGCATCAGCTGACGTGACGCGTATAGGCAGTCTGCGCAGCCCTATGCTGACAACGAACCCAGCGTTCGCCATGGACATGAGCGCAGCCACTGACGTTCACACGTCTGCCGCCTTCCTTTATCCGTTTGTTGGTTAGCGCCGAACTCAACGAGCAGCTTTGCAGTTAAGTGCACCCGATCCGTGATGGCTGCATGCTGCACACCTCGTCGTCAGTGCGCCGGATTCCGTGGAGACGCTAGAAGACGGCGAAGAACAACGATGAAAAAAAAGACGAAGAAAGCCGAAGAAAGAGACGCACGGGCGCACGTCGAGGTGCAATGCTGATGGTGGTGGCCATAGTGGGGCGGGTAAGCGGGATCGAGGTGGTCTCGGGTGTGCGTCGCAGTGTCAAGCTTCCCTGCCCTCTGTTGTATGTTCACCAGGTGCCTTAGCAGGCTTGATCGACTACGTTAAGGGCTCGCAAAACAACAAAGAAATCAACCCCTCACCTCTTTTCGTCCCCCACGCCCACCGTGGCGCACGCGTCGTCGGCGCAACTCTGCGCATGGTTCTCGGTGCTTTGTGACTACTGAGATGCTTGCGCGGTGTCTCGCTCCACGCTTGTCTTCGTCTACGAAAGTCGTGAGCGCAGTACCTTTCTCGCTCTCTTTCTCGCGCGCGCAGGCGTTACCTGACACAGTACACGTAGATTCGCTGAATCTGCTCCGCCATCTCGCTGGCCTCCTCTCCGTCCCCCTCGTCGTCTTCGCTACTGTGATGATGGTGGTCGCGACTGCGTCCGCGATGGTAATCCTCATGGTGCTTGTCCCCGTCGCTGCCGTCGTCACAGCCCTCGCAAGACAACCTGCGCATCGCCAGAAAGTCGGAGGCCACATCCGCTGTATCAAACGGCTCCACGTAAGAGGCCAACCACGCCAGCGGCGTTGACGTGCCTCTGGCATCCTTCCCATTCTCCAGCTGCCACGCCTGCATCCACACCTCGTCCGTGAAGGTGCCGAGTGTTGCCTCGAGAGCTGGGCTGCACACAAGAAACTGCCCAGAGCGGTGCACGAGGCGGCGCAGCTTCAGCCAGCAGCGGGCGTGCTCTACCGCTGTGGTGCAGAAGTACTCGAATACGTTGTGCATCACCACGAGAGAGCTGTCAGAGAGGGCAGATGCGGCAGCACCCTCGAAGCAGTCACTTTGTAGGAGCTGAATACTCGACGACACATCCGGCAGCTTCGCGTCGACGCCGTCAGCCGCAGCGGGCTGCGGCGCCGAGACCAGCTTCGGTGCGTGGCGACGCCGCTGCGCAAAGAAGCGACGCGCAACGTCCTGGGAGATCTTCACGAACGTCGCATCCAACTCGATGCCGACAAGGTTCACCTCCGCCGCCGCGTCACCAGCGGCCGCATCTGTGGTCACAGTCTGCGCTGGTGCGAGGAGGCCCCGTTGCAGCGCAAACGCACATGCCCACAGCACGATGCCGAGCCGAGAGCCGACGTCTACGATGGACAGCGGCCGCGATGCCTCGTGAGACGCAACGACTACGTCGAGAAGGTGCGGCAGGAGAAAGCAGCTGAGGTAGACGAGCTGGTCTTGCGAGAAGGAGTGAGTGATGAACTCCACCAGTCCGAGATCAGTGCTCCCGCAGCGGCAGCAGTACTCCCGCGCCAACTTCTTCGCCTCCACGAGCTTCTCGATATCGCCCTCCGCGTACAGGAACGCATCCACGGCGTACACAGGCGCCGCGACCACCGCGGCGCCGCTATGGACGCTGTTGCTCGTCGGTGCGGATGACGATGCCTCACCGCTCAGAGAGCGAGCCCGCTTCCAAGAAGTGATGTCCGCACTACTGGATTGCGGCGCTTGTTGCTCTGCCGTGCCAGCAGGGAGAGTGGGTTCCACTACCGCACCGAACGGCATACGCCGCTTAAGGAAGCCGCGCACGAGGTTGAGGCACCGATCCACCTCGCTGACCACACCGGCGAACGCCTCTTCATCCGCATCGTTTTCGCCTTCCACGTCGTCGCCCCCGCTAGGCAACGACGGTGGGGCGCTAGAGGAGGAAGGGAGAGATGCAAGAGCAGTAGCGGCGCCGTCGAGACAGCTCGTGCCGCACTTCTCTCGCCGCTCCTGCTTGCCGTATTCTCTCAGCGTCGCGCAGAGCCGGTCCACCTCAGTCGGCTTCCAGCTGCCTAGCTGGTGCTTCTCTAGAGTCGGCTTTAAGGCCGACAACATCGATGCCACACGTTCCATTGCCTGTCTGCGGAGCTTATTCAACAGCGAGGAGTACGGTGAGATTATCTAGCATGAGAGGAAAAAAGGGGGAGAGATGAGAGCGACTGGGTCTGTGCCTTCGCTGTGTGTGTGCGTGTGTGCGTGGGGAGGATGAAACGATGCAAAGGTCATGTGGTGAGAAAGACGTCGTCTTTCCATGTAGAGAGGCGGCACACAGCGGTGGGTGGGAGGGAAAACGAGCAGAGCAGAAGGGCACACAAAATGAGAGAAAGTGATGCATGAGAGGTGCTGAGCACTCCTCCCCGCCCCCGCCAGGGAGCTTCGGGGGGCAGGAGCAGGGGGAGGAGGAGGAGCAGATGACAAAAGAAGAGAAGTACGCATGAACGTGCGAGCATCTCTCCCCACCCCGCTCCACCTCGCACCGCGAGCGGTTCATGGATAAATTGTACTTGCGCACAACGTGGAGGGTGCACCAGCGCAGTCCTGAGAGGAGGGCGGAAGAAGAACAACAAAAGGAAAACCAGAGAGAGAGAAGAGAGGGAGGGAGGGAGGGAGGGGTAGAAAAAGCCCGTCTAAAGGCGTGGGTCGAGCGTCCGCGAACACCCTCTCCATGTGCGCGCCTTCATCTCCGTCTGAGGGTGACCATTCGACTTTTTTTTCGCGGAGAGCGCGGGCGAGGAGGTCAAGGAGGCGTGCAGCGACTCGGATTGGACAACGCGCACGTCGTCCCTCCGCCTTGCCGCCCCGCTCCACACCGCAGTCCCTGTCAAACGGCAAGAGGACGAGCACCACAAGAACCCACCATCATGGCGGCAATGGAGAAGGGACAACCCTTCCCCCTCCTCAACATGCCTGGAGCCGATCGTGGCCCTACACGCGCACAAAAAACGCGTCAGAAGACGAAAATGTTCCACGTGTAGACGTAGCAGTCAAACCCAGTGTCCATGCAGCAGAGATAGCCCTTCAGCATGAGAAGGGTCAAGATGTCGGCCGCCACCTCGGTTGCGACTTGCACCTTCTCTGCCAGCGAAACATCACTCACGGATTTCAGATCTCTCGAGGCCTTTGGAAGGTCGCTGGTGGTGGAGACACGCACCAGGGAGGATGCGTCGCCGCTGCGCTGCTGCTGCTGCGACGACGTCTTCGTCCACGCATCCTGCACCGGCGAGCCTTTGGAGTTCACCAGCTGGGGTCCCAGCACCGTGGTGAGTTTTGCCAGCAGCAGCGAGTCGTCGCGATTCACCAGCGCCTTGCGTCCAGACGGCAGCGTGACAAGGTCGTAGCAGCTGCCTGACATCTTTGCTGCCATGTAAGTGCACGCATTCAGCACATCTAGCGGCGACACCAAGTCCCCGCCGCGCGCCTTGTTGTACAGAGCGAATAGCTCAATAAGAGGAACCACCGGCATATCATTGAAGAGCTTCGAGTTGCTTTCGTGCGTCATCCAGGTGTGCATCTCAACCGCCAAGTCTCTGTAGAAGCGAGAGTCGCTGCCATTGCTGTGGTTGCGCGTCACGATGGCTCCCAGCCCGAGCGTCGACTCGATACTCTCGATTGCTGTTCGCTCCACGGCGGTCTCACCTCCGGCGTCCGATCCCGCTGCTGCAGCCGCCTCGCTGCGCTCGCGCAGGCGCCGGATGTTGTTCACGAGCTTCGAGGCTTTGTTCATGACATCATCGATGTCTTTCAGTGTCTCGCTCATGGCGGCAGACTGTGCGGAGGCTTGCTGGACGCCAGCGATACCGAACCCGCGTGGGACGGGCGGTGGTGGACGCGGGTTTGGTACCGGCGTCGTCGACGCAGGGCTTGCACCGCTGCTGCTACCTCCTCCGCTCGCCGCCGCTTTTGTCCTCGTCTGCAGCCACGCTTTTTTTTCAAGGGCACCTACAAGGGCGGCGTAAAAGTTGTCGACACCACCGCTGCGGAAAGACAACTTCACGTACGTGTTCTTCGGCAGTGGTACGATGATCTTTGCGCTCGAAAAGGGACCGAAGCCGCTGGAGATGCTCGGTGCCTGTCCAGAGCGCCGGACCAGCTCCAGTGGCAGCTGCAACACCGTCGAGATATCAGCCTCGTCGTTGTACCTCAGGTGGTGCGTCGTCAGCGACAGCTTGCCATTCTGTCGCTGCGTCTTCTCATTTTTGTCGTAGAGGGTCACACCGTGCTGGACGGTGATGCACACCTCGTCCGCATCCAGTCCTGCCCCATCCGTCTTCCACTCCCAGTAGTCCATCGCAGAGGATCTGCGGAAGCGGTTACGTGGGGTGAACGCGGTTGACGACTGCTGCTGAGTGTGTCAATGCGCCGCGATGCGTTTCTGTGCGCCTGTCGGTGCGTGTACCGACGACTCCCGCGCGCGAGCGAGCGCAAATAATAATACCTTTGGCGGGGGTTTCGTTCTTTTTGTTTTCTGGTTCTTGTCGGCGGAGGCAATGAGGGGGGGATGGGGGAAGGAGGAGGAAGAGGGTGTCAAACGTAGAAGCAACACAAGGACGACGTCCGTACATGTGTGTGTGTGTGTGTGAGGCTGGGGGGTGCAGAGGAGGGGGCGTCTTTCAGTTGCCTGCGTTCGCCGCGACCCCTACAAGGGGGGCGCTTTGCGTTCAGGTCAACTGATGCCATTTCGTTGGATACATGGAGGCATTGGCCAGGCTCCGCATACCCCGCCAAGCAGCAAAAACGAAAACGTCTCCCCCTTGGAGGCAAGGATTGGAGGATGCGGCGTGTGTGTGTGGGGGGGAGGGGGGGGGGCATGGCGGGGAGCGGAAAGTGCGCCCCGTCACGAGAAGAGCAACAAGGTCTTACACATAGATACCTGCGCCAAGCATTCCCGCCACAGATGCAACCTTCGAGAAGAGGAAGAGAAGGCAGAAAAAAACTTGCCACAACGCACGTGCGGCCTAGTGGATGGGGTTGCCCATCGTGTCCACCAGCGTTATGTAGACAGAGACAAGCATCGACAGGAACAGTCGCCCACTTGCGACCAAGACGGGAGTGGAGAACCCGCTGCCCTGGCGCTCAGCATACCGCACTGAGCTTCGATGCTTACACTGCGCAGCAGTAGTGGCGCGCGGCTTGCGGGCGTGCTGGACGCGAGGCACCTCCCTAGTACCCCCGCTTCCACCCTCCCATCACTTGAGACCTGCCGCCGCCGCCGAAGCTGCAGCAGCCGAGGCGTCAACATTGGCGTCATCGCTACCCTCGTCCGTTCTCGTTCCAACACACCGCATGCAGGGATGGCGGCCACTTCGCTGTTTCATGTTTTTTTTTGCTAACCGCCGCGCCTGCGCACTGGGGAAACAGCACCGTCGAAGTGTTGAGGCCATCATCAACCTCGTAGGAAAGCGGGGTACACCTTGGCGCTCGGCTGTTCGACACGCCTCTCAGCTGTGGGCTTCAGGGGAATCGCACGTCCTCGTCGTTTTCGTGCTTCCGTGTGGTGTGCGGACGCGGCTACCCCTGCTTTGTCCTCCTAACCCCTGACGAGGCAGCGACAGCGGCCTGCTGCTGCTGCTGCAGAGCGCCAGTGCCTGGGTGCGACCGAGATGTAAAGGAGGGGACTCAAACGTGAACGCGCTCGACAAAGCGCGCTGGTCGCCGAGTTGTGACCGTCTTGGGGCAGTGGTCGAGGGCACACACACACACACACACACGAGATGAGGGATGAGGGAGGGGTCAGGAGAGAAGAGGCAATGCAGCTCGGCACTTGGGGTGGAAAGCGCGGACAGAGAAGCGCATCTCACGTCGCCGTGGCTGGTGCGTAGAAAGGTGAGGTACGGCAAGCACGCGCCATCGATGCGAGCCCACCTGAGTCCTCGCAGCCAGAAGGCTGCCGACAAGAAACGGCTACACCCCCTGAAACACCTCTTTTGCCCGATGTCCGACGATGATGCCCCTCTGCGTCTTCATCGCACTTCCCCTTCGCGCTCGATCATCTCCATTTCCCTTGCATCTTCGTCTGTGGCGGACGTGTTTTGCATCCTTGCGTGCCGTCCGTTGCTTCCATACATCTCCTCGTCGCGCCGTTGCTCTTGCGGGCGCTCCTACACAGCCCGCCTGCCGGTTAAAGCAAGCGAGAGGGGTGCCGGGAGGAGCGGGGGGGGGGGCGAAGGAGGCGAGCACGTCCCATTCTTGCCACAGCATCGAGCGCTTGGGTAACGAAGTGCTCGCCGTTACACTCGATCGCCACTATTGAAAGGGCGGTACCGGCTTCTCATCGATCCGGCGCGCCTCCTCGTCGCGGTCGCGCTCGAACCCGCGCGAGTCGAGACCTTTCTTCGCCATGAGCTCGGCGCTCTCCTCGCGCAGTTTCTTGAAGATGTCCTCGGCTTTGTTCTGCAGCACCTCATCGTTGGGGTTCAGCGCGTACTCGTCCAGCACGGACTGCAGCTGCTTCCGACTCTTCGAGTTCCACGAGGACAGCGGGATTTGCCCACTGCCGCGCGCTAGCGGCTTTGCCTGTGTTGGGCTGGGACTCCAGGCAATTGTGTGGAACACCTCGAAGGTGGCGGGGAAGAGGCCGTTCTGCTTGTACATGGCGTCGTAAATGGCGCAGGCGCAGAGCAGGACGTCGCGCTTCATGGGCTGACGCATGTAATGACACGCGCTCTCCCCCATCACCGCCAGGTGTTCCATCAAATGGAACGGGGTCTCGTACAACAGCAGGTGCCGATCCAGGTCGATTGTAGGGATGTTAAAGCCTGCCTGCAGCACGAGCGTCGACAGACCGGCGCCGTCGATCATTGGAGAGACATGCGGCGAAACGCCACCGAGGGTCTCCGTCTGCGCCATGGAGAAGCACCCTCGCAGCTCGTAGAGGGTGTTGCCGCCGAACATGGCGTTCAGGAAGAAGCCGTCGCGCTTGAGCACCTTGCGGACGTTGACCATCGACGTCTCCAGGTCATTTACCCAGTGCATGGAGAGACACGACACGACCATGTCCACCGACTTGTCCGGGATACCGAACGGCGAGGGCTGCTCCTCGTCGCAGGAGATTTGAACAAACTCGACTTCTGGTGGGATGATGTTCTTGATTTCTTCGTAGTTGCGGTTCAGCCTATCCTCGGAGATGTCCGTCTGTATGTACTGCTTGAGGCCGTGAAACTCCTTACGTTCAATCATGTGTCGCAGATACCATCCCGTGTGCGCCCCTACTTCTAGCACCACTGGCGTGTCGCGCTTCACAAAGGCGCGCCGATCCAGCATCTGCTGTGCGCACAGCTTGTGAATATCACAGGCGGGAGATGAGACGAAGCTCCGTTGCAGCCCCTTAACCTTACGGTCAAACATTTTCACGTTGAGGCCGCGCGCCGGTGCGGCACGGGTCAGCACGAGGGGAGAGGGCATCGGCTGAGCCGAACAGTGGAGCGGGGGAGTGTTTGTCGACGAACGCAAGTGATCGTTGCCGATGCAACGAGTCTGGAAGCGACCGAGGCGAATAGCGCGATGCCGCAGACACCGATAAGGTAGATCGTGCAGACACCTCTTCCGCTGCACACAGGCGCCAAGCCTGTGGCGCACACGATGAGGGGTGAAGGTAAAGCGAGCGAGCGAGAAGCAACGAAAACAACCCGATTCCCTCGCCGGCAGCGTGGTAGAACAGGCTCCAGGATGGCAACTCACCAGACGGGCCGAAGTGGATAGAGAGGGAGACAGAACGGAGTTGATTCCAACAAGAGGAGAGGGGTACAAGGGGAGGAAAGAGAGGGGGAGGGGGCGCGGGAAACACACAGCCGCTAATGTATGTGAAGATGAGCAACGCTACATCGCAAAAGCAGCAGCGACAACGAAGCAAGCAGTGAAGGCGCCATAAGGCAGGCGAATTTTGGTTCGACTTTCTCTCTCTCCCTGTCTCGCCTCCTTTTTTCAGCACAAGGGTAAAGGACTGCCCTGCACGATGGCTAATCGGCGAAGGAGTGGTTGGTACGGAGCGATGGAGGAAGCAGGGGCTTCGAAACGCTCGGAACGGCATGCAGAAATACATGGCAGGGACGGGAAGACAGAAGTCGGTACGCGCGGATGTGCGTTGGTAGGGTCACACGGTGGAGAAAGCGCAGACGGTACCCAGAAGGCAGAGAGAGAGAGTGTGTGTGTGTGTGGACAAAGTGAAGTAAATGCCGCGAGACCACCAGCACGGGGGAGCGCAGTCCAAACCGAGACGATGCTTCTTTTTTTTTCCGTGTGGCAGGGAACGCAAGGCGTCCCCCCACCGGGGGAGGGTAGGGAGGGGTAGGGGGGAGGGGCAAGAAAGGGAGCTGCGGCACCGGTGCCGCCGCCCCGACATGCCGCTACTTGCAACACAAGCGTCTTGAAGATGCTTCGCCAGAGATGTGGTGAGCAACACACACAAGACGTGCAGCACCGCCGTTCGTTCACCGAGGACTCCGTCATAGTTGAGCTACGTCGTGCATTGGCCTCACGAAGTGTGTGTGCGAGGGGGCAGGGCGAAGGAAACAGAAAGAACAAAAAAGGAAGCCACCGGAACGAAGCCAGAGGACGTCTGGCAGCGTCTTTTCGTGCAACCTCTACATCGCTACCGCTTGTCTTGTCTGCCAACTCTTCGTATGTGTACAGTTTCGTTGTGTTCCGCTGTTTTGCCACTATCTATCAGCTCGAAGGTGCGCGCGCGCATGGGGCGTGACAACCGCCTCATTCGATTACACACACACACACACACACGCAAACACACGATCAACAGCCAACGGTATATGCGGTGAGGCCGAGATGAGAGGTTGATCTATGGGAAAAGAGCGTATGCGCGCCTGTGCGCGTAGATAAGCGTATGCGTGAGTATGTGATGCCACACGCATTGCACGCACACTCCGACGGAAAAGAATAGTGATACAAGTACACAAGGAAGCCTCTACACACACGCACATCGACGCAACCCAGACGCCCGGCCGCTGCACCGAGCACAAAACAAGAAAACCCATGCCAAGGTAAGCCTTTCAGCAGTGCAGAGCACAGGGACATCGTTCAGCGAGGGGGCGAGGGGGACGGGAATGGAGGCGCGCACACCCGTCAAGCCGCAAACGAACACGCGGGCACACCAATATTGAATGGCAACATGAAGACGAGGTGCACAAGGCTTCCGCGCTCCTGAGGGCGACAACCCAAGCAACGCCTTCTTCGACAACAGCAAGATCCGAAAGCCTCTGAGTCCCGATTGCAACGACAGCAAAAACGCTAATGGCCCTTGCGTCAGAAAAGCTTCCTCGCAACTCAGTGCTGAACACGTTCCTTTCCTTGAAGGTGCACCGCAGCATGTCCTTTCCGCCTCGCAGGGCCTTTCTGCTTTGAGCTGCGCGCTCCACATGCCTCAGCGTCGAATACTCGTAGAGCCAGGAGAGCGTTGCTTTCGGCTCGCCAACATCTGCCCTGCACGCACCATGTGCTCCTCCAAGTCCGTCCAACCAGCCTCGTACTGACGGAAGGCATCTAGCAGCATGTGGTGCTTGTTGTCTATGTCACTCGATAGCGCCACCAGCGCGGTGCGGGCCCGTTCATCTAGCGCAGAGATCTCTGTGCGCAGGGCAGCTTGATTGGCGCCCTGCCGCGACAGCTCCGCGTCCACCGCTCGCGCGCTCTCCTCGACGCTGCGGAAATTCTCATCGGTGCGATCACTGAGTTCGTCCAGCATTTGACGCAGATGCTCTACCCCGCTCTCGCGCTCCATGCGCTCTGCGCGCTGCAGCACCTCTCGCATAGCCTCGTGCACCTGGTGTTCCAAGTCGTGGCGCTCCTTGTCAAGATCGCCAAGGGCTTTGCTGATGCTTTTGCGATGCGCCTCCAGCTGGTGGGCTACCCGGTCCATGTCTCCGCCCAGCTTGCCCACCGTGTCGTGAAGGCTCAAAGCCACACGGTTCGCGTCATCGGCGAGCCGCGCGGCTTGATCGGCATCTCGCCCAGCCGCATTCGCGACGCCTTTTGCATCCTGCACGTCGCTCGCCAGCCCATCCACGGCCCTCTCCACGTTGGCAATGCGCGACCGGACCTGGTGCAGCTGCTCAGGACCACCGAGCTCACCAATAACGGATTCTAGCTGCTTCTGGTGCTCTCGAATCTCTCGCACGTCGTCGACGATGTCGGCGAGACGGTCGTTGAGCCGATTCTGCGTGTCCATGAGCTGCTGCTGCTGACGCGCCAGACTGACCAGGACGTTGTTCAGATGGGAGCCGTCCATCTGATACCCGATCAGCGGACGGCTCTGGATGAAGTCGATGGCGTCCTCCATGACCACCACTGCGGCAGTGACGTGTCGTCCCTCTCGCGTCAGCCTCTTTGATGCGTTTATGACGTACCGACAGTGGTGTTCACCTTTTTTTGGGTAGATGGTGCGCGCACTCCCACCCCCTCTCCTCATGCATGTATGTATCAGCGTTCGTAGAGCACCGTGTTGAGCGAACGAGGAAGGCACACCCGTACACAGAGAGAGAGAGAGCACACTAAAGAAAATCGGAGAAGAGGCGGCCATGGATGTTGTCAATACCCCTGCAACGATCAGGCACAAGACCAGCGAGAGCGAGACATACGCACCTCCGGCGTTCATGGGCTTCGTTTCGGACGGCCGTTTCACCATGCGACGGCCTGGCATACACAGAGCCCTGGCAGATGGAGGGGGGGGGGCGGGTGCGACCACGTGACGTTTATAGTGTGTGTGTGCGTCAGCCTCGCCTCGCCATACACACGTCCCCCCTTACACCGCCTCCCTCCATTCATCTCTTGATTTCACCAGTCACCAAACAGGCCACGCCCCATACTTCCCTTCAGGTCGCCGTAAACGACACCGTCAGCGGTAAGGACACGCGCATCTCTGCTTTGTGTGTTTTCGTTTTTTGTGAGTGTCTTTGTATGTTTTGTGAGTGTGTCGGTGGTGGTGGCCGAGAGCGTGGCTCGATGAAGGACTGCGCGCAGTAGCGACGTTGCGCTTGTCTTCATACATGCTCACATACATGTTCACACGAACGCACGCATATTTATGCGCCGCTGGAGAGGGAGGAGGAGTCGCAGTCGCACACGGTGCTGCTTGCGTGTTGGTGTTCACCCCGAGGGTAACATCTGCACATGCGCGTAGCGCCAGGTCTCCCATATTTGAAACTTCGCGTTTCAGCACGCATCCTCTACGCATTCTCTTTGAGCATGCCCAACAGGTCCTGCACACACGCAGGCGTATGCATGCCGTTATAGGAGGAGGGAGGGGGAGGGGGACAAGTCATACATGAAGGTTTTTGTGCGCTTGCATCGCACGCGTCGGCAGTCGAAACACATGGACGCCTTCGCGCGTGTATGTGCGTGCGTGCTGCTTTCCCGCTGATTGACGTCCTCACACTTCCTTCACGAGATACCTCATCCGTCCTCCCCGGTTCACATGTCCTCTTCCTTCTTCAAGCACAAGCACACAACAATTACGGAGATGAGCTCAGACCTTACACCCCTGCAGGCGAGAGGGAGGGAGGGGCAGTGCGGCAGGAAGACACAAGTACTAAAGACGCGGCAGAGAGCAACTCGCGTATAAAAGCCAGAAAAAAAACACAGAGGAAGGATCAGAAAGCAAACTGAGCAATCGCGGCAGAGCGTCTGCGTATGCATCGATATATATATATATATATATATATATATACATATACATGCGTGTGTATGTTTGTATATCCATATCTGTCCGACACGTCCTTTTCTTCCTTCCACTTCCTCCTTAAATAGTTCAACCCACAAAAAAAACGTTGTTTTTTGATCGGTGCACTACGGCTACGGCACCGCGTAGGCAACAACAAGACCCCCCTAAAAAAAAAGGTCTGGAGGAGCTCGGGGGAGGGGAGGAGGAGGAGGAGGGGGGGGGAGCCGCCTGCAATGCTGATATCCTCGATGGCCACTTGCGCACGCCCCTCCCCTTCCCTTCGCCAGTTGCACACTTGATATCAACATGCTGTTACATAATTCAACTCCTCCATGCGTATAGGGCCGAAGAGGGGGAGGGGGATGACGAACAACGTCGTGCGGCGTCCGTCAGCGCGAAGCGAGTCTCGAGGTGCTTTCCATGTCCGTTTAAAGCTGAAAAAAAGCGCTGAGGTGCTACAGGTGTGAGCGCGCGAACTCGCTCCCCTTCACGATATTCTTTTTGATCACCGGCAGTGCCGCCTTCAGCAGCGTTTCCTCTGTCGAGTGCAGCGGACCGATTGGCAGGCGCTTCTCGATTCCATTCATGCCAAGCACCACAGGGATCGCGAGGAACGGCGTCTCGTGCTGCCCGTCTGTGTCCACATATGCGTACACCAGCGGGTTACCCGTGCCGGTCAGGCCCTCCACAACCTTCAGCGTGAACCGCGCGCCAGCCTCCGCCATCGACAGCGTCGCAGACCCGCGCCCGGCCTTCGCCTTCACCACTTCTGTGCCTGCGACCTGCACGCGCTTCACGATCTTGTCCAGCGTCGCCTGCTCCGGCAACGGCCCCGGCAGCTGGTGGAACAACGGCACAATCGTTGTGTCGCTGTGCCCGCCAACAACTGGTACCTGCGTCACGACTAAAGGCTTGCGCGCCGCGTTGATGAAGCACGTCGCGCGCAGCCCGTCCAGCAGCGACACGCCAAGCAGCCGGTTTCGGTCGTATACGCCAAGGCTCTTCAGCGCCTCTGCCGCGATCGCGACCGTGCTGTTCACAGGGTTCGTCACAATGCAAAACACCGCCTTTGGGCTCGACGACGCGCACGTCAGCACAAGGTCCAGGATGATTCCGGCGTTGATTTTGAAAAGGTCGTCGCGCGTCATGCCCGGCTTGCGTGGAACGCCAGCCACGATTACAAACACATCCACGCCCTTCGCAAGCTCTGCCAGCGCAGGGTCGCGCTTTTGACCGATCTTGCCCGCCGCAAACTTCACCTGCACACCGGCGTTGTCCACGTGCGACAGGTCTGCTGCGACGCCGGCAGCGCCCACAACGTCGAACAGCGACAACGTGCTCCCGTACGGCAGCTGGCGCACCAGCAGCAGCGACAGCGACTGGCCAATGCCGCCGGCAGCACCAACAACGCACACGTTCACCATTTTCGTCGAGGGCGAGAGGGTGCGAGAGAAGAGGAGGTGATCCACCTGTGAGGCCTCTACGGGTATAGGAGACTGATATGGGCTTGACGGGTGTGGTCGTGATGGTGGTGAGGTTGGCGCTTTAAGGGGGAGGGAGACCAGAGTAGCGAACGAGTTCAGATACAGGGGAGGTGATGCACGAAGGGAGAACCTTGTGGAGCTGTCCGCTGCCGAGAACGGTTGCGCACACACAGAATACTGACTAGGAGAGACCGAGAGGGCAAGGAAGAAGGTGAAGGGAACGGCAAGGACGAGCGGGGGAAGGGAAGAAGAGGGGGAACAGTGGTGCTGCCCCGTGGGAAGGGGCGACGCAGTCAACACGTACGTCTCTCAAGACACATCTGGGTGAACCACACGATCACGCGCGCGTTGCAGGTGGGCTGCATTCAGAACCAGTAGAGGGATGTGCAGGTGGTGTCGTGCCAGGAGCACGCTGCCATACCTGGCAGACACGGAGAGAGGAGTGGGACGGGCGACGCGTGCAGCAGCGCTGTTCTCAGGAGCGTTTCCAAGCACCCCAAAACGCCAAACGCGTGACGACACTGACAACAACAACAATCTTCGAAAACGAGGCCGCGCAGGCCCACGCCAACACAGCAAAGTTTGCAAGCATAACTGCTGGCAGCGTACATGACACCGAGGAACAGGGTCGAGTTGTGAGGGAGGGAGGACGAGGAGTGGCAGGGGAGAGGGTGGAGGATACCGCTGTACACAAGTCGGTTGCCTCTGGACAACGTCGCACGCATGCCATACGCAGGGGGTCGCCACCGGGTGGAGTAAGTATCGATAATAAGGGGATGGTTGGTTTCAAGGTGCCTCATTCTCTGCCACACAAGACGAGGTCAGCTCTACTGTAGGCCTGCCACAGGCCCTATCGCACGCTGCCAAGCAGCGCTAGACACACGCGTGACAGCAATGCACCGACTCAGTGACCCGAGCACGGCCTCTGTCTCCAACTCCGCCCACCCCCGCCTCGCAGGCTGCACACCGGTAGGCAGTGAGGGTCGGGTGGGTGGGTGGGTGGGATACGTAGGCCGTGCTCGGGTCACTGAGTCGGTGCATTGCTGTCACGCGTGTGTCTAGCGCTGCTTGGCAGCGTGCGATAGGGCCTGTGGCAGGCCTACAGTAGAGCTGACCTCGTCTTGTGTGGAAGAGAATGAGGCACATTGCGACCAACCATCCCCTTATTATCGATACTTACTCCACCCGGTGGCGACCCCCTGCGTATGGCATGCGTGCGACGTTGTCCAGAGGCAACCGACTTGTGTACAGCGGTATCCTCCACCCTCT
>CM004660.1:285448-302257 GCA_000410695.2 Leishmania arabica | reverse complement strand
GTGTGTGAGTGTGTGTGTGTGTGTGTGCACTGGACCCTGGATACCCCCCCCCCCCCCACGCACTGAGGTGTGCTCCCCAAACCACCAGGAAAGCCTAAATCAGCAAAGATAGTGCCTGTGGACGGGAATGCAGCGTTGTGGAGCAAGGGCAAGCCGCTCCAGCTCTCTTTCGAAGACCGTACAGCGGGCCAGCCTCCCCCAACCTCGTCCAAGCCGTAGGACCGAAGAGAGACAAGAAGGCAAATAGAAAGTAGCGGGGAGGACGGCCAAGTGCGGGCAATAACGAAGCACATGCTTCCTTCACTACAGCGCACCACACGCTGACCTGCTGGATGGGGTGGGGACGCGGAGGGCATAAAAAGGAGCTGGACAAAGGACTGGCCCGGTCCCGCTTACTTCCGCCCCAGCGCGATGTTCGGAGCGCGGCTGCCCAGCCGCGAGGGCAGTGTCGACTCTTGTTCACTTGTATCAGGCGTAATGACCGCATCTTGCACGGGGGTGCGCGACGCAGATGACACCCCAGCACTAGCACCCATCGCCACCGCCCCAGCGGGGTTACTCTTTCCGAACAGGAGCGACGACGGCATCATCGAGGAAGGGCGGTATGAGCTTATGCTATATAGGTTGCCGCTAGCGTTCCGCCGAAGCGGCGTCGTAGCGGTACCACGATCGTTCGAGAAGGGACGCGGCAGCGGTTGTGGAAGGCTGTCAGTACCGTCAGTCCCTATGCCACTACCAAGGGGTGCGGGGGAGCGGAACAGCGCCGCCGCGCTGTTGCGACGCGAGAAGAGCGAGCTCAAAATGGTGCTGAAGCCACCGCCGCCGACCGCGGCAGCGGAGCCGCTGGCACCCGAAAAGGAGGTATTGTTCGAAGTAGCGACGCCTGTCCCACTGCCGGCGAGAGCGAGCCCGGCTGAGCTGCCGACGGCACCGGCGGCGCTGTCGCGTTCCACAACTTCAGCCTCACACAGGTCCAGACTGACGCGAAACTCCAGGTCTTCGCGCAGCTGCTGAAGTTGCTTTCCCTGCTTCTCGACGACACTGCGCAGCGCCTCCTCTGTCTGCCGTGCCTTGCTCACCAGCGCCTCGCGTTCGCATTCCATGGCCCGGAACTGCGTCTCCATCTCCGTGACGGTGTCTACCTGCTGCGCCACTAGGGCCTCCTCATGCTGCTCGATCAGAGCAGCCCGCGCCTTCTCCATCTCTGAACACTTCGAGTGCAACGCCGATACCTCTGCCCGCAGCTGCTCCACTGTCGCGACGGCGTTGGCAAGAGCAGCTCCCTGCGCCTCCAGCTCTTCGTGGCGCTGCTGCGATATTTTCTCCACGTCTGCAAGGTGAGCACGGGTGCTGTCCACCGTCTCGATGGCCTGGGCGAGCTCCGTCGACACCGCCATCTTCTCCGAGACGAGCTGGGTAAGGGAAGCCTTTGTCTGCTCCAACGCCGTCTCCAGCTCCGCGGCAGCTGCCGCACTCGCCGCCTGCTGCGCCGCGGTGTCTGCCAAGTTGCGGCGGAGTTCGGCGTTCGCCTGCTTCTCCGCCTCCACTTGCTTGCCTACGTAGTTCTGCGTCTCCACCAACTGCTGTACCTGACGACGAGTGTCTCGGAGGTCCCCCTGGAGCTGTTGTGCAACGACCCTCTGCTCGTCGAGCTGCATCTGCACCGCCTCCAGTTCTCTTGCCTTGGCCGCGGTGAGGGCATCCAGTTTCTGTTGATGCTCAGCTTCCATGGAGCGACGGAGCGCGTCAAGCGACTGTGTGTGCGCCGTCGCCACCTCAGCTCTTTCTGTAACTCCTCGTCTCCTCGCCTCCTCGGATCTGGTAAGCTTCCTCTGAGTCTCCAGTAGCTTCTGTTTCATGGCGGCGACCTCTTCAATCTTGGCCCGTTGCTGCTCTGCAATGACGTCGTTGAGTTGTTGAACGGCAGCCTCATGCGCGGCCGCCGCTGCGGCACTCGCTTGGTGAGTGCCTTGCAGCTCAGCTTGCAGTGCAGACACAGCTTTGGCGTGCTCACTGGCCTGCTGCTCGCGGCGCACCGCTTCCGCGGTGCGTGACGCCTCCACCTCGCCCAGCCGAATGTGAACTTCGCTGAGGGTGGCTTCCAGGGTGTCTACGGCGGCCGTGTGCGCCTTCACCGCGGCGTCCACCTCGGCGCGTCGCTGCGCTTCCATCTCCTGGCGAATGGACTCCATCTCGACTTTGTTCGATGCGGCCTGCTGTTGCCACCGGGCTTCCCACCCGCGCAGCTCCTCCGCGTGCGCCGCAGCCAGGTCGGCCGCCTCCGCCTGCTGACGTTGCAAATTTCGCCTTACAGCCTGAATCGCGCTATCGTGCGTCGCGGACTGCTCGACTAAGCGCTGAGCTTGCACCCTTTCTGCCTCTTCAGACTTGGCGAGCGCCGCCTGCAGCAAGGCAACCTTATCGAGGGCAGCGGCGAGAATTTTTTTGTGGTCTTCCGACGCCTGCTGGGCCTTCGCCCTTTCGCTTTCCAGCGCTGCGGCCGCTTCGGCCAGCTGCGCTGCAGCTGCGCACTGCTGCTCGCGAAGGCGCTCTTCCAACTCTGCCACCCGGGTTGAGTGCGCCGCGTCTGTCGCATCGGCTCTTGCTGCCAAGCAGGAAATTTCCGCCCGAAGCTTGGCCTCTGTCTGCTCGTGCGCCGCCGACTTTTCGACGCTCCGTTGAATATGGGCCGTTCGAGCTTTCTCAGAGGCTTCCAGTTCGGCTCTCGTGCAGTCCAACTCACGCTGAAGGATCTGCTGCAGCGCTGTCGCATCGGCCTCGCGTTGCTGTGCACTGTGGTGGGCCTGCTCGAGCTGCTGTTTGAGAGCGCGGATGGCTTCCGAGGTTTCTAGATGATGCGCCGAGAACTTGTCCTCAGCCTTGAGCAGCTCCTCTTCGTGCCTCTTCGCTGCAGCTGCCTTGGCAGCCTGCTCCTCTGCCACTTGTTGCCGCAGCTCCGCCAACGCGGCGTCGTGCTCTCCAGCAAGCTCAATGGATCGCTGGATCTGGTGCCGACGCGCCTCCTCTGACTTGTGGAGGTGGGTGCGAATCGCTTCCATCTCCTCCGTGAGCGTTCTCAGTGCATTCTCGGAATCCCTCTCCACGGCAGCCAAGCGAGTTTGCAGCTTCGTCACCTGAGCGGCCAGAGAATCGGCGTTCGACTGCATTTCCTGCGTCAGCCGCGCATGTGTACCACGCATCTCGCGCAACTGCTCTTCATGTGCCTTTGCCGCGGCGGTGTGGGCTGCCTGCACCGACTCGAGCTCAGCACGGACGTCAGCAAGAGCGGTCTCCTGAGCCGCTGCCGCGTCGGCAGCGTGCGTGCGCTCCGTGCGGAGCGTTTCCTCGGCGACCGCCAGTTTCGACTGCAACCCCGCCAGCTGTTGTGTGAGAGACGCGCTGATTTCCTCGCGTTGCTTCCGCTGCGTCTGCAGCTCCTCTGCTAGCGTTGCCGCAAGAGCGGCATGCTCATGCGCTGCGGTCTGCGCCGCCGCTCTCTCCGTGTCCAGGTCTCTGCGAAGCAGCTGTGCCGCCTTCTCGTGGTCGGCAGCCTGTGCCATGGCGCGCTCAACATTGAGTTGAAGGGCCTCGGCGGACGCGTTGTGCGCCGCCTGCGCCGCTGTGAGCTGCTCTTCCAGCTCCGAGAGCGCTTTGACAGATGTACGACTATCCCGGTCAAGTTGCATGCGAGCCGCCGCCAGCTCCTGCTCAAGGACAGAAACACGAGAGGCGAACGCCTTCTCTTGCTGCTTGAGACTCTGCTCCAGCGCCGCCCGTTCACCTCGATGAACTTCTTCCGCAGTAGCGGCGGCCTTTTTACTCGACTCGAGCTGCGACCGCAGCATCGCGAGCGCGGCCTCATGTTCGCTTGCCTGCTCAAGCCCCCGCCGCACCTGCGCCCTACGCGCTTCTTCAGAGTTGTGCAACCTATCCTCTGCCTGTCGGATCTGTGCCTGCAGCGATGCCACAACTGTGGCATGCTGCTCCTGCTCCGCTCTCATCGTCCATTCCGCCTGCTGCTTTTCTCCAGCGTACGCGGCCTTCAAGGAGGCTGCAGCCTCCTCCGCAGTGGCTACGGCGCGCCTCTGATCCTTCAGCTCCGCCTCCAGGCGCTGCAAGGCAGTCTTGCTGCGCTCCTGCTCTTGGCATAGCTGTCCTTCCAGATCGGAAACTTGCTCTCGTAGGTGCTTCTCCCTCTCCCTCTGCTGCGTCGCGGCATCCTCAAGCTCGGAGATGCGCTCGCGCATCGCGTTAGCCCTGTCCTGCACGGCGCGCATCTCCTCCAGCTCCTGGCGTATGGTGCTGACGATGTTTTCACTCGTCCTGTGAGCCTCCGACAATGCTGCGAGCTGTGCAGCGTGCTGGCGCTCCACGGCGGCCATCTTCGCCGCTTCCACCTGAGAGAGCTGCCAGACCTGCATCATGTGCTGCCATGCCGATGCCTCCTGCTGCTGCACATCACCGCGCCACTTCTCTTCGTCGTAAACAGTCTGCGCCACACACGCATACAACAACGGCGGTTGCGCCTCTTCCGGTGCCTTCAGCGACTGGCGCAGATACTTGTTGTTCCGGCGCTCGTCCTTGAGTGCGCGCTTCAGCTCCTGCACCTCCTCCTGCAGCCGTCGCGTTGTCTCGACATGCTGGTCGTGCAGGCTCTTCTCCACCGTGCGCAGCGCGTCCTGCTCACTTTTCAGCTCGCTCTTTAGCTGCTTCACCTCAAGCTGACTCTTGCGAAAGGCGTCGTTGCGCTCCTGCATCTGCAACACGAGCTGCTTCTTGTCCTTTTCGAACTGCACCCGAATCCGTGAAATCTCATCGAGCCTTTCCGAGTCGCGACGCTGCGGAGACCCCGGCAGGGCGGCGCCGGTCTTCGCTTTCCTTGTCTTCTTACCAGCAGCCTTGCCAGACTCGTTTGCGTTCATCGTGAGGGTCATTGACGCTATGCCGGTGGTGGTCGCTGCAGACTCCGTCTCACCGGACTTCCCCCGGACTGACCGTGGTGACAAGGCGCTGAGGTTGGATGTGAGCGGCGAGTCGGCCTGCATCCGAGCAGCCTGCTGCTGCAGCTGATGTTGCAGCTCACCGATGCGCCTATCCTTTTCCTGCATCTCCCTGTCCCGCCTCTTGGCAGTGTCTTGCGCCTCCTTGGATTCACTGAGCAGCTGTCCGTACTTTCTCTCCATTGTCTTGAGACGCTCCATCGTGCCGCGCAGCTCCTGCTCGGTCTGCAGATGCAGCAGATTCTCAGCCTCCAAGCGGCGCACGTCCGACTTGGCCTTCGCCAGCTCCTTCGCTGTGCCCGCAGCGCCGGCGTTGCCCGCCTTGAGCGTCGAGGGCAGCATTGACGAGGTGTACCTGGAGGCACAGATGGCCGCAAGCTCGCTCAACTTCTGCTCCAGCTCGTTGCGCGTTTCGTTCAGCTCCTCCTCCAAGGCGGCAATGCGCTCTTGCAAGACTTCAACGTCGTCATCGTTGTCCACGGCCTTGCCCTCAGCGCTCAACCGCGCCTTGAGTCGCTGCACCTCGGCGGTGAGCAGCTTGATCTGCCGCACCTGCGGGTCCTCGTTGACGACCACCTTAGTGACAATTTGCTTCGCCCGACTTGCGTACCGCAGCGTCTGGCACGCCTCATCGAAGTTGGATGAGTGCGGAGACACTGTCGCCACCATGGTTGTCTTGCTGTTCCCGCCGAGCGAGTCCATGAGCAGCCACGTGAGGACAGAGTCGCGGTACGGGCAGAAGACGTTGCGCTTGCCCGACGACTTGTCGGCAAGAGCGTCAATGACGCGGCCGAGAACTGTCAGGGATGAGTTGATCACGACGCCCTCCTTGAACTGGTCCCCCTCCACGCTGTGCGCTCCCGTCCTCTCCGACCCGGCGAGGTCGACGAGGTTCACCTTACTCGACACCTTCGCTGAGGCGCTGTCGTCGTTGGAGATGCGCATCTGCACGAGGTGCAGCACGAAGATGGCGTGACTGCGACTACTTCGATCATTTATCGCCGTCGAGGCTGTGTGCCGGCGCAGGTTGCCGTGCCGCAGGAGTCGAAAGACTTCTCCCTCATCGTCCACGTGCTTCTTTGTCAAATTTTCCACATACGGACCAGCAGACTTGCTGTGTCGCACGCGCAGCTCTACGCTGCCGCTGCCGTTGACACCAGCGGCGGCGGTGCCGCTGCTGCTGAGGAGGTCTATGACTTTCTCGCGGTAGATCTCATAGTACTCCACCTCGACGCGGAAGGAGTGGCTGCTGTCCTGCTCGCGCTTCTGGTGCAGCTCCGCGAAAAGCTCTCGCACAAGACGCGGCACGATGCCTTGAAGGCCCTCCTCCTCTCCCATGTAGAGAACGTTGCTGTCGCGGCGGCTGCTGCGTCGGGACCGCTGCAGCAGCACATCCGAGCTCGCTGAAAAGCTGCAGTCCATCGACATGGTGTCCCTGTGGCCGCCACTGCAGGGTGTACGCACATGCGCGCGAGGCGTCACGGAAACAAAGGACTGGAAGCGCGAGTCCATAACATCGTCGGCGCTCGCTTCCGGCGTCCAGCGCAGCTGGCCGTTGTACGCAGTGGCAGCGCGGCGGAATTTCTTGGCAGAGGTCACGGCCCCCACCTGTGCAGGTGCGCCACCGACGGTTGCACCAAACACTCCTGGCGGCCCCATCATCGTGTACGTCTTTCCGCTGCCGGTCTGACCGTAGGCGAACACGCAGCCATTGTAGCCGGCTAGTGCGTTGAGCAGCACCGGCCGCCCGACGTGGCCGTAGACGGCGGCCTGATCACTCTTGAGACATTCTAGCAAGATGGGGTTGATTGAACCCTCTGCACTGGCCTCCTCCAGCGCTGTCAAGGCGGTCGGCACCATGCCCACGTCCTTGCCGTTGCCCAACAAAAGCCGCTGCGTCTCTCCGTTCACACAAGCGGTGGCGCTGTTGAAGCAGCGGTCGAATACATACGTCGCCTTCGGCTGGTAGCCTTTGCTCGGGTCCAGCGTGGTAATGTGCGACGGGTACTCGTTGCTGACGGTGAGGATCGCCATTGGCTCGGCATCGCCTTTGCGGCGCTCGGCCGCGCTGAAGGGGCGCACGCGCACAAACACCTTTGTTGCACTGGTTTCATTGCCAAGGAGTAGCCTGTGCGACGCTGTCGACGCGGATAGCGTCGTGCCCGTGGACGATGCGCCGTCGCCGTCCATGCTGCTCTGTATCGACGCACGGGGAGCACAGGTCGGCGTCGCAGAGAAAGAAAGCGAGAAGAGAGAAGAGAGCGACCGAGCCCGCCACGGTGGTGGTGGGTGGTGGGGCAACAGAATACGAAAAGATCGGCACTGCAAAAACCGCCAAGAGCGAGAGATGGCGACTCTAAGGGGTGGTAGTGATGGCGTTGGTGTGTGCGTGTGTGTGTGTGTGTACGGGCGAGGAGGGAGACGCACTGAGAGATGGGAAAAGAGGGCGTGCAAAAAGGCACGAAAATCAACAACAACAAAAGAAGCGACAAGATCTAGAAGAACCAACGAGAACAGACAAGGGCAGGTGAGTGGTACGTTGCTGCAAGTGTGCACGCACAGGCAACACACACACACACACACACACACACACACACACACACACACAGGAGGAAAACGAAAAAAAAGACAAGAGTGAGGGAGAAAGGCGGGTGAGGGAAGGAGGGAGGGGGAACACTTGACGCAGCTCCGACGTGCAAAAACAAAGATCCAGACAGAGAGAGAGAGAATGTATCAAACCGGGAGAGGGATGAATCTCCTTACAGGTAGGTGGGTGGCAGGAATTGGTAGAACGACACACATAAATATAGACACACACACACACACACGCACACACAACTTGACAGGCAGACGCACAGCCTTTCGACTCGAGCGCAGATGCTGCGAGAGATGGCGACTTGGTCAATGTGGCTGTGAAAAAGCGACTGGACCTCACTACAGAGAGTGCCCTCCTCGCCCGGTGCAGACCTTTACTTATTCCTCTGGATGGCCGGCCCCGTTGCCTCGTCGGGAGCCTCTCGCGAACGACACTCGCGTGTGCGCACTTACTGTTTTTTTTGGTTCTTCCCTTGTTCTATTGTACGGGTGTAGCGGGCACGGTCATCGAGAGGGTGAGAGAGCGCACCACAGAGACGACCCCACGCAGAAACATGGAGGCGAAAGGGCAGAGAAGCGAGAGCAGCCGGGTTATACAGCAGTAGACACCAAAAGGGAGAGAGTGTGCGGGAGTGTGTGCGTGCGAAAATGGACAGAAGGAGATGGGAGAGGGTTCTCGTGAAAGGACACCTCGACGAAGCGTGTGTACGCGAGAGTGGCTCACTCCGTTGGTGACGCAGGGCGGATGCAAGTGAGGGGCAGAGCCGTGCGCTATACAGTCTGGTGGTGCTAAGGAATGCTGCGTGCACATATGCGTCTGCATCAGCTACGCCGATCACATGAGTTCCTTTTCAAGCGCTTCTGGCAACATTGCGTTCTCTTCGTGAGCAAGAGTTGCTCATTCAAGCATCCGGCAGGCGCCACCATGCCCACAGACAGACAGACAGAGAGAGAGAGAGAGATACACAGTACTTGCACACAAAAACCAGCTTTACGCTTTATGGTGCATGCGCGATGGGGAAGTGGAGGACACGTGCGCACGTACCCATGCTGAGCAGGTTCGGATGTTCATTTTTCATGTTCGGGGCTTCCTGCGAGGAGCCGGTCAATTTGCAAACAAAAAAATGGGAACACGGGAAGCGGAGGCAGCCGAATGAGGAAGGGGCGGCCGTGGCGGCGGGGATGGCAGTGGCAGCCCCGTTCGTAAAACGGACAGAGGGAAAGCTACAAAAAGCAAGATGACACACACACACACACACACAACGAGCATCCGAGAAATGTGAGCCAAACAAAGTCCCCGGCAGCAGCAGCAGCGCAACAACGGCACGGGCGCTGTTTTTTTCCTTTCTTGCTTCTGTACGGCCGTCTTGCGGTCGCCCTCACCGTCGCGGGAAGAGAAGGTGGTGCGAGGAGGGAGAGGACAGCGATGAGACTGCATCGTACAAGGCAGAGAAAGGGGGGGGGGGGAGGAGGAGGAGGAGGGCAACACGCGCACCAACAGAGCGAAAGGTCAAACATGACAAGAGCAAAAAAAGACGACATTTTACAGCGCATATGCATCAAGACGTCACGCTCACTTCCACACGCGTTGTAAAACGTGGAGGGGACCAAAGAGATGAATGGGAGGCAGTGCTGTTCCCTCCGCAGAACATGAGAGCACACCCAGATGGAGAACACGTACTCGTACACCACTGCACATCAAAGGAGGAACAAGAGGCGGCGTTTAAAGAGAAGGCCCCTTTTCTTCCTTTCTCTTTGGCGCTTTCCTGTTGCTGCTACAGCGTGCCCCGATCCCACCCACGAACACATGTCCGCAGCACAGACGCAGACGCAGCCACTGCTCACCCGCCTCCGCTGCACCCCCCCACACACGGCTGCGTCCGGGTCCTGCGAGGGCAAAACCGTCCTGCCGTTGAATCGAGGGGGGGGGTGCGTCTAGCGAGCTCTTCGTGTCCTTTGCACGTTGCCCCCCGCATGCGTGCTGCGCGATCAGCATCCGACAGACGGTCCCGGCGGTGGGCAGCGTGCCGTGATCCCAGCGGGCCGCGTTCAGGGCCCTTACTCGAGGGCGGAAGCAGTGGCGTCTGCCGTGCGGGTAATAGGCGGGTGGGGGCTGGTCCACGTGCATGCCGGATGACCTCAAGCAGGGCGTTGGCCAGCTGCAGGCCAGGGCCCGCTGAGACCCCTCTACACCCGACCTGTGTGTGTGTGTCGTGTTGCGCAATCTCTGTCACCTCAAGCCGCGGCATTCCACAAGATCGTGCAGTGACTCTCCACACTCCCGTCTGCAGGACTCGATGGCGCGAGTTCAGGGTGCTCTCGTCGTGCTTCCCGCATCGGCGAAGCGCCAGCCCACACGGTCGGAGGTGGGAGATGCCGCACATGTTTCGCACGCATGCCCTGTGTGTGTGCGTGGGGGGAGGCGGGGCAGTTGATTCGCATGGATCCCCTCCTGCCCTCTCCGCGCCTCACCGTGGCTCCGCTGACCTCCGCATGCCGCCTTGCGTGGATGCCACACACCACGCCAGCGGTGGCTGGCAGCGCGCGCACACAGCGCTCGCACTTGCGGATCATCGGTCGTGCTTCAGGACAGCGTAGTTATCTGGGGTGGGGTGGGGAGTTCGCTCTCTTCATCTGCCATTTCCGGCGATGCCGTGGGGGAGTGTGTGTGTAGGTGGCTTGCCCACACGTGCCACCACTGTTGGGACTCTGCCACGAGTTCATGGCGGCAGGGTCACTCTGCCTTTCCCTAAACCCGCACGCCTCTGGCAGGCATGGGTGTGCCAAGTCGAAGGGGGTCATGGCTAAACATGCACCTGCGCACCGCGAGCTAACAGCTTGTCTTTCTGAAAGGGCACACGGGGTGAGGGAGCAGCCTTAGCCACCTAACTGGGGAAGCCCCTGCAGCGAATAACTGAGATGTGCGTAATCAGGCCCATGCGTGAAACGAGAGGTGCTGTGAGGCTCAAGCAGCCGGAGAATCTCGCGCAGCATACCAGTGACAGCTGTGGGTCAAACGCCCTCATGGGAAAGACTGGCGGGCGGTGGAGGCTCTGGTAGGAGTGGGGGTGGGGAGGGGGCGGGGAATGCCACAAGGCTAGCAATGCAGTGGACAGCGCACCATCTGCACTCAATGTTGTCCCTGCAGGGTCATCCGCCGCCTCACGGAAGCCACGAAACGAGAGGGGAAGAAAAGGGTGATACGCAGAAGCAAACAAAACAACAACAGCACCGACATGCGAGGCGGACGGACAATACACGGCTGGTCACCGCCACCACCGCCACCATGAGAGAGAGAGGGACAATGACGAACAAGAGAAAAGCAACGGGGAGGGTAAAAGGGAAACGAAGGAAAAAACAAAGAATTGCGATGGGTGGGGCGGGGGGTGGGGTGTGTGGTGGTGGTGGTGGTGGGGGGTCGGCGAGTGCAACGAGGTGCAAGCGGAGGCCGAGAAAAGGGAGACACATACAAGAGTGGGAGGGAGGGAGGGAGGGGGCGAGGCTGGTATTTGAGGTGTGGGGGCGGGACGCCTAACCGACGCAGTCCGAAAAGACACAAGCAGGGTCATCCCACTCACCGGAGAGAGACGTGGCAAGAGCGTCACCAGAAGACGAAAACCTACAAGACGGATAATGAGTCGATGATTCAATGGGGTCATGGGGAGGGGAGGTCTTCTGGTCGCGGCGAGGTGTCACAGCTACCATCGCCCGCCTTGGCACGGCCGATCCGGTCCTTGATGTCCTGCTCGAACCGCTTCAGGCTACGGTTCTGCTCATCATACGCGCGGCGTGCCTTGGAGATAATCTGGCGAATGCGTGCCTCCTGCAGCTGCTCCTTCTCGTCCAGCTCCTTCAGCTTTTCATCAAAGTTGACGCGCTCCATGAAGGCCAGGCCTCGGATGTTTTGCCGGAAGTTCATGTAGTCCTTGTCGTACACAAGCGCGCGCATCTTGTGCAGATCCGCCTCCAGAGCCGATGACTTGTTTTCCCAGCCAGAGAGAACAGCGTTGCTCACGTTCAGGAGCTGCTCCTGCTGCATCATCAAGTCGCGGATCTGACCCTGGCACTCCTTTTCCATACTGTTCTTCTCGTCGCTCAGTTTCTCTATCGTTCGCTTCGCGTCATTGACCTCGTTGCGCAGCAGTCTCATGTGACGGTCTTTCTCCATAAGGTCCGATTCGCGGCGCAGACGCTCGTTCTCCAGCTGATTCTGCAGACGAGCACAGTCGCTATCCTTGCTGCGCTTCAGGAGGTTTATCTCGTCCCTCAGGCGCTCCATCTCGCGCTTGTGCATCTCCTGAAGCTGGCGCACCGCGTCTCCTGACTTGTGTCGGTCCCCGATGTCGCCCTCCACCCGGGCGCGCAGCCGTTCGATCTCCTGCTGATACTCGTCGCGCATTCGCTCCTGAGCGAGCTGCATACGTTGCCGGAACTCCTCCTTCTCCTTATCGTTGCGCTTGCGCTCCATCTCACTGATCTCATGGCTGCGTTGCAGGCGCCCCTCCAGCTGCGCGACGGCGTCACGGTGGCGGTCAAGAAGTTGCTGCTGCTGCACTGCGCCCTCGTCCAGGGCTTCCTTCAGCCGCTCGCAGAATCGCTCAGCCTGCGTCGCCAGTTCCTCCTCGTGGAGCCGCTTCATGTCGCGCAAGCCGTCCTCGCGCTCACTTAGCATCTTCTCCAGAATGGCAGCCGACTCGCTGTTGGCGATGAGAATGCCGTTGCAGGCGCGCAGGAGCAGCGTCTCCTTGTCCTTGACAAGCTCCATAACCGTGTCTATATTGTCAAAGTGAGACCTCAAACGACGGTGCAGGGAGACCTCGGTGGTGAGGGCAAGCAGTTGTGCATCTTGCTTCTGCAGCTTTTCCTTCATCGCTTTCAGGAGCTCCGGCTCGATCGTCACACCGCGGTGCTCCAGCTCCGCCCTCAATTCGGCAATGGTTATCTGCGCCTTGTCGAGCTGCTTCCGCATATTGTCCTCCGCTTTCGCCCTCTGCTGCTCCTCCTTGGCGCGGGTCGCCGGGTCCAGATATCCCTCAGCGACGGTCGGGTCCACAATACCGGCATACTCCAGCTGCGCCCGCAGACCTGCTATGATGCGCTCCTGATCAGCGCACTTCTTCTCCAATTGGTGCAATTTCTTCTCTAACCCTTGCACGTACTCGTTCGTGTAGTTGCTGCCACCCGCCTCCTTTAGGCGCTGCTCCAGGTCCACCACTTGCTCGCGCAGCTCGCGGATCAGCACCACCTGCGGGTCCTCATTTTTCTTTACCCAGTTGATGATATTCTTTGCGCGTGACGCGTACCGGATTGTCTGTCGCATCTCCTCGTAGTTGATAGAGTGCGGCGAGACGGTGGCAATCATTGAGGTCTGGCTGTTGCCGCCGATCGAGTCGCTCAGCACCCATGTCAGGTTCGAATCGCGGTACGGAATGCTGAAGCCCCCTCCCTTGTTCTGCGAGAGGTCCGCCAGCCGGTCGATCACGCGCCCCAGCACCGTCAGCGACTGGTTGATCTTCACACCGTCGTGGAACTCATTGCCCTCGGCACCGGCCGCACCGGTGCGCTCCGACCCAGCAAGGTCCACCAGGTTCAGCTTGCTGCGCATCTGGAACGCGTTGTCGGAGTCGTCCATCGACAGCTGCACAATGTTGAAGGTGAGGATGGCGTGGCTGCGGCTGCTGCGGTCGTTGAACTTGGTCGCAGCCGTGTGGCGCTCCTGCATGCCCTTGCGAATCACGCGGCCGACGTCTTCCTCCTTGGACACCATCTTCCACGTCAGGCCTTCGATGAACGGACCGGAGTTGGGCGAGTTACGGATCCTCAGGTCTGTGTTGCGCTGCGGCCGGATGAGATCAAACACCTTCTCGTTGTAGATCTCGTAGTACGACACCTCCACGCGGTACGTGAAGTCGGAGTCCTTGGCGCGCTTCGCGCGGAGACCATCGAACAGGTCCGTGCACGCGCGCGGGATGATGCCTTGCAGCTCGTTCGGATCCAGCCCCGTCTTGTCCACCACGTCGTCGCCGTCATCGCTCTCAAACGGCTCCACAGCGCTGTCAAGAGGAGTGCTGTTCTCCATGCTGCTGACCCCGCAGGGGACGGACCCTTTCCGAGCGCGAATGTCGCTCGTGCTCGGCGCGTAGCCGAGCATCGTGAAAGTCTTGCCGCTGCCCGTCTGCCCGTAGGCGAACACGCACCCGTTGTATCCGTCGAGGGTGTTGCCCACGATGGGCTTGCCGACGTGCATGTACACTTGGTCCTGCCCCGCGTACGGAGGGTGGCTCACATTGGAGTCAACCATCACTGGCGCGGAGCCGGCGCCGTCGTACGTCGCGGCCTCGCCAACGGTTTCCATTCCTTCGGGCTCCAGCCCTGTGCGGGTGCCGCGCCGGACGGAATTCATTACCGGCTGCCCCGTCACCAGCGACTGCGCGCGAGAGCGGCGAGCGGAGTTCATGCCACCGTTGAGGAAGGTGTCGACGCCGTTGCGGATGTCCGACTGCTCGCTCTCCGTGCCGTCCTTAGCGTTCTCAAAGACGGACCAGAAGCAGCGGTTGAAGATGTGCGTGGACAGGGGGCGAAAAGCGCGCGCCGGCTCGAGGATGGTGATAACGCTCGGGTTCTCGGCGTCGATGCGCACGGTGCTGTGCGGCGCCACCTTTTGCGCTATTTCACGCTCACTGAAGGGGCGCACACGGATGTACACCTTCATGGCGTTTGCCTTCGTGGTTGCAGGGGACTCATAAAACTCACTGCGCATCTGGCGGGCACTGATCGACGCCTCGCTGCGGTAGCGCGTTGGCGTGGCACTAATCGAATCACTCCGTTGGCTGCGGGGGACCGAGACCAGGATGGGGCGGGCACTGCGCGCCGACGAGCTCGCGCGGCGAGCCGATAGCGGCTCAGCGAAGCTGGCGCGCCGCGACGTGCTACGAGCAGAAGCGGGCGCGAGCATTTTTCTCTTCGCGAAAAGGAAGGAAGGAAGGGGGTGTATGGCTACGCTCTGTAGACGTGGCTTCGTTGGGGACTGTGGTGATGGATGTATATGTGGGTAGCGGCTCTGATAGCCTCAAAGTTCTAACTAAAAGCAAGCCGAAACGACGCCTGGTTTCACGGAGAGGCGGACTTGACTACACACACACACACACACACATGTACACGCACATACGCGCGTGCACGTGTGTGTGCGTTTATAGAGTGACAGCCGTGGGGAAATGGAAAAGTAAAAGAGGCCGACGACAGCGATCAGGCCTGCTGTGCGCAGAGGCGTTGGTTGGTGAACACGTGGGTGTCTCTTTGGGCGAAAAAACAAACAAACAGAAAAGGCGTGCCCACAAGGGACTGCACACCCGAGGTTCTACGAGCAAGATCGGTAGTGTGAGACGGCGAGGAGGGGGTGGGGGTGGGAGAGGGGCAGAGGCCGCCGCGTGCGACGCTGAACACCAATGAAATCTCCCCCCCGAAAAGGACCAACGACGAAAAGAGTGGAAAAGGCGGCGGGAGCAAAGAACAAGAAGAGAGAAACGCAGAGCACCGAGGAGGTGATCTGCTTCTACCGCGGCCGACTGATACCTGATGAGGTAAGGATAGATATAGATAGCTATTATACGGGTGTGTGTATGTAGGTATGCATATATGTGGAGAGAGGGGGAGAGAGACAGAGAAACGCTCACGCAGCGCGTGCGCACGACAACAAACTACGAAGAACGAAAACAAAAATGGTGACAAGGGCTACACCAAAAAGTCATAGAGGTGTTTCAAAGGAAGGAAACGAAAGTCCACAATGGAGACGCCAGCAGCAAGTGATCCGTCACGACACGAGCAAGCGAATACGACAACAACGAAGCAAAAAAGACGGGGGAGGGGGAGGAGGTCACTATTCCACTGAAAGCCGCTACAGAGGAAGGCGTCCCAGATACAGCCCCGCGCTAAGAGTCCTTTAGTGACAGAAAAGCACACCCAGAACACCCACACCCACACCGAGGAAGAGAAGGAGGCCAAGTACGTGTGGCCACACGTACAGAAACGCAAACGAAAAAGAACTGCAGGGCGGGAGTTCGATCAAGCGTGTGTGTCTGTGTGTCTGTGCATGCTGCAGCTCCTCGCGTGTATTCTTCTATGAGCCGGACGCCTTCTAAACAGCTGTTTTTCAAAACGTTCTTTTTCCGTTCTTGCTGGAAGATGCGCTCCGTTTTCGTTGCTGTACCGTTGCGCGCGCGCGCGTGTACGCGTTTACGTGTGTGTGTGTACGTGTAGTGAAGTCACCGCCACGTTGATGTGCCGTAGAGACAAGGATAGAGAGGAAGAACAATACATACAAAAAATCGGAGGCGTTGGTGAGGTCAGCCAGGAGGGTCGGGGTGTGGGGGGTGTGAAGGCAACAGGAAGAGCGGATGGAACAGATCAGGCGTTTGTCCGTGGGTGGGGTCATTGTTGCCCGAATGCAAGGAAGGGGAGGGGGATGGAGAGCATGAGACGCCCGTGATGCTGAAGGTGGTATAAACCACCTCCTGTGAGACGCCTTGTGCTCTACATTCATGCTCCGTCGGTGACTGGTGGAACACTCACAGACACCTTGGCGTCGTTGGTGCCAAAGACAACGAGGAATGCGGTCACCAGCTCTCCAAGGGGAGAGGCTGCCCCGGCAGAAATGGCTGAGAAGCCCGCATACGCGCACGCGATGAGGACGAATTCCCTTGATCGCCTTCCTTAGAGAGAGAGACAGGGTCGCAGATGACTGCAGTGTGTGTGTGTGTGGGGGGGAGTGCGCCTTGTCGGTCTTTTCTGTTCTGTGGCGGTTGGCCATGGCAGATGTTACAATAGAGCATGCGATATCGGCGGCGTGCGCATGCACGAGAGCGGCAGCGAGGAGGAGGAGGAGGGGGTGGACGGCGAAGGGGGGGGGGTCCTCCGCCTCAAGAAATGGGTATGGACTTCAGCGATATTGATGTGATTGCCGCCCACCCAGCAAAAGAGAGAGAAGGGAGGCGGGAGGGGGCTATCGAGAAACTGAAAAGAAAACACGGACACACAAGCGGGGGAGGAGGGACGCACGGACGCACACATCACTGGCAAGGCACAGAAGCGAAAAGCCAACGCTTTTGCTCTTCTTCGTGCCCCATTCTCTGCCACACAAGACGAGGTCAGCTCTACTGTAGGCCTGCCACAGGCCCTATCGCACGCTGCCAAGCAGCGCTAGACACACGCGTGACAG
>CM004660.1:259318-285140 GCA_000410695.2 Leishmania arabica | reverse complement strand
TGTTTTTCTCTTTTTTCTTGTGTGTTGGGTGGCGGTTTTGTTTGGTTTTTGGGTGGGGGGGGGGGGGGGGGGGGGGGGGGGGAGGGGGGGGGGGATGTGGGTGTACGTGTGTGAGAATGCGCGCCTAAAACCAACGTTCGAAAGGAAGGGGATGGGCAGGGGAGAGGGGTGCAGCGAGGACGCCAGCCAACGGGCGGTGGAGGTGAAGGTGGTGAGGAGGTAAAGGGAACTGAACAGCGGAGGATGAGATGCGCACAACGGCAGAAGAAAAACGTCTAAAAAAAGAACAACCAAAACCAAAAAAAAACAAAACAAGGGAAAATAGCAGCCCACGCCGTGTATTTACCCCTCCCCTCCCCCTCCCCTCTCCCACCCACACTCACACATACACACATGCATACGTGCCACCAAAGCGCAAAGGAAGAAGGAGACAAGAATCTAACCCGACAACCATAAGAAGGTACAATAACGTATAGAGTGTCCCGACAGCCAGTGCAACACCAACGATAGTTAAACGGAACAAGAGCATCCCTCTCACCCTCCTCTCCCCCCAACCCGCCCCACCAGTTCCACAAACAAGGAAAGCGTCAACCCGACATGTATAAAGAGATACGAAGCGCGTGTATGTGCACGCATGCGGCACGCGAAAGAAGACACGAATCAAAATCACCCGGCGCGAGGGAGAGGGCAGGAGGAAGAGCGAGATTACTTCAAAAAAACCAATGAAAGGGAAATAGAAATAAAAGGTGATCGTGAGAGGCCAGACAGGAGACGGCTAGAAAAGTGCGGGTGATGACGGAGTGTGTGTTGCGTGTTGGTGGGAGGAAAGGGAAGGGAGGGGGGGGGAACAAAGGAAAACGACAAGCACAGTTTGTGTGTCAGAGCAACACATAAGAGGAGACGTTCGGCTCCGCTGCTCTCTTGGTGTGTGTGTGTGTGTATGCATGTCGGTGGTCTGGCGCGTTTATGCGTTCTTTTTTTGTTTTGTTTTTGTTTTTCCTTCTGGCTTTGTTGTTGTTCGGCAAACCCTCCCCCAAACAAAAACAACAACGGAGAGGCGTAAGTGAAGCATCGAGGCAGTGAGACGGGTGGGCACCCAAACAACACACACCTAAGAAGAAAGGCGAGGGAGAGACACGAGATGGACAAGAGACACGCAGGCACAAGAGCAGCCATAACATGCAAACAGAAGAGAGCGAGAAGACACTCGGAAGAGATGAAGAAGGAGAGAGGCGCCAATGTACACGGAAAAGGCGCAATCGTCTAAGAACAAAATCACAAGAAGAGGGAGAGACATACAGACACACACACACACAGCCTGGCGAAACAGCGCGTGCCGTAAGGGCATATACACAACAGTTCACCACAACCATGCCACCGACGGACGTCCCCATCAAACAAGGGGAGAGCCCAGTAGCGCACCACCTGCCCCTTATAGTTAACACCGCAATGAGTATCACGCCTGCGGGTTCCGCTTTCTCATCGCCTTCGAGTGAACCGAAAGAAAAAAGAGTGCGGGGGGGGGGCCGTGGGGCGGGGGTAGAGAGAGAGAGACAACGGTGAGGTGCGCGCGGGAGGGGGGGGGGAGGAGGAGGAGGCGGAAGTGCCAAAGCATCGACGGTGTAAGATACACACACACACACACAAAAACGAACGGCGGAGGCACACATACACGCACACACGCACGGCGGGCCGACAGGCGATGGAGGAGGCAGCGAAAAAAAAGAAGAACAGGAGGACGCGAAAGAACACATCAACCACGCGAGAAAAGGGCGTCGTAGAGGAGGGCGGGAGGGGCGGCGGCGGCAGCAGCAGCAGAAGCGTGTCATCTCTGTCTTATTTGTTTGTCGCCTTTACAGGATTTGGACACCTTTTATTAATTTTCGGTGCCAAAGCCAACAACAGCACAACTCGGAGAGCGGCTCATTACATACACATGAACACACATGCCCACCATCCGCCACACTCTCCCGCCTGCATATATTGCAAGGGGTGGGGATGGGGGTGCGTGCGTGCACATTGAAAAGTAGAGTGCACGGCCATGGAAAACGACGGAAAAGACAATCGCGCCAACCGCGTTCTCTCGTTGCACACGCAAGCGCACAGACACTTCTCAGCCGCTGGCTTCCCGTCTCCTCTTGCCACTCCTTCGTCTTTTTCTTTGCGTCCCTTCGCGTGTACGGAGCGAGAGGGGCCAACTCGAGCACGAGCACGCGACGTGTCCCCTGACTCCCACTCTCGATGCCCAGACGCTCGCAGCGAGCACACCGACAGAGGTGTGTCAAGAACAGGGACGCGAAAGGAGAAACAGAGAGGGAGAAGGAGAAGCGTCAAACACGAAATGCGAGGGGGCTGTCGTTCACTGCACATATCTCACGCTGCTGCTGTCGTGAGGGCGGGCTACACAGGCACCCATGCGTGAGGGGATGGGCGAGCCGAAGAAGCCGGACTGAGAAAATGGTGCGGAGGCCTCAGAAAGAAGACACACACACACACACACGCACCACGCACACGTACACATAGAAGAAGCGGTGCTTCACCACCATTGTGGGCACGAGTGGAGAGAAATAAGGAAGAGCAGGAACAATAACACTACCTGTACATATAGATGTAGAAGGAGTTGGGATAGAGGGGGCGAGGGGCACTTTGGGGGAGGGGGTGGGGGTGATGACACGATATACGCACGCACCGACCAGAAGGACCAGCAAAAGCCAAGCAGCGGGCACACACACACACCTCACCTCTCTCTCTCAGCCTCTCACTCACTGACGCCTTTTCCGAAAGGGACGAAACACACAGCGACGACTCGTCTGAGATACGGGTGTGTGTGTGTGTGTGTGGGGGGTGACACTTGAGTACAGTGCGAAGCGAGGAGCGCCAACACACCAGCGAAGCACCTGACGCGTGCCCGCCGTCTGTGTAAAGATGGTTCGTGTGAGGCCAATATTCCGTAGAGAGAAGAAATAAAAAAATCGGCGGAGACACGGAGAACAAGGCGGGACCCTTGACCAGAAGCCGAAACAGACGAAGAGCAAAGGCACAAGAGGCAGTGGCACATCACTAGGATGAACCCGACGGAGGAGGGAGAAGAGGAAGACGAAACAACAACAAAAAAGCGGAGGCAGTTCCGTGAGGTGGGCGTGTCGGCGATCCCACCCCCTCCTCCTCATCTCTGGACTTACGCTTCCTACTAGACCAGCTCGGAGCAACACGGAAGGCGGAGTGCCAAAGGACTGCAGGAAAAGGAAGAGTCCGCAGACAGCTAAGCAGGCAACGCAGACACACGTACAGACGGGGCACGGATTCAGAAACACAAAAGCCGCTCTTGCGTCACAGAGTCGCGGGTGTCGTCCCGCCCTCGCCTACATCAGTTGGACGCCTCTCCCACTACGCCGCCGTATTGCCGTTGTGAGCGGGGGTGTTGCTGTCATGCGACCTCTCGTCCGCCTCGCCGCCGGACTGGAAGCCACGACTGCGCGAGAGCTGCGCGTACACGTGCTGCTGCACCTGCTGCAGGTTCGCCTGTTGGTCGCTGCGGGTCTTGCGCATGCTCTCAATGGCGTTACGAATGTCCTCCACTTCGCGGCTGCGTTGCTCGTCGACGGAGCTGGGGTTCCGCATCACCGCCGACGCCCGTCGGCTGGCCTGGTCACGAAATGCACCCTCCTTTGCCTTGGCGCGGAAGGCCGCGTAGTCCTTGTCGCTCACAAAGGCGCGCAGGGCCTCGATGTCCTTCGTGAGGCTCGTAGGGTTCTTCTCGTAGTTGCTTACAATGGTGGTCAAGACGGCAATCATGTTCTCCTGCTTCAAAAGCAGGTCCTTGATCTCGGTGTTCAGCTGCCGCTCCTTGGTGCGCATATCGGTCTGTAGCTTCAGGTTGTCGCGGCGCAGCTTCGTCGCCTCCTCTTCCGTTCTACGAGCCTGCGCATCACGCGCGGCGATCTGCTCCTCCTTGCGCGCCAGCTCCGTGCTCATCTGCTTCTTTACCATCTCCAACTCCGCCTCACGGCGCTTACGCTCCCGCTCCATGTCCTGCCCGATGCTCTTCATTTCCGATTCGTGCCGCTCCTGAAGCTCCTGCAGGGCGCCACCCTGACGCTGGCGATTACCGGTCGTCGAGGCGAGCGACTCCCGCAGCCGCTTCAGGTCACCTTGGTACTCGGCACGCAGAGCTGCCAGCTTCTCTTCGTAGCCAAGCTTCATGTTATCGCGCTCCTGCACCCAGCGGCGCTTCTCCTGCTCGAAGGTCTCTCGGGTGGTCTGCAGGCGCAACTCAGAGCTGTTCGACACCTCCTTCTGCCGCTTCAGCCGCTCCTCGTCTCTTTCTGCGTACTCCTTCTTGAGCTTCTCAATCGACTCGCGGTACTGCAACGTCAGCTCAGAGACCTCGGCAAGGTGTTCGCGCTGAATCTTAGCCTTTTCACGCAGCTGCGCACTCTCGCCACGATTCAGAGCGTCCATCACGCAGGCGTCCTTGTCCATCATCAGATTCTGGCACTGACGCATCAGCAGGTTCATCTTGTCCTCGAAGGTGCCGAAGATGTAGTCGGTGGACCAACGCCACTGATACGTGGTGTACTGGTTCAGATGCGCCTCCCACTCGCGAAACGAGTTGCGGTAGAGATCGCACTTGGCCTGGAGCTTCGCGATAGTGCTCTCCGCGTCTCCATCAAGTTTGCCGCTCTTCGCCTTCTCAGACTCCAGCAATTTCGTCTGCAGCAACACGATTTCCTTGTTCGCCGATGTCAACTCCGATTGTAGCTGCTCGTTGGTACGGCGGTAAGTCGCGGCGCTCACGCCGTTCTGAATATCACCGCTATTAGCAGACCTGCCACCCGCCCCTGCCGCGCCCGCTCCACCGCGTGCGGAGGGTTTCAGGATAAGCGTGGGATCGGCAATGCCGGCTCTCTCCAGCTCCGCCCGTAGCTGGCTGACAATGCGCTCCTGATCAGCGCACTGCCACTCAAGCTCCTTTACTCGTTTCTCTAATCCGCGTACGTACTCGTTCGTGTAGTTGCTGCCACCCGCCTCCTTTAGGCGCAGCTGCAGGTCCACCACCTGCGCGCGCAGCTCGCGCAGCTCCATAATCGTCGGATCGACGTTGCGGCGAGCCTTATTCAGCACCTGCTGCGCGCGGCAGGCGTACATGATCGTCTGTCGCATCTCCTCGTAGTTGATAGAGTGCGGCGAGACGGTGGCAATCATTGAGGTCTGGCTGTTGCCGCCGATCGAGTCGCTCAGCACCCATGTCAGGTTCGAATCGCGGTACGGAATGCTGAAGCCCCCTCCCTTGTTCTGCGAGAGGTCCGCCAGCCGGTCGATCACGCGCCCCAGCACCGTCAGCGACTGGTTGATCTTCACACCGTCGTGGAACTCATTGCCCTCGGCACCGGCCGCACCGGTGCGCTCCGACCCAGCAAGGTCCACCAGGTTCAGCTTGCTGCGCATCTGGAACGCGTTGTCGGAGTCGTCCATCGACAGCTGCACAATGTTGAAGGTGAGGATGGCGTGGCTGCGGCTGCTGCGGTCGTTGAACTTGGTCGCAGCCGTGTGGCGCTCCTGCATGCCCTTGCGAATCACGCGGCCGACGTCTTCCTCCTTGGACACCATCTTCCACGTCAGGCCTTCGATGAACGGACCGGAGTTGGGCGAGTTACGGATCCTCAGGTCTGTGTTGCGCTGCGGCCGGATGAGATCAAACACCTTCTCGTTGTAGATCTCGTAGTACGACACCTCCACGCGGTACGTGAAGTCGGAGTCCTTGGCGCGCTTCGCGCGGAGACCATCGAACAGGTCCGTGCACGCGCGCGGGATGATGCCTTGCAGCTCGTTCGGATCCAGCCCCGTCTTGTCCACCACGTCGTCGCCGTCATCGCTCTCAAACGGCTCCACAGCGCTGTCAAGAGGAGTGCTGTTCTCCATGCTGCTGACCCCGCAGGGGACGGACCCTTTCCGAGCGCGAATGTCGCTCGTGCTCGGCGCGTAGCCGAGCATCGTGAAAGTCTTGCCGCTGCCCGTCTGCCCGTAGGCGAACACGCACCCGTTGTATCCGTCGAGGGTGTTGCCCACGATGGGCTTGCCGACGTGCATGTACACTTGGTCCTGCCCCGCGTACGGAGGGTGGCTCACATTGGAGTCAACCATCACTGGCGCGGAGCCGGCGCCGTCGTACGCCGCACCGGTGGAAGAGGTTGCGTCACTGTCGAGCCCTGTGCGGGTGCCGCGCCGGACGGAATTCATTACCGGCTGCCCCGTCACCAGCGACTGCGCGCGAGAGCGGCGAGCGGAGTTCATGCCGCCCGTCAAGTACGTGTCCACCTTGCTCAGCAGATCCCCCTCGCCCTTCGCAAAAACGGACCAGAAACATCGTGTAAACGGGTGCGTGGTGAGCGGACGAAAGCCGCGAGATGGATCGAGGATCGTGAGCTGCGTGGGATTCTGTGCGTCGATGCGCACGGTGCTGTGCGGCGCCACCTTTTGCGCTATTTCACGCTCACTGAAGGGGCGCACACGGATGTACACCTTCATGGCGTTTGACTGCGTCTGCGTCGTCGGCATAGGGTACTCGGCCATGCTGGTGGTGCAGCCATTTCGAGGACGACGCTCGCTCTGCGCAGCTGGGGGGCGGTCACGGATCGGTGTGGCGTGGGCGGAGGTCGATGAGGACACAGAGCGAGCCGAAAGAGAGCTTGGCCGCCGAGCGGTTCGCCGCACCGACGAAATGCGAAGCGGCGTGTTGTTGTGGAGCGAGCGGGCGGACATAGATCTGTTCATGTTTTCGGCATTCAGCTTTCAAGGTGTAGCACGATGGCAACGGCCTGTCCGTGAGCGAGGCGATGCGAGAAAACGAAAGGCGCTAGGACACACACACAAGCACACAGCAGCACACAGAAGCACGAACAACAACAGCAGCGGGAAAGCGGTGGGTGCGGAAGACAGCAGAGCACAATCGTCAGCACCGCGGCAAAAGCAGACCACTGCCACAAAGAGGGACGACAACAATAACAGCAAGCGCAACGGTCTGATAGGGCAAACGCTGAAGCGCACGAGTACGGAAGCGGCGCTGGAACCCACTCCCCTCCCCGAGAGGGAGAGAGAGAGACGCACACACAAGAGGGACAAGCGTAAAGCGCGTATGTGTGTGTGTCTGTGTGTGTGTGTGTGCGTCAGCGGGCAGACAGGAGCTAAACACACACACACAGACGAGCACGAGAGAGAGAGAAAGACACCCACGCAAGGAGCAGGGCCGCACAGCAACGCGCGTGTGCGTGGACGCGTACGAGTGAACAAGTAAAGAGAAAAGGCCCCCAACAAGCAAAAAAATGACCGAGAGTCCACGGCAGGCTGAGCGTCAGGCACAAGACAACAAAAGGCGGAGGAAACTGAACGGAGGGGGTAGGGAGAAGACAGCCGCAGGATCAAGCAATGGGAGCGGCGGCTGACGCCGAGAGAAGCTGTCACACGGCGAAGACAAAAATCGTGAAATGAGAGGAGGATTGGGGAGGAGGCAAAATCGAGAAGAGAGAACTATGGTGGCAGACACACACACAAACGTAGAGGAAGTGCCGAGTCTTTGTCTTCCTCCAGACCTTGCTGATGTCTGTCGCGCCGCAACCCAACCCGATGGACCTGTGTGCGTGTGGCGATGCGAAAGCTGAGGCCTTCCGTCTATTTTTTTGCCTTCTCAAGTGGTCAACAATGATGATGATGGTGAGAGGGAGAGAGGTGTCGGTGGTAATGGTGGTGGTGATCAGAGAGTTGCGTGTGCTTGAGATGATTGGTTGGGCTTTCTTCTGCTTGCGTTTGTATTGCGTCGCCCTCGTTGTAGGACCGGGGCCGGTTTCAGCTGCGCGTGAGAGCAGAGCGAGAGAAGAGTAGGATGTGGAGGGGCCTCTATCATGGGCTGCAGACAGAGAGAGAGAGGGTAGCCACCGTTGGTGAGCATAGGCGGCTTTCGCACACCCGTCGTCAGCCCGCTTCTTGCGTTATACCACTGCGAAGAGGTGCATCTGAGAGCGCGCCATCGTGACGACGACGGCCACGGAGGAGGCAAACGTACGCGCTAGTGCAGAAGCTCGTGTGTGCGTGTTGATCGTTCTTGTTTTCTTGCTTCTCTCTCATCAGGGGGCTCACGGCAAGGTGAATGGCAAGAGAGGCTTGCAGCTGTGAGGTGCAGCACTGCAGAGCGGATTACCCGTTCCTCCGGCACGTCCTGCTTCCTTGGATTCCGTCCGTGCTGCAGAACTCCAGTCGCTTCGTTTATTTTCTATTATGTATTCCCTCTCTCTTCTCCTCCAGCGCATTTCCTTTAAGGGCGCAGACTCGGTCACATGTATCGCTTATATTACTCGATGGCGCGCGAGAATGCGCGCATGCAGGGCCAGTGAGTACCTCTACATATATATATATATATATATATATATTAACCACACCGCCGCCAGTTACTCGTACGCCTTCCGAGTAAGGGAGGAGATGCCGGGCGATCGCGAATGCGTCCACAAAAGCCCGCTCTCCTCCTCACCTGCATGCCGCTGTTCACATACATGGACGCGGCTTTTTCTTACCGTGCTCGCCGCGTTGCACCGGGCTTGAAGCGGCTCTCCCGCCTCTGCTCCATTTGCCGCTTGATGCCTTGCGACTGCTTGCGGATGCTCTTCGCCAGGGCAGAGAGACTCTTGCTTCGCTGTATGCGCTGCCCGACCTCGCGCACGTGCCGCGCCGTCGCTATCGCCGACTGCCGCTCCTGTTCACGGCGCCACTCAAGCAGCCGCGTGACCTCGTCCTGCGCGGCCGCCTCCTCATGCTCGCCGTCATCGCCTAGGGCGCCCTTGGATGAGGAGGCAGTCGCCTCGCTCTCCCGCTTCACCTCTTCCAGTAGATCGGTAAACTGGTACTGCTTCAGCTCTTTCTTGGCCCGCAGGCGCTCCACAAAAGCGGCCCGTGTCTCGGGGGTGACGTCAGCACCGCTGCGGCGCATCTTCTCCTGCACCGCGCGCCGCTCCTTGCGCTTCTGCGCGGCGGACTTTAGCTGGTGCCCGCCGCTCATGAGAATTTCCTCCGGCATCACCGTCTTCTCCAAGACGCGGATGCGACCGCGCACCGCCGGGTGCTGCCGCATCATCTCCGGCGTCGCGTCAAAGTGCTTGAGGGGGTTGAAGCTGCGGAACTCCTCTTCGGAGTTTACGAAGACGATGTGCTTGTTCTGCGGGGCAGTCGAAGTCAGCGCTGCTGCCGCCTCCTCGTTCAGCAGCTCGGTCGCCCGCTGCTGGTCGGCCTGGGCCTTGAACTCGAGATACTGCACGTTGCGCCGGTTGTGCTCAATCGTCTTTTGCATGTCCTTCTTCCGGTCAGACTCCACCAGTCGAACCCGGCGCTTTCGCATGCGGCCATTCGCCACGTCCATCACCGCCTTCGTCATACCAATGTTGAACTCATCTGGGTTGCGCTGCGCTGCGGCGCGCTTGATTTCCTGCAGACGGCGCACCTTGACCTTGCGCTTCTTTGCACGGAGAACATGATCCTTGTGCTTCTCGAGCTGGCCGAGATGCTGGCGCGACTTCGGCTGCGACCTTTCTAAGTGGGTCTTGCGCTTGAGGTGCTTGTCCAGCCCGCTGGCGCCTGGGTTGCGGCCTTTCCCCTTCGTCATGGCGGACTAGCGTGTGTGTACTTGCTGTCTGCAGGGAGCGGATGCAACGGAACGTATGAAGAGCAGGATGAGAGAGGGAGAGGCAGAGACAGACTGTGACACTCGGCATACGGGCGTGCGAGGGCGTGTTTGTGTGCCGCAGACCTGCTCGACAGCGCCGATGTTGCGCCACAAGCAGGTGCAGGCGCGAAGTAGGGAAGACGCCCACACATCGATGCGTTTCCTCGGTCTCTCCAGCCTCACCTCTCTATCGCTCCTTCGGCGTGCCTCATGGCACCCCAAAGAAGCCAATGGACCCATTCCCTATTGGAGCTGCATGCCGCGCCGACCATCCTTCGCCAAGGACTCCACGACGAGCAGCCTGAGAGATGTCATGAAATGATCCGGTAAACGCGCGCTCTTGTGGACTCCGTGCAGTTAGAGCCCATCGAACGCGTTGCGCCGACGAGGCTGGTGGCGGCGGCCTTCGTTTCTGCCTGGTGTCTTCCTTTCACGCATGTACGTGTGATTCCTTACGCGAGGAACAAAGAGGGAGAGAAGGGAGAGACGACGACCGCGAGTGGGGTTTGGCGGGTGAAGCGGAGCGAAGGTGTGTGTGTGTGTGTGTGTGTAGGGTGGGGGCGAGGGCAGAAAGACGTCCGCTCGCTCTCTCTCTCACACACACACACACACAAATACACACTTCACCCACACCCCCGTCCTCTCCCTCCTCCATTCCGACCGAAAGAAACAAGAAACAAGACACTTACGCGTTATAAAGAGCAGCGGGCAGGGATTCCATGGCGCACAAGGCAGCGTTGCCACGGCGCGACAGGGACACACCGAAGAGGGGGAGGAGGAGATGGGGAGGAGGGCGACGGATGCGGTGGTAAGCCGAGCCCAGCGCCTGTGCCACTTGTCCTCGCCATTCCTCTGCCTCGCTTTTGCCGCCCGAACCCCTCCTTGTGCTCGCTTCTTCTCGGCCTCAAAGCTCCATCGACTTGGCGCTCGCATCCACCACGTGCACCTCGGTCGACTGCACCATCTCGGCGAGTGCCCGGCAGCGCTCAGCGAAGAGACGGAGGCCGAAGCGCAGAATCTGTGCCGGATGCAGCTGGCCCACGCTCTCAATGTGAAAGAGGACGTGTGTCTTATCCTTCTGCACACGAACTCGGTCGCCCTCATTAGCGGCGGCCTCAGC
Organism: Leishmania arabica; assembly: GCA_000410695.2. NCBI lineage: Eukaryota > Euglenozoa > Kinetoplastea > Trypanosomatida > Trypanosomatidae > Leishmania > Leishmania arabica. Next base: position 274,314 of record CM004660.1, on the reverse strand, counting down.
ACCCTTGTCGTCACTGCGGAGGCACTCGCGGCACAGGGTGCACTTCTCCGGCGCTACAACAGTCGCTGCCGCACCCTTTTGGCCACCTTCGTAGCCGAAAACACCAGCGGGACAGGACTTGACGAGCGCCTCGGCTGCTGAGCCAGTCAGCCGCTCACAGAGCTCGACGGAGGTCTTCATCTCGTAGTAGCACGCCGACACCGGGCTCCACTTGGCGTGCACCGCACCGAAGCCCTTCACAGCGATCGCCTTGAGCTTGATACGCTGGCCAGGGCCTAGCTTGGTGAGCAGGATATCAGGATGCACGAGGAACACCGCGTCATCATCCTCGTCTGCGCTGTGCTCCGTCGCCCCTGCTGCGCCGGCACACTCCTCGCGCCCCGCTTGGCAGGCGTCCGCCACAGCGCCGGCCTTCTTATCCTGCCCCGGCAGCGGCACCCACTGCAGCTGGCCGCTATACACCGGCGTCACCGCCGCATCCTTGGCGCCCGTGGCGTCCAGCTCAAACAGCAACACGCGGCTCGGGTCCAGGTTGCTAAAACTTGCCTGGTTGCTCTCGGTGATGTAGTGCATCTTCATTACCGGACCCGCCACCGGGACGAGGCCGAGGCGGTGCGACAGTAGCTCGTCCAGCACCGGGCTATCGTTTTCTTCGATTAAAACGCGGTCGAATGCCAGGGTTGGCACCTCGGTCGTCAGCACACGGCGGAGCAGGTTCGAAATGGGAGGACTCACGTTCTGCATCTCGAACGACATCCGCTCTACCCGCCGCGTCGACCACGGGAACCCGTCCACGGTCGTCCGCGCCTCGCTCGCCGCGCCATGCAACAACGACGATGACACGCTGCTTGCTGCGGCGGTAGCGCTCTCCGACTCCTCGTCGTTCTTTTCCCGCTTCACCGACGCGTTCGCTGCAAAGCGGAACGGCGGCAGCCCGGCGACGGCAGACGCGATGCGGATATTCGATACCGTCGGCCTATCCGGCTTGGTGGTGGACGGAGCGCTCTTACCACTGCTGTAGGCATACGTATGCGGCGAACTCACCGTTTCGGTGTTCTCGGCACGGTGGTAGCCGATCTGCACCTTGTTGACGTCCCGCCGCGGCTTCGACATGGAGGTGGGTACTAAATACCTGAATGGTTGTTTGTCGAGTCGGTGCTCGCAGCAGCACGCCGCGCCGAACGCTGCAGGGAAGGAGAATACCAATGTGAAGCTATGTGGAGACACAGCCACACGCCAGCACCAGACCTAGCGAGCACTGCTTCTGGTGGCGGTTATCGCTACAAGAAGGGAGGGTGGCGAAGGGTGTGTGTTCCAATAAGCAACAAGTGTGGGCCACCCAAGAAGAAGCGGAGAAACAGATGGGCAGTAGGGGGGAAGCGGCGAAAGATTTGGTAGCTAGGTAGAAGGAGGAGACACGAATCGGGGCAGCGACTCAGATGGCAAGCGCAGATGATCAGCATGAAAAGCCTACACAGCAAAGGCGAGCACGACTGTTATCTATCCGAACACGACAGGTTGAACGTCAAGATGGATGGCGCGTCCATGCACGACTGCCTCCCCCCTCCCTGTCCTCCGTGGCAGCCTCTGCCCTCTTTTTCCGGGTCGTCTGACACATGTGCCGGCATGTACACATTCCCTTGCAACGGTTCCCCCTTCCACACTTTAAGATATGAGCGCCGCCGTTTGCACCAGCACGTGAGCCACTCGCCCCGCTCTTCTCGCGCTGTGTGTGTGTGTGTGTCTCGTGAGTTGTTTTGTCTTGTTTGTGCTTGTGTGTGTGTGTGTGTAGGTGTGTGCGTCGCATACCAGTCCAACGCCGGACGTCGCTGTTTTCCGTTCTTCGTTTTCCCTGAGCCCGGCTGTCGGGCGAAGGTTCATCCACGCGCACGCGCACCCTCACCTTACGCGCTGCCGGCTTCGGTTGGACATGCGTCTATGAATGGACGTGCTTAAGTTATACCCCACGATTATACACATACACGCACGCGCGCGCGCCATGCAAGGCGCGAAGATCATCTCTCCCCCTTCCAATGGCGCTCTTCCCTCCTCTCCTCTCGCCAACTTCAGTTCGATGCGGCACACCATCGTTATCTGCTTTCTTAACCACGCATCGGTCATCCCGCTCCGCACTTCAGTGGCGCATGCAACGAGTCTTATCACGGAGTCAGCTACTCTGAAGAGGAAGACGACGACGAATCGGCGCTGCTGCTCGCATCATCGTCATCCTCCGACGAGGAGAGGACGCCGATCCTCATTGGCGCTGCCTTCGCCACGTCGATCTTCGTTGACAGCACAGCAGCATCAGCGGTGTACGCGCTCGGGTCGTTGAAAGCGTCTGGGCTCGTCGGGTCGATGCCTGCGCTTCCAGTGAGGGCGGTGCCAACGTTACCGGTGCGCCGAGAAGCCTTAGCGCGGGCCGGCGTGTCACCACCTGCAGCGGCCCCGGTGCGACGGCGCCGCTCCAGGTGAAGCTCCGCTTCTTGCTGCCGCAGCTCCTCGCGTCGCTTGCGGCGCTCGCGCTCCTCGCGCTCTGGGTCGTCTATGATGCGGTCGTTCTTGAACAGGTGCACCGTGACCTTGGTGTCACCGCATGTGAATTTCTTCAGCGCCAGCGCACGCGCCTCCACGTTTCGGTTGGGGACATCAATGCGTGCCACGTGACCGACGATCGTGGTCGGACCAACGCGCATGTTGAGCGACTCGCTGAGGCTTTTGGCCAGAAGCAGGCGCACGTTTCCATACTTCCGTATGTCCGGCACCGGGTACACCAGCACGGACGGCGGACGCTCCTCGACTGCTTTGGCAGGGATGGCCGGCGGCGGCCGATGCAGAGGTGTGGCTGGCATCCCCATCATCATCGCCGCCATCGCCGCAGAGGGCAGTGGCGCACTACCCCGGGTGCCACCGAGACTGCTGCGAGCTGGGAAGGGGCCATCGGGTGCCGCAGTAGGGAGCGCCGGCCCCAGCAAGTCCAGGAGCTCCTCCGCTGTTGGCGGAGCTTGTTGCAAGTTGAGGTCAAGGGCCGCCTGTGTCGGCGCCACATCCGCGCTGTCGCCGCCGTTGATGACGGCGAGCAAGTCGGCTGCCGTAGGTGGCGGTGGCAGCACGCCACACGATGCCGCAGGCTCGTGCTGCACGCTCGTCGGATCGGCGCTCGGCTGCGCCGAAAACTGCAGCGGCGCGAGATCGCTGGCATTGCCTGCAGATCCGCCCATGGCGGCCATCTGCATTGCCCGCAGTTTGTCGGCGAGCGTCTCACCTGCGTTCGTAGACACAAACGGTGTATTGCCGCTCGCTGGCGACGGCGCCGCGGGCACGCTCATCTGCACCGGCGCTGCAGGGGTACCGATCATCACAGGAGGTGCCACAGCGGCCGACTTGCCCGTAGTAGAAGCCGCGTTCGCTTGCGCTCGCTTTGCCTCCTCGATCTTCTCCGCCAATGTTGGGCCAGCGCTCTTTTTGAGGTTGATCGCTGCAGACTCGAGCTGCAACCCACCGCTGTCGCCGTCACCGTAGCCGTCCACGTCACCCTCACCGACTGGAACGTCGTGCACTGCGTAGCCGCCGCCAAACGGGCCGGAGTTCCACTGCCCATTCGCATCACTACTCACATCGCCGCCCCAAATGCCGGCTGCACTGGCGCCGTAGGCGCCGTCTTCGCCGTTCCCGTGCCTGCCCAGGACTCCCCCGGCGTCCTCCTGTGCCGCCGCGTTCGGGTGCGGCAGCCCCAGCTCCTCGCGCAGCTCTGCTTCAAGGTCCTCAAGGAAGGCGATGAGTTCCTCCAGGTTGTCTCCGAGCACCTCCATGTCCGGCGCCGCTTGCCGCAGCAAGTACAGGTAGTACTCATGGAACTCGTCTTCGGGGTTGAGGAAACCGAACATGTCTGGGTTGTCGCGAAGCAGCTGCGCCTCGGCCTCGCGCGTGCCCTTGGCGGCCACACTCTTGACGCAGAGACGGAAGATGTGGTCAATGTCAGCCGGCGGCACCTTGCCCGAGTACGTGGCCTGTACCCCACCAGCGCCCTCCGCGGTGGCGTCGTCGTCCTCTGCAGCGGCGCCTGCGCCACCATTGTCGACCTCGCCACCCCTCTTCGTCGCAGCCGCGGCTGCCGCGGCTGCGCTCTTGGCAAACGCCTGCCGCTCCGCATTCGATGGAACGACAACGGCGGCCGGGGTGCCGGGTCGAATCTGCCACTCGTAGTAGCCGAAGAGACGCTGCCGCAGCGCCGCGACCCTGGCCACCGATGCCGCCTGCTCCTGCTCATCGTAGCCAGCCGCCGCCGCCGCCTCCATTTGCTGCTGTTGATGTGCCACGACCACCCGCTCCTCGCGCAGCCAATCGCGGCCCCGCTCGTGACGACGCTCCCACCACTCCCACGCTTCCGCCAGCTCAGCCGCCACCGCGGACGACGCCTCCTTCAGTGACCCGTTACTGTTAGACGTGGCGACCCCACACGCCAATGCGGCGAGATAGGCGCCGACGTGGATGCGGAGCTGCTGCAGCCACTTCGCTGTCGTTGACCGCATCGTGATGGAGAGGTTCTGGTCCATGGTGCAGATAACGTGGTTGCAGTGCACTGTGTCGTACGACTGCACCGAGATGCACGTCGGCGGCAGCTGCGAAACCGGCGGCAACGCGCGCGCGCGTCGAGTTTCGCGCCACCGACTCGTCAGCACCGACGACCACCCGCGGCAACGGGTCGGGGCTTTGCGCGGGCGCTCGTGGCAGTGGCCGCAGAAGACCACCGCCGCCGCCTCGTGCAAGGGGTCCACCTGCTCCACAACGGTGGCGGCTACGGTAGACGACGCGCCAATGACGGCTGCCTCGCGCGTCGCCACATCGGCGATCGACTTGGCGAGAAAGAGAAACGGCCTACCGGCCGCCTTGGCGCACTGCACCGCATCAGCAAGAACACAGTCGCTGCTGAAACTTGCCACACGGCGACCTGTACCAGCTGCCGGAGAGCCGCTACCCGAGGACTCACCGCCACCACCGGCGCCGCCAATACTAGAGGTGGAAACGCCATCATAAACGAGACTGATACCCTCCTCGCCCGTCGGCACCACACAGCTCGGGTACAGCGCAGCCGTGACGCACGCGTGCAGGGCGCGACTCGTGGCCACCTCCGGCGACAGGGTCGCCATCGCACCACCAAGCGCACTCGACACCTGCGCCACGCTCTCGGACGTGCTCTGCTGCACCGATTCCACGCACACCCGTAGAGCCCTCTCTGCTTCCGACTCCCCAGCGCCGGCGCGACGGCTCTCGCCTCTTTCGCCGGGTTGCAGCAGCAGCCCATAGGTTCGCATGAGCATGCAGAGCTGCACCTGGGTGTCGAAGACGGCCTGCAGAACCTCGCCTGCGACGCCGCACTCCGCCAAGAAATCACGCTCCGCCTCCGGTTTGGCCTTTGTGGAGCACCACATCTGATACACGTGGAAGGCGCTGACGACATCGCTGAGCGAGTCGCGCGAAAAGAATAGCCGCGCCTCTGTCAAGAGCGCCGCCTGCTCCTCTGCAGCTTCGCGTGCCGCATCCGACGCGTCCGCCACGCGCACGGCTCCGGCACCCTGCAGCGACAGCAGATCGCTGCAGCACCACAACGCCCCCACCGCCGTGACGACCGCCAGAGAAGAGCGAAGCAGGCTGCCAACGATGAGGAGTCGCCCCACCTGCAGAGGTACAGGCAGACACAGGGAAAGCACGGCCATCGGCTGGAGCACGAGTTGACCCATCGCCGGGGAGCCAGCGGTGTTGTCGATGGCGAGGTGCCCGGCAGCGCGCAGATACGACTCCACCGAAGCCATGATGCGCCGCACCGCCTCGTACCGCGTTGCCGTCGCAGCAGGCACGCCAATGAGCTGAGACGCAAGGACGGTGGACACCTTGCTGGCTATCGAGGGTCCACCACCAACCGCACTGCTCGAGTTGGCGCCTCCGGCAGCGGAGAGCGAGAAGGCCGCGCGCTGCGACAGCGCCGCCTCTTCCCGTGCCTGCAACACCTGATACACCTGCACGTAGCGACTGAAGGGGAGGCGAAAAATAATGTGTTGGGCGGGGTCCGCACTAAGGCGGCGGTGGTGCGCTCCGTGCAGGATAGACTTGGGAATCAGCTGAATCACCACTGGCGAAGTAGGCGTGCTGCCGTCGCCGCGAGCAGCAGGGGACGCCATCGCCGTCATCTTCGCTAGCTTGCGGCGATGGCGCAGCTGTGCAATGGTGCTGTACTCAATGACCACGGTGTCCGCCATGGTTGTCGTGTCCACCGTCGTGTAGCCGTTGCGCGCACAGTCGACGACGAGCCCGACATCCAAGCCGGAAGGCAGCACCGACTGACTAAGTTCGCTCGTCGCGACAATGATCCAGCGCTGACAGGCGTCTCTCACGGCCGTGCGCTGCGCGACCGTCAGGAACGACGAAAACGGTGAATCCTCAGCGAGGGCGGTGCACACCCGCCACGCCGCTGCATCGCCCTCTGTTGACGTTCGCTGCGCCTCCCGCACAGCATTGGCGATGACGTGAACGTAGTGGTTGTTGGGTGCCACAAGTACGATTGCCGAGAGCGGCGACCGGCCCTGCGCAGCGGTCGCACCAGCCACGTCGCGGTCCGCCTTGTCAAACTCATCGATGCATTGCTGAATGAGCGGCAACCAGTAGCGCCGAAAGGCGGCCGGGTGAGCAAAGTCTGCGTCACCGGCGGCCATGATGCGTGCGACAGCATCCACGTTTTCGGCGTACGAGACCAGAGTCGCCTCCATCGCAGCGCTATCGCTGATAAGGCAGCTCCCCTCCTTCTCGGTTTTGAGCAGCCACTGCACGGCCTCCTCCAAGTACAACGTGGTATTCGCCGTCATCAGCGTCGGGGCCGTCTGCAACACGAAGGTGGTCGCCGTGCACCGCGATGGCGCGAGGAAGGACAGTAGCGTCGTCGCACAGGCCTCATCAGGGCAGTTCAACACGATGTGCAGCCTGCGCCTCCGCGCCGCATCGAGGCCCTGTGCTGTGTCTGCATCGGGGCCGGCGGCCGGCCCATTCGATGACGAGGCAGCTGCCGATCCGGCCGGCGCGCCACGCTGGTGCTCCCACTGCTGCTGCACCGCCAAAAGATCACGCAGCAGCGAGAGGCACAACTCCGTCGATTCGTTGCGCAGATGGGCGTCGTCGAAGACGACACATCCGACGTCCTCGAGGCAGGGATCACACAGAAGCTGCCGCAGCATCACCTCGGCGGTGGTCACTACGACGCTGGTGCTCTCGGTGGTCTCGTTGTGGTTGGGTACGGCTGCGGCGACGGTGCGGGAGTGCTGCACGTCCTCGCCACGCTCCTCGCGCAGGCGCAGCGTCGTCAGCCGCGCTGCCGCCGCATTCGCACTCACAACGATGAGCCGCCGCCGCTTCAGCACCTCCGTCTCCGAGAGCACGATGGGAACTTGCAGCGTGCGGCCGCTGCCAGCCGGGCCGACAAGAGCTACGAGAGCGTGGCTCAACACAGCGTCAAGAAAGCCCATGCGCTGCTGGTGTACAGCAAACCGCTGGCGGTGCGGCAGCCACTGTCGGCGCATCTTCAGCAGCTGCGTCATCGGCAGCGCTTTGACGGTAGCGAACACAAACGGTGGCAGCGGTGCCAGGTGCCGCGACGACGGCGCGTTCGTCGGGGCTGACGCCTCATCGGCGGTCATGAGCGCTGCGTACGCCATTGAGGCGTGCTGGAAGTGAAGCTGTCCCTTGGTGCCCACGCCCAGAGAAGGCAAGGACGAAGAGACCGCACTCATCGCTTCCTTCAACCGCTTCTCCCAGCGATCGACGTCGATGGCGCTGACGGGAACATCGAGGAGGTAGTTGGGCCGCCGCGTGTCCACACCACCAGCTGCCGTGGCGTCGGGCTGCTGTAGCCGCTCCACTGCCGCGCGCAGCGCAGACACAGGGGCGATGGGGCACGCCTGCCTCGTCGTAGGGAAGGTGCTGAGGCTACAAGACATGACAGGTGTGTGCGTGTGTGTGTGTGTGTGAGGGTGTGGCGTGCAGTTCGTGCCGCACGGCTGGAAATCGCCAACCAACAATTAACCGGCGCTAGTAGACGAGGAAAGAAAACAACACAAAAGAAAACGATCCACGGCCACACAACCAAGCAGCTTAACCGCGTGTGACGGACGAGAGACAAACACGCTGTCCGCTCAGACACGCGCGGAGAGGCAGAGGGATGCAGGGAAGGCGACGGGGGCAATGCGTGCGTGCGTGTGTGTGCGCAGACAGCAAAGAGAAAGGAGGAAGAGCTGAAAACGGCGGTGCAGCAGTTCAAGTCGTGGTGCTTGGGTGTGCGCGTGTACGGCGTGGAGGCGACGCACAGCTCCCCTCGACACACTGGTTGCTTTCTTTGGGCTCAACGATGGCGAAAACAGAAGAGCCCCCCGTCCTCAATAAAGAAACAACAGATGCAGCGACGGTGGTGGTCGTGGTAGAGGTGTGTGTGTGTGTGGGGGGGAGGAGGTGATGACCATGCCCGCATAGGAGCGCCGGGAACGATAACAAGGGGGTGAAGGAGAGAGAAGCACACTGGACAGGAGACGTGCTGACGACTACGCCATACATGCGACGGCACTCGGGGCCATGCATCTCACCTCCGCGGATTCTGCTCTGTCCTTCCAGTCGGTATGCCCTGTGTCTGGCAGAGACACCGGACAAGCACCAGGACAGGTTAGACATCCTCTTCTTTCGATGGGCATCGTTGCGGTGGTGAGAGGGCCGCAGCACACACTCGCACGGGACAAGCGCTTGTGGTAGAGAACGACGCTCACTAGCGGCTCTCCTACACAAGCAAGGGGCGTCCGTTACAGACAGAGAAAAACCTCGTTGTTCAACAAGCAGAGTGGTGTTGGTGGTGCTAGGGAGGGGGGAGGAGGTGGCGCAGTGCAAGGCGCGGGGTTGTCGCAGAGACCACAACCCCTTTCCTCACATGCACCACGCGCAGCACCGCACGCGAGCTTGCCATCCACCACCACCACCACCACCACCGAGAAAGACGGCCGCTCGAGTAATAACGAACAAAGCAATGCGACCAACAACACGAGCACACCGACTCGTGTCGGTGTCAGAGATAGAGAGAGGGAGTGCGACACACCGCCATCGAAAGGGATCGACAAAAGTATTTTCAGAGTTATCAGCACACCGCCACACAGAACGAAAAAGAAACATATAAGAGGAGGTGGCACTTTCACACGCCGCCCAGCACACCCGCATCGATGTCTCCTCTCGTTGTCTGCTTTATTGGCACATCCATGCGATCGCGCCCCCTCCCCCTCTCCCACCCCGACATCGCTTCCCTTTCTTCTCTTGCGTGACCTACACGTCGTCCTTGATGCCGCGCAGGCAACGCAGCTCCTCGTCCGTCACCGGGAACTGGTTCGCTTCCAGCGCCTGCTCAATGAGTTTCTGCATGCGGTAGTGGCGGTAGCAGAAGTAGAAGACGGCTATGGTAAGGATGAAGCCGAGAACGGAAATCACGATTGCCCCCGGGGAGGCCGAGAAGGCCGTGCTGAGAACGAAGGAAGCATCCCTGAACGTGTCGAGCGGTACTGCGGTGCTGTTCGTCAGCCACACAAACGACCACTCTGTAATTTCCAGCGCCGGGGACGCCTTCGAGTTCCAGGTGCCGATGAAGAGCGAGTTGCCGTTCAAGAGCTGGATGTTGATCGAGTAGGCCGCGTAGAGGCGGTTGCCGGTGGAGTCGATGGTGCAGTCACCAGCGAAGTCGTCAATGGATGTGCTGCGGATGTAGGGCAGCAGATGCGCGGCGACATTCAGCGACACATTTTCAGCGACGGCACGAGAGACGGAGTCTATCAGGACGTAACCGGCGTCCACGGCGAAGCCAGCGTAGGGGCTGATGGAGCTGATGTCACACGACTCCACAGACGAGAGGAATCCGCCGTCACTCATGAGCTTGCGCATCTCCTGCCGCGTCGTCGCGTAGTCGCTGCTTGTGTAGAGAGTGTTCACTGCCGCCAGGCGGGTCTGCGTCACGTTGGGGTAGATGCAGATGGAGCTCGGCAGTTTCTGACGCAGTGCATCGCCGTTCGCCGAGGCCGCAGCGGCGTGGCAGAGCGCGCTGTCCATAAAGAAGATGTACTGGCGCATGTAGGTGAGGTAATCGCTGAGCCTGAAGAAGGTCTCTGCTTGTGTGGCCGTGAATGGGTTGATGAGAATGATGATGCGGCTCACCAACTTGGCGTAGATCTTCTCCATGCAGTCCGCCACGGTGGCGTTGTTGCCGTCGGAGAGGTAGTAGGTCGCCTCCACGTAGAGGTTCTGCTGTTGCATCCTCGTCGTCATCGACTGTGCGCGCGAGATGCCGAACTGGTCGTTTGAAGTGATGATGATCACGCGTTCCCACCCGTAGTGCACGCAGAGCTGCGTCACCGCCACATCCGCAAAGGTGTTCTTTGGCAAGCTCCGCGAGAAGTAAGGATACGTGTGCATGTTGTCGGTGAAATAGTCGTTCGAGACGGCGTAGTCGAGCTGTGGGATATGAAACTCGTTCACCACAGGGGTGACAGCCATGACAACCGCGTCGGAGCCCGGTCCGGTGAGCACTGTACACGAGCGCGCTATCGGGATCAACGACGACAGCCCCATGACGCCGCTAGCGCCCGTGTTCACGGCAACAGGGTAGAAGTTGAAGACGCTGTCGCTGTCGTTGTCTGCGACGTTCTCGTTATGGGCCGTGAGCACAAACAACATCGACATCATCATTTGCGTAAACGCGCAGTTCGAGGGCGACGCCATGCAGATCGTTGCTGTGCGCAGCGGCGACGTCTTGATGAGGGCACTCGTCACATTTGGGTTCGCATTCACCTGCGCCGCGTCTGACGAGTAGTCCTTCAGCGTCCACGTCACGAGTGGGTTGCGCACCGTGTGGCTGGCCGTGATGAGGGAGAATACGGTCTCGACGCGCTGGTAGTAGATCGGGTCGAAGGCAACGTTGCCGGTGTAGCCGCGGAAACGGACGGCGCGCAGCGCGGACATGTTGTCGATCGCCCCCTTCGCAGCGTCCAACATGAGAAGGCCGTCGAGCAGGTGACTCAGCACGAAGGCACCGTACTCATCCACGGCGGTTCCGTGCGTCGTGGGAAAGAAGCCTTGGCTGACGAGCTCCGCTGGAGGCGTGTAGGCAGAGACGAAGATGGCACCCCACGGCTTCGCGGTTCCGTTCATGTCACCTGTCAGGTCTGGCAGCACGTTCAGGCTCTCACGCGAGGCGATGAGAAAGACGCTGTTGGCGGCACGGCGGTTGCGCTCCACGGCGGCGTGCAAGCGACGCGTCTCTGCTTCCCGCAGGAAGCAACCCACGCCCCGCGCGCGGTACTTGATGAGAGATGCGACGACCGCATCATCATCTGTCGTCGAGGCGGCACCGTTCATGAATGCGTGCGCCACAATAGTCGCTGTTGTCGACGCCGTCTGCACCTCCGACGCGATGGCCTGTGCAACGCCGTCACCATAGTTGTCATTGCTCAAGGCCAGGCTCATTGAATACCAGCTCAGCTGATTCGACACGACCTCAAGCAGCCCGCGAACGTTGATCATGTCGCGCGGCACCATGCACATAGTGCGCCGATTCGTCTTTGGATCGCACAGGCGCGTGTTCGATGAGTGGGCGGAGATAATGAGGATGTCGGACGTCGTGTCGTTCTGCCGCAGCATATCCACCACGGACGCCGACACGTCGGCCGTCTCCGCCAGGAACAGGGCGCTCGGGAAGGTGAGCGGGTTACTCAGCAAGACGGTGACCTGTGTCAGTGCGGTGAGGAGATTGCCGCCAGTGTCGAGGATGATGGGTGCAGGGCGGAAGAGAGTGATCAGGTACTGGTGCGTCGCGGATGTGTTTGTCAGGAAGGCCGTGATCGCCTCCGAGAGAGACGCCTCTGTCATGGTGGTACGGCTGAGGTCAGTGAGAATCACCCACACCAGTCCACTCGAGTTCCCGATTGCTGCACTGCTTGCACCGCAGGTTAGCAAGCACACAAGCATGACGAAGGCAGCAGTGGCGAGCAGCGCGACCGCTGAGCGGCGAGGCTTCGCTAAACTCAAGGCGGGCATGCTTCTCTCGCGCCGTCTTCCTCTCGTGTGTGGGCTTGTGTTGATGCTTTTTTTTCTGCCTAGCAAGCCTTACGTGAGTAGCAGGGGAGAGGCAGCGGACAGGCGTCGTGCGATCTTATCGTCGTTAGAACGAGCCGGGAGTGAAGTGGATGGGGAGCGGATAGCGGCCGCTGCGTCAGGCTGGCGTGATTGCGTGTGCGTGTGTCGGCGCTGTCCCCAACTTGTCGGGTCCACAAGGCTGATAGGAATGGTCAAGATGCAGGCGTGCTTTTCCTTCCGTTCTAGGCAAGGCACCGAATCGTCGCTCTCACCACACAACCAAGCTCGCGGAGGAGGGGGGAGGGAGGGGCGTGGGGGTCTCTGAGCGCACAGCTGTTATCTGGCGGCGGTGCTGACCGTGGCGGCGGGACAACCAGGAGCAAAGACTACCACTTGTTTTCGTTCTTGTGACACCCCTGATGGTGAACGAGGAAGTGCTCAAAGACAGGCGGGAGGGGGGAGAGGGGGTGAGTTGTTTGGCCGTCACCAGCCTTTACGTTTATGTTTTTTTTTGTCGAACATGTGCGGGTCAATGTCGAGGAGGTGGAAGGAGCCGCGCGGTGTGCGAGTGCGTGGGCATCGGTAGAAGACAGCCAAACAAGACAGAGAGAGGAAAGAAGCGAGTGTCAGCAGAGGAACAGGCGAGTGAGGGGGAGGGGGGAGGCAGGGAGTGAGAAAGCCGCACGCAACGACAAGGCGGACGCCAACGAGCTACGAAGGAGACAGGCAGCGCATCACCAAATAGTCGGCGCGCCGATATCGCCAGCAGGCATCGATGCGCTGGGCATAGAGCGGCTGGCAGTGCTTTGCCCGCCAATGGTGCACCCTGCCTTACTCCTCCCTCCCACACAGCAGCCTCGCCCTTCCACGGAAATAAGGCATGGGTGGGGAGGGCGGAGACGGGGGGGGAGCGGTGGTGGGCGTTTCTATAAAATGCGCTGCTAGTGGTGGCAACGACGGCGTACGGTGCGCATGAGCCCCTCAGCACTCACTACGGCCTTCTCAGCCACCCCGGCCAGCGAAAGACTGGGAGGGGGGGCAGCAAGAGAGTTGGCTACGATAGGGACGCAGGCAGAGTTGTTTCCTACCGCCAGCAGCACCTTGCAGACGTGACGCATCCCTGCGACGAAAATGCTTTGTGACCTTCTACAAGCTCACGCACATTTGTGGGTGCCCCACGTTGTGTGTGTGCGTGCGTGTGTGTGTGTGTTTATGGTTTGTTTCTTCCGTCGGTGTTCTTTTAACGCCCTCCATCTTCGCTGAAATCTCCAGACACACACACACACACATACACATACACACATACAAACATACGGGCACGGAATGCGGCAGCGGCGCTGGCAGCGAGTGGGCGGCGAAGAGGCCGTCGATGCAAGCATGACATAGAATGAACAAAAAAAAAGAGGGAGGAAGAGAGAGAGGGAGAAACAGACCAAAGAAGAACGAAAAAAAAAACGTCTCTCGATATATGATATATATATATATATATATATATATATTAGATGTGTATATATATACACACACACACACCCGACACCGACATGCACCGACACAGCAAGATGAGCAAAAAAACGGACGCCGAGCAGCTACATGGACGTCGCCTTCCTTTTCTGTGTTTTGACTGTTGTAACCCACATACCGACACACACACACACACACACACACACGCATACTCACGCGCTCGGCTGGGGTGGAGAGAGCAAGAGAGAGAGCAAGAGACATGGGACGAGTACATGGAGAGCCGCCGCTCCTCGAAACGCGCAACGCGAAAGCGGAGAAGGAAAAGAGCACGCGGACGCACACGCGCACATGAATACAGAAAGAAAATGCTCAACGAAAGACAGGTGAGCATGAAACGAAATCTAGCTGAGCACGTGTCGCAGAGAGGGGGGGGGAGGGGAGGAACAGTTGCGGTGTGACGGATAATGGCGGCGATGGCGTCGGAGGTAAGAATCAAAGCACGCACACACACGGGAGAGACACAGAGACACAGACGGGTAACCCAACAACGGACACGAAAGCGGCGACGGCGAATAGGTAGGTTCCACGCATCGCCGCCCCGTTTACGCCTCTCACCGGAGCCTGTTCTGCTTTCTTTTCTGCTTCCGTCTCTCTCGCCCCATCTTTCAAGTTCTCTTTACGTGCGCTCTCCGCGGAGGCGCAATGCTAGCTGCAGGTCCTTGGGGTACAGCGTTACACGTTTGGCATGAATGGTGCACAGATTCGCGTCGCAGAGCAAACTCACAAGGTAGCTTTCCGTTGCATCCTGCATCGCCTCGAGGGCGGAGTGGCGCATGTGCATCGTGTCCTTGAAGGTGGACATAATCTCCTTCACGAGGCGGCGGAACGGGGTACGCGCGATGAGCAGCTCCGTCGAGCGCTGGTACTTACGAACCTCACGCAGTGCGACAGTGCCTGGGCGCCAACGACGACTCTTGGCACCGGCGGAGCCGGCACGCATCGCTTTGGCCTCCTTCTTGGCGATCGAACGGCTCTTCTTGTTCATCTTGCGGCTTGCCACATTCTTCTTCGGGTGGCTCGCCACAACAGCGGCCTTGGTGATGCCGGCCATACTGAAGGAGCTGTGAGCAGGTGTGGCAGGGAGAGGGGTGGGGTGAAGGGTATCGTGTATATATCAGTACGTGTGCACTTGCGGTCGCGTGTGAACGAGCGCAGATCAAGGCACAGGGCAGAAAAGAGAGAAGTGGCGTGGGTACTGGGGCTGCGGGAACGACGACGGAAGAAGAGTGAAGGACAACAGCAAGGCTTTGGCTAATGGAGACGCAAATCGAAGGCCGACGTAGTGAGAGAGAGGGGGGGGGGGGGGGGGGGGGGGAGCACTCAGGAAAAACAAACCA
>CM004660.1:215701-258661 GCA_000410695.2 Leishmania arabica | reverse complement strand
CCCCCCCCCCCCCCCCCCCCCCCCCCCCCCCCCCCACACACACACGGCAAGAAAGAGGGACTCACTTGGAGGCATCGCTACCCCCACCGCCACCTCCCTCCAAGTGGGCCCACGTCTCCCTCGCCAAGGCAAACAGCCGCCAACTCATATCAAATAAAGAAGCGAAAGCGAAAGCCAACAACCAAACGAAGATGGCAGCGAGGGGGGGGGGGGGCAGGGACGGAGAGCTCGCAGATCATCACGTACCACAAAAGCCGTCAGTGCAAGCACACACACACACACAGACACGTACACGTACACACGCATACACATATACACATGTAGGTATGCATATATGTATTTCTATGCAAACATATATATATGTCTAGATCTATGTGTGTGTGTACATATATGTATGCGTCTATCACGCCAAGACTGCACGTGCGGTGCACTGGTTTGCTTGTCGGCTTCCGTCCTGTAGCCGCCGTGGAGGTCAAGCACACACACGCACGCACAAGGTGAGAGTATAGGAACGAGTGCTCTTAGCGAAGGTAGAGGTGAAGGCTGGAGCGACAGTGGCCTTACATGTCCATCAAAGAAAAATATTGCTCCAGTTTGCTGCGCACCCCAACGGTCCACTCCACCCCTAGCCCATTAAGCACCGTCGTCAGCTCGGCGACCACGTCCTTCGGTTCTGTCGGGGCCACGATGTTCGTCACCTCTATTTCATACGTCTCGCACTGGCGGTCGCCCCATGAGCGGCACTGGGTGAACGGGATACGTGGTGCCTGCGCGTCGGCTGGCAACTTGTAGAGCGTCCTGTCCAAATGGATGATCAACGGCGGAACAGGTGGCAGCTTGCTTGCCGTTCCGTAGCCCCGCTGCTGCTGCTGCTGCTGGGAAAGATAGTAAGAGGTAGAGGTGTAGATGGGCTGGCTCTGCTGTGCGAGAGCCGACGCTGTCCCAGCAGCCCAGCTTCGCTGCAGCGTCGACTGTTGCACTTGAGCAGCCCACCACGGCACTGTCAGGCGCTCCGTCGTGAAGGTGGCGGTGCGGCACAGCTCTCGCACCCCGAACTCCTTCCACACCGTCTTCACCACCGCAAAGTGTTCGGCGTACTCGTGCAGAAACTGCGTGGGGTTGTCGATGAGAGCACGGGCCACCACCTCCGACACATCGACCTTGCTCGACAGCGAATTCTGCTGACCACCACTGAACACCTGGTGGGCCTTGAGAGCGAGAAGGTACTTGTTCGAGTACAGCCGCTTGCGCAGTCGCAGGAAGCTTTTTCCGCGCCGCAGCGCCTGCTCTGGGCTGTCGAAAAAGAAGTCCTCGTTCGTTTCCTGCAGGTAGCCGTTTGGGTTCGTGTGCCACCACGTGTCGTCGGTCCCGGCTTCCTCGCCTTCCACGGGGCTCACCTCGGTGTTCGAGAGGTAGCGCCGGTCCTGCGAGCTCTGCGCAGTAGCGGCGGATGTCGGCAGAAGCAACTGCTGCAGGTTGCGTCGCACCTCCTCGTACCCATTCACGCTTGTTAGTCGAAGCTTAACGTCGTTCGCGTCCCGCTCCGCTTCGCGGGTCGCCGCGAGATACTGCGTGTACCTCGCAAACTTGCTTTCGCTACCCATGTGGAACGAGACCGCAAGCTGGCGGAGGAAGTTACCCACCTCCGTCGCCACGTCATCGATGGCGACACCGCACTTTGGTACCTCAAGCTCGTAAATGGTAAGCCCTGGAAGAAGGTAACTCGCGTCGACCCGCACTCGCAGTCCCTCTCTGAACTCCCGCTCGCTCTCCGTGAGCTCGAGCGCCGTGACGAGGCCCTGCTGGAGGGCAATCAGTGGGGCGTACGAAAACACCTTCCGCAGTGTCATGAATCCAGCAACCGCCTCCAGCTGCGGCGCCACCGCAATGGCGCCAGCACCACCACCACCATCTTCCAGCTTTCCGCCCTCTTTGCTCAGAGTCCGCTGCGACGTCGCGAGCTGCTGCTGTGCGTAAGCCGTGTGCGTCCCCATCGCTGCAAAGCGAACCTGCGTGAAGTGCGCGTCAGAGCTGTCAGGATCCGCGGCTGACGCACCAGCGTCGTTGGATGGCGCGTAGACGCGCGCAATGGCACTCAGCTGGTACAGGATTCGCACAATCGCAGACTCGCCTGCGCCGTCGTCGCTGCACGGACGCTGCTGTGCGTATGCCGACAAGACGGCAAAGATATTGCTAGCACCGCCGTCCGTCGCCGTCGAGGCAGGGACAACGCCAGTGGTGAAGAGGGAGTCGGGGACAAGGCGCACGAGTGCCTCCACCACGGCTGCCGGCACCTGCGCGTCCTCGACCACAAAACTCATTTGGTGGCCGTGCTCCACTGTGTTTTTCTGCTTCAGGATGAGCTTCCCGGCAGCGCCAGGGATGAAGGTGGGGAGCGGGAGTCCGTGATCAGATCTGTCGCAGCCTCCGGTTTTCGGCATCGCTGCCGCGGTATCCACACAGCCGGAGGTGCTGCTACCAGCCGCAGCGCCGATACCCGGCGGGGCCTCCCCGCGGCATGCACGCAACAGCGCCTCGTACTCCGCCTCTGGGTCGTAGTTGCCGTTGCCGCCTGCACTCGCGCTCGGCACCGAGGCCGCGGAGCGGGCGTAGACGGACGCCGGATCGCACGGCACGCGCAGTCGGAGAACGCTACTCCGCTCCTGCAGCGCAGGATAGGGAAAGTCAAAAAAAAAGTCGTAGTAGCACTCATCCTTGAGGTGGTGGTTGGCGAGGGTATTGAGGGTGCGCTGGTAGCTCTCCGCATCTTCCAGCGAGAGCTTCACCTCAATCTGCATAGCCGCTGCTCTTCCTCTTACCGGCGGGTAATTGCTCAGTCGATAGAAAGGAAGGAAGGGAGACCGCGTGTCAGGCACGCGGAGGAGACCGCAGCACGACAAGAACCGCCTTGTTCTGTGGCGTAGAAAAATAGGCGTGTATCGCCTCTCAGTGTGAGAGCTTCGGGGGTACGGGAGGGAGGGGGAGAGCACGCGGGGGTGTAGAGTCTATGCGGCGAGGGAGATCCCTGCGAAGGAGAAACGGGGTCGATGCACACGGAGCGCACGCTGGCTGTGCCGAATGGGTTGGTTGTGGTGGTTCGGGTGGGTGGGGACGGTTGTCGTCTTGAAGCGCCCTCCCACTTTTTGTTTCGAGGTGGCACCCTGATACGTGCACCACGTAGAGCGAAGCGAAGGCAGGGTACAACGGACAAGAGTGCGATGACGATGATTTGATGTCTACATGCACGGGCGCATGCTTTTGAGTGCGATGGTCAGCAGAACAAAGTCATGGGGAGGGAGGGAGACGGAGGGAGCAGAGAGGGGGGGGGAGGTACCGCAAGAAGACAGAGAGGAAGAGCGCTGGCGTTCGTGCTCCATGTATACATCCACGCAGACCTATGTGGAGCTCTCGAGGTGCAGGTTACGTGTGGACAGGCATTTCAAAATCAGCCGTCTGCGCGTGCCGGGATGAACTTGTGTCCCACACGTGTCCCTTTTTCTTCCCTGCTCGAGAATTCAAGCACACGGCGGTGCGACCCTCTCGTCTCTTCACTGGTGAGGGCACGTGCTTTGGTTTCGCCTCGACGCTGTCAAACAAGCGCCACTACGAACCAGGGGAAGGGTTCACCTGAGGCTCAAGCCTCCATGACGGCTGCACACCGAAGCGAATGCACGGCCGTCATGGAGGCGATGAGCAACAACAAACCGTCAAATACGGGTAAGCGCTCGCAGAGGGCACGAGTAATGGACGGGCCCTGACATTCTCTCAATCTTCCACCCCCTTCCCTCGCACGCGGTTCGATCTTTCTCCTCTCGTGCTCCTCGTTGCCGAGGTTCATCCAGCTCCTCGGAGCACACATATACATATACATATATATGTATCAATGTTGAAGCACGCACACGTACCCGCATCGCCAACGTCCATTTTCTCTCCTCCCCAATGCCGCCGCTGCTCCTCCGGGAGGAAGTAAAGACGAAGAACGAGAATGAGGGTATACGCAGGCACTCGGAGCGAGTGATAGGACAAGGGCAGCTGAGCCAAACGCACCATATGACACGCACGCAACTTGTGGACACAGCATTCCGCGCAGGCGCCTACTCCTTCTCGTGGTGTATGTCCCCGGGCACCTCCACCATGAGCAGCGTGTCATCATCATAGTCAATCTTTACCATTGAGGCGATACCCATGAAGCAAGCCACCACCACTACGGCGAAGGAAACGACGCCGATAAGGTACTCCTCGTCCTTGGAGGAAAGACCTACCGTCGGGTGCGGTGCAACGTAGGTCTTGGAGGCAGCGCTCACCACCTGCGCCACGGTAATGGAGAGCACGACAGCGACGAGCGTCCACATCTGCAGGAGTGCCATCGCGCTCATCCGTTCACCTTGTAGCTATCCTTGCTTCGTGGGTCTCACAACTAGCAGCTGTTGCTTGAGGGCAATGCACTCTTGATAGACAAGTTCGCGCTCGATTCACCGATACCTAGAGACACCACTCCTATTGGCTTGTGCAACCAAGACACGGAAGCAGACTGGAATGGGTCGGGAGGGAGGAAGGGAGGGAGGAAGGAAGTATATTCTGTTCTCGAGTCTGTGCGACGTTTCCGCAGCGGGTTGCTGTGCGCGTGTGGGCGTTTTGCACGCGATTTTTGTGTAGCGGAGCAGCGCGAAAAAACACAAACAAAATTGTGGAGAGAAAGGGCAGTATCAGAGTGAGAGAGAGGCGACACCCAGACACGACCCAAGCGTGCGTGTTGCATGGGGCGGTTACACAAGCAGAGAAGACATGAGCGAAACAGAGAGAAAGAAAGGGTGTAGGCGACAAGGAGATGTGATAGTCATGCCAATCATGCCGCCAACATAGAAATGGGAGGAGGGGGGGGGGTGGAGTGGAGTGGAGGAAAGGGGGGGGGGAGGCGCAACAACGTTGGATAACAGGATGAGGTGCGAGTGAGGGACAACGTAGCGTATCCGCTCCCCTTTCTTTGTTGTTGGAAGCGTCACAGCCGTTCAATATTGCTTTTTTTTTTCGTGAACGATGCGCCCTTCTCTTGGCGTATACATGTGTCTATATATTCGTATGCGCATTGAAGCCTTGTGCAGCGCCACTGAGGCGGAAGAATGTGGAAAGTCATGAAGTGCACCAACGTGCTGGGTCCCTTGTCCTTGTATCACCCCCCTCTGCGCGCCACTGCATGTCGTCGTGTTAGCCGCCGACACAAGAGACATGGCCGCTTAAAAAACATGGACGTGAGTGGCCAGTCCCGCTCCTGTTGTTGAGTTTTTTTTTCGCGCCCTTCCCAACAGGGCACCCTGCAGTCCCGCGTAGGCAGACCAACACGCGCACGCACACGCACACGCTCGCGGAAACAACACTCGTAAAGGTTCAACGTTGACACAGCGCGAGAGAACAAAGACAAACTGGGAAACCCCTTCCTTTTCTTTGTGGTTCTCCAACGTGTGTGTCCCGATCCCACCCACGAACACATGTCCGCAGCACAGACGCAGATGCAGCCACTGCTCACCCGCCTCCGCTGCACCCCCCCACACACACACGGCTGCGTCCGGGTCCTGCGAGGGCAAAACCGTCCTGCCGTTGAATCGAGGGGGGGGGGTGCGTCTAGCGAGCTCTTCGTGTCCTTTGCACGTTGCCCCCCGCATGCGTGCTGCGCGATCAGCATCCGACAGACGGTCCCGGCGGTGGGCAGCGTGCCGTGATCCCAGCGGGCCGCGTTCAGGGCCCTTACTCGAGGGCGGAAGCAGTGGCGTCTGCCGTGCGGGTAATAGGCGGATGTTGGCGTGGCTTCTGAGACGGGTGGCCAGGTCCGAAATCCATGCAGTTAGCGTCGGCGCCTCTGGCATTGCTCATTTTGCATGCTCGTGGAGCTTTTCCGTGTTGGAATCCGCAGCGACCAGAGAGAATCTGAACTGTGAGGCGCACGCGGCGGGCCCACAGTAGCGCCAGCACGTGTGCCCAGATACCTCGCGACATGTCATCTTTCACAGTTTCGGAGCTCGCGTCGACCGCACTGAGGACGGGAGAGCGAGCGCATAACAACAACGACATTTCTTGGGTGTGTCGTCGATGATGGAGTTGTCTTCGCAGCAGGTCGAGTCCCAGCTCCACGGCTCCTCACACTTAGCGAGGTGGCGACAAGCGAGGGGGACGCAGCCCCTTGCTGCTGTACCTATGTGTGCATGACGATGATATAACATTGCAGTCGCTCCTGATATTTGATGGCTGTCTGTATTCCACCATCCGTGTGCAGATGGGTAGGGAAGCTTCGCGACACGGGAGTGTTGGCTCATGCGTGCCGCTCGCTATTCCTCGTCCGAAGAGCACCACCGCAGCCCGCCGGAGAGTGATGCGTTGAAGCACATGCGACCGTGGCGCATGAGGGAGGTGGTGTATGCGCGTGCGGTGCACCGAAGAGGGGAGGGGTGGGTGGGTGGGTGGGCTCGATGCGCTGGCTTAGTTGAATGAGAAAAGGTGCGAGAGCGGGGGTAGGGACGAAGAAAGAGGAGAAAGGTGTCGAAGAGGAGAGCGCAGGGGCACAAGAGGGGTGGTTCCGTGAGACCCCGAGTGGAAGAGGAGAGGGGGCGGCCGAAGGGCTGGGCGAAAGCCACACGGAAGCGGTGGCAAATACCACCACAAACCATGGAATGTTACAGGGCTCCATGTCGCGTAGCGGGGCACCGCACAGGTCGATGCCCACGTTCATTCGCACCCGTCACGCGCAAACTAAACGAAAAAGGCGAAGAGTTGCTTCGGAAGAGATCGAGGCAGGGGTGTGTAGGGGATACGCCCCGACACACACATACACACAAAAAATAAAGATACGTGGGCGCGTGCGAGTGCGCACCAATGTAAACGGCACCGCTGCCGACGTGGAGGGTCTCAGAGAGAGAGGGGGATGAGGTGCCGATCCACACCGAGGCTGTGAAACGAGGAGCGAGAGACGAAATAAGGATCAAGCAGCACACACAAAAAAAAACAAAAACGACGGGCACGACATGTATCCCACGCGTTGCATGCACCCACGCCCTTGATGCCCGCATCTGTACATCGTTTCTGTGTTTTTTTTTGTTGGTTACTATCGCCAATCGCTTTCCCAAACTCTCGCCACACTTGCATGCGTCCGCGCGCACAGCATCCGCGTACGGGCCACCACGTGTGTGGGGGTGCGTCACTCACTGCCTATGGCAGACCAAGGACAATCTGCAACCGCGACAAGCAAAAGAAGTAATCACCGATAAATAATAGCAACCCCAAAAAAACAAAAAGAAACAAGAACGAGGGACATCGGCAGGGAGCGATGATCATCAACGTGAAGACGCGCATGTGATGATACATCACCAGCGGCGAAAGATGAAGACGGTACCCCCACGAACGAAGGGAGCACGGACGAATACACGCAGACACACGTAGAAACAGACAGGCACACACGACAGAAGACGGAAAAATGCGACGCAAACCTGAAGACACAGGAAAAGCCAACCAGAAAGGAGAGAGAAGCATAAAAAACTCAAAGCCAACAATGCCAAACAAGGTTGCATACGTCCTTGTCGACGCTGCCCCTCTCTCTCTCAACATCACCTCACCCGCCCAACAGCAGACGTGCACACGCATACCAAAAACCAACCTAGAGAAGGAACCGCATTTTCCATATACATACACTACATATATATATATGCATACGTATAGCCAGATATCCACATAGCACATAGATGTAGGTGTATACATTGGCTGGAGGTGTCTGCAATTCGATTGTATAGATACACCGAGTAAAGACGTGAGATGCGGAAGGTACACATGACCATGAGAATGAGCTGTTTTTCCAACAACAACAAAAATCGCTGCTGCTGCTGCCCCTGAGAACGCAGATCATGAGAGCAAAGAAAAGAAAGACATCAATAAAAATCCTGGCTATCGTCAAGCAAGAAGCACACAGCACCGACAGACACACACCGATACCCGTCACCAAGACAGAAGGTGGAAGGGATGCACAAAACCAGAAGACGGCAGAAGAGGAGGAGGACGACACAAACAACGGACAGCAGCCAAAAGAGATAAGATGGGGGAGACGTTAGCACTGAGGCACGGAGTCGGCGCAAGAGGGAAGAGAGCGTGCATATGCATCGGTGTGTGTGTGTGTGGCAGCATGAGGCGCATGAAGCAAACACAGTAGCCAGCAAGGCGAACACACACACACACACAGGCAGTTAACCGACGACAAGGAAGAGAGCCGATGACAGCCCTCCAGAAGCCGGCGAGGGCACCATGAACAACTCAGGTTTCGTCTTCTCTCGGAATGGGTATTTGCGTGTTCGCTTCGAGTTTGGGAGGGGTAGGGGAGGGGCGGATTGGAAAGGACTGCTGTTCCACTGCTTCGTTCGTCAAGGCCCTGTACATCAGGGTGGCGGGGAGTGATGGACTTTGAGAGCGGAGCGGACATGTGTTTTCAAGACAAAGAAAAGGTGGAGAACGACTACATCGCTGTTTCTCCCTGTATTCGTGTCGATGCTGGGCTCACATCGAGGCAGCATAAGAAGAGCTTGGACACCACACGTGCCCTCGCGTCGAGGGCCTTCGCGATACACAACGAGCGTAGCCAACAAGAAGACAAGCTGCTGTTGTCCCCTCCACAACCAAAACGAGAGCACAACGAAAAAAACAAAAAGCAGAGGCGAATCCGTCAATCAACGAACAAGTGGACGCACACACCCACACGCACACACATATAGACAGGCAGAGATGAACAGATAGAAGCTGAGTCAGCGACGTTTTGTTTGTTTTGTGTGTGTGTGTGTGGTGTTGGATGTATGTAAAACAGAGAGGAAGCTCGGTCTCGAAATGCTGGTTCGTTCGGTGGCGGTGGCAGCGACGGCGACACGGAGAGGGAGAGAAGGCGTGTGTAGGTGTGTGTGAGGGGGCGGGGTGGGGTGAGGGGGTGAGTGAAGACACATACGAGCCCGCATCCGCGAGAAGACGTTAAAACCAAAAAAAAAGAAACAGAGCAAAATAGGGAGAGAAGGCGATGGCCACGTCCGCTGATGAGGTCCACACGAAAGATAACAAACACAAAGGAAGAGGGAGAGGACGCTCGCACGTCCGCACACGCACGCAATACACACCGCGCGTGAAACCAACGAACCAAAACCAACGCAGCCGAGCACATCATCCGTAAGACAGAGCGTGTGAAAACAAAACAAAAAAAGAAGAGGCAAGGAGAGACCGTGAGAGGGAGGAAGAGAATGAGGGCGCAACAGCGGCGCAGACGGAACACATAATTACACAAGACGTGAGGGGGGGGGGGATGGAGCGGGAGAGGATGAAGAAGCAAAACACAAACAACAAGCGAATAACGAAGAAGAGGGCGGCGAAAAGAAAAAAAGGGCGAGGGAGAAGAGCACAGGGGCGCACATACATACCGTAGACACACTATGTACATACACCACAACAGGTGACCCTAAAGACACACGCACATATGCATCCACGGCAGCGCGGAGCAAGAAGCGAAAAGTATATACATGTACAGGTAGCGATACAGAGCAGTGGGGCATAAGGAAAGGAGGAGGAGGAGGAGGAGAGGGGGGAGGGGGCTGCAAAAGGATGCGCATGCTCGAATAGCGTGATTCTGTCTGCCAGTTGCATCGGCACCGCCTCCTCATTCTCTCTCGGTCTCGCTGGTGTCTCATGTTCATCGACAGGGCGACACAGATACCGAAGAAAAAGAGGGATGGAGAGAGAGAGAGAGAGAGACATCATACGTGTCAGAGCCATGGGGCGGGGGAGGGGGGGGGGGCGATGGCACCGTGAGCCATCTCCACGTGTGGGTGACCAAAGCACACGCACAAGGAGCGGCAAGGGTGTGGAAGGGAGGACGGGGCAGAGCGCCAGCAGCAGCATTGATTGCTGATGCAGTGTGGTGTGTCGGCCGTGGCCCTCTTGCTCTCTCCGGAGAAAGAAGCCGGTACCAATCGGCGTGCCTGCCCACCCCCCTCCTTCACCAACTCTGCGCGCAACACCGCCCAGACTCGCGTGGAGGGACAGACGCAACCACCCGTTTCGCCTACGCGCCCTGTGAAACCCCTTCGCCGCCGACACGGTTCAGCCAGTGCTCTCACGAATGCTGGGTCATCCGCGCGCTTTCTCCGATGGGCCCCTCAAGAAGGGCAAGGGGGCTGCGGAAGTGCTTCGCCTACGTGAGAGCGGGTGCCATGCGGGGGTTCTGTGGTGCGAGGTAAAGCGGCGGCGGCTCTTGTAGTGGTGGCGGCTGCGAGCATGCGCTGTGCACCGGCGTGTTCTGTCCTCCAGTGCAATCTCCGCCGGCGTTTGCCACATCCGACATGCCGGACACCGTGTGGGCATGGAAACGCGGGATGTCCACGTGAAAGTGGAGACCGCGGTACTCGCTACTGAACTGCTGCTGCAGATGGCGCTGCCCCTGGCAGCCCGCAGGCGAGTAGCTGCCCTGGCTGAACATGGGTGCGAAGCCGTAGTCAAGGCTGGTCATGTACGCACGTATCGCTGCGTTCGTGTTGCGGTACACATCGCGTATCTCGTCGCGCAACAGGACACCCTGCTGATACCGCGGCCCCGTGCTGCTACGATGTCCTTCACTAGGGTCCTGGTAGCTGGCCTCTTCGCCCATCATGGGGAAGAAGGGTGCCGCAGCTCGCATCACCATCCACCTCCCGTACCGCAAGCCCAGTTGCTCCCCGATGGACAGCAGCGGCGATCCAGAGAAGCCCGCCGCCTCCTGTGGCGGGGCCAACGGCACCGGAATTCCTGAGGGAGGGACGGTGGGGGGAGCTGCCGCCGCGATGGAGGCGTTGCTGGCCGAAACGCGAGAAATGGCTGCGTCGAGCGCCTGCTGCGCAGACGCCACGGGGATGCCATCCACGCCGCCGTTGTTCGCTAAAGCCGGACGTGACGCACCATCACCGCTGCTGTGCACAGCGGCAACGTCCGCCGCCAGCTCCTGAGCGAGGCGCAACGCATCGTGCACGTCCTCTCGGTAGTCAGCCAAGAGCGCTTCCCGCTCCTCAGCGGCTGAGACGATTTTGCGGCGGTAGAAGTCGAGCGCCTCTCGCAGCGCTGTCTGTTCGCGCTTCATGCATTTGTTCTCCTCGACGAGCTTCGCGCGCAGGCGGCCTACTTTGCGGAACTCATCGTGGAGATACCGATACCGCGCTTCCGCCTGCTCGACGGTTGGCTTCGTCGGTCCCATGCCAGGCGACCTGCTCCGATCCTCGTCGGACTCAACGTCAATACTGTCCACCCCGCCCTTACGGGCATCCGAGGTCGCGTGGAGCGGGCGTTTAGATCGCTCGGCGGGGCGCGGCTGCCGTGCCTGCGAGCGCGGCTGCTGCTGAGCGAGTAATGGGGAGCTCATCAGCGGCGACAGAGGTGCCGAAGCGGCGATCACTGACGTGCACCCGCCCACCGTGATCTTAAGGCTCGTCACCCCGGGAACATCGGCACGCACAGGCGCCGCAGCCGGGCAGCTGGATTCCGTCATGCCCACCTGTACGATGGGCGCGCCGGCGCCCATGTTGGAAGGCGGCGGCGGAGCGGCTACGCCGACGGCCGTACTGTTTCCAACTGAGGCCCCTGCCATCGAGGCAGCCATGCGCGACGACCTGCGTGTTGCGTTGACTGTGTTGACCAGACTGCCGCTCAAGGAGGCGTTGGTGCGATTAAGAGATGTGAGACTGCTGCTGTTTGTGACCGACGCACCGGCACCAATACTGCTGCCGAGGTTCACCTCGCCATAGACCGCCGGTGGTCGGTAATCTGCGCTGCCAGGGGCCGCCCCACTCATCGGGGGAGCGGGCATGCTGCTGCTGGTCGCAGCGATGCCGATGCTTGGTGTTACCACAGCGCTGCTGTTTGTGCGGCTGTGCGGCGAGAAGGACACCTGCGCCGTGGCGCTGGCGGTGGTCATGCCGGCAGGAGAGCCACGTTGTACAACGCCACTCATCGTCGGACTACTGCTAGCGCCTGCTAGCCAGTCTCCCTGATGGCCGTTCATGTGAAGTGGCGACGGCCGCGGCAACGGCTGCTTTTGTTGATTGTATGAGGACGACGTCGTAGAGCGGTGCGCACTGCCACCCAGGCTGCCGCCGTGGTGATGCACGTTGCCAGCGTAGAAATGTGGCGGCGGCGGCGCTGTGGGCGACAAGGAACCCGCATCCTGCATCGCCTCACCATAAATGCCGGACTGCATGTGTGGCATGGGGGGTGTCGACTGCTGCTGCTGAGATGCATGCACACTCTTTCGGTTTCCGCTACCCGCGGAGTGGTGGTGGCTGGCAGTGCTGCTCGACAACGAGTGCACAGGCTCCCTATGACCGACCGTTGTGGTGGAAGATGAGACAGCGTCACAAGCTAACGGTGCTGCCATAGTCTGAGCGGCACCGGGCACCGCGTCGCCGTCTCCGTGTCCGGCTCCCTGCGTGCCACCCTTAGCCCGAGCCCGAGGGTACATGACTGCGTGTGGGACGAGTGGATAGTGGTGGTGGTGGCTGGGGAGGCTCACGAGAACAGAAACCAGAAACTCAACAGAGAAGAATACACACACACGCACAGAGACACAGACACAGGCGTGATCAGCGACGGATACGTGTCCCCTAACGCAACCACTCACTCCACCACCCGACAAATGACGCACGAAGGCGCGCAGAAGAGCGAAAAAACAAACAAACAACAAAAAAGGGAGAAGGACGGGTCCCCGTCCACGCAGAGAGAAGGGGGAGGGATGGGGAGAGAGACGAGACACAATCAACCAACCACGAAACCAATCAACCAAACCAACAACAACAACAAAAAAGCGGTGCGCCGACTTGGGAAAAAACGAAACAAGCAGAAGGAAGTTCTAACAGAGATGCCCAACAGAGAGAGAGAGACGCAGAGGCGTGGCTAATCTGTCGATGCAGACGCGGCAGAGGCGCGGAGGGAGAAATCTGTAGAGGTACACTTCTCAACCGCAAAAACAAACAAAAAAAGAGGGGGGGGAGAGAGGGACGAGGGCAAACACGCAATACACACAAGCGCGCACGCGCTATTAGGGGGAAAAAGAAGGAAAGCTTCTGGATGGGTAGGCAGTGTCAGTAGTAGTGGTGGTGAGAGTGACAGCAGTGGCAGTACGCAACGTTCAAGCTACCCATACAGCGAGGCACACAAGCAGACGCGGAGAGATGGGAGGTGTGAACAAGTGCCGGCGAATTCGCACACACGAAAGAATGAAAAACGACGACGGCGACCACCACAACAAAAGAGACCGAAATGATGAGAAGGCAGGTATACATGTATACAGATCAATATAGATATGTAAGGGCAAGCGTGGAGGCGCCCCGTTGACGGTATTCCCCGCTTGTGTTTCCGGTCTCTTTTGTTCACCGTGTGCGTAATCGTGTGTGTGTGTGTGTCTGTGTGTGTGAGGATGGAGGGAGGGAGGCGCGACAGAGAGAGGGGGCGGGGGGGGGGGAGGGTATCCTCTCCCCTAAACTTCGTGGATTGCTCCGATCCTTTCGCTGGGCCTCGTGACAGCTATCGTTCGTGCCTACTGCCACTTGCCGCAAACCACGACCAACAACAGCAAAAAAAAACGAGTGTCCTCGTTCAACGGAAAGGGCGAAGTGAAGAGGAAGGAAGTGATGGGGAAAGGGGGGAGGGACGATCAGCACCTGCACGAGAAAACACGCAACACAACTGCGGGGACGGCCAAGACAACGCACGCGCGGTCCGCCGGCAAAGGAGGGACAGAGATGCCGAACCAATGATACAAGGAGCGAAGAACGAAACAGAGAACAGTAAACGCACAGCCACCCACCTACACAAAGAAAACACTGTCCAAGAGTCAGAGGGGATTATGTTCTGAGGGGGAGGGAGGGGGGGGGGTGGCTTGTGGGGTCGATGAAGAGTACAACAAGGTTCACAACAACAAAAAAAAAGAAAAATAAGTGAGGGTGGCGAGGGGGAGACTTACAAGGATGCTCTGCTTACACAGTCATGTAGAGGTACGCGCACAAGGGAAAGGTTACACGTCCACGTCGCGGAGCCTCTACTTTTTGGTTGCCGTAGTTGTGAGACGGCGGCTGCTTTTCGATCGTTCACTTGGACGCTCTTTACTGTTTTGATCGGCTTGGGAGTCTCAGAAAGCCTCTCAACTACCTGGCGCTGGTGGTGGTGCGTGTGTGTGCGGGGGAGGGAAGGGAGAGAAGGGTGGGCGGTGCGACGCCAAGGTGATAGGTACTGTCCGCTGGCACTGCTTTTTTTTGTGCTGCCACCAAGGTGAGAAAATCTCGTACAGCGATGCAGATGCGTTCGCGCGCGTGGGCCTGTGCCGAGCTCTCGGTAAAGGATATGACCACACGAAAGAGAACAACAACAAAAACGTATCTGGGAATGAGAGTGAAAGCTGCGCTGCTGCAGAAATCAAGGGAAGAAAGAGTAGTCCCTACTAGCGAGCGCTCCGTTCGATTTCTTGGCTTCGTCCTTTGCTTTCCATGTTGTTTTTTTTCTTCTGTGCGTGCCTTTTCTTGGACAGGCGCGGTGTGGGATTTAGTATTCTCTTGGTCCACTTGCTTGTCGCCTGGCTCAGCACCTCAGGACGCACCGCAACACGCAGCAGCACAATCTCCTGCTGTTGTGTTGTGCTCGCCCTCCAAAGGGGCGCAAAAACAAAAAGGAGGTGGAGGTGGAGGTTGTGGTGGTGGTGGTGGTGGGAGATGGAGAAGACCGCGCCGGTAAAACCACAGAAAAGGCAGGAAGTCACACACACACACAAAAAAGGTGCAACAGTAACCGAACACGCCTCTTACACTGATGACACTTGGTCTCCGCAGGACGTTGTCTGCCTGCTCGTGTGGGCCTTGTCTGCCAGGCTTCCGGAAGGCCCCCCGCCTTTTCCAGTCGCTCACTTGACCCTTTCCACTGCCGACTGCGGGGGAGAGACGGAGAGGCGAGGCAGGTGGGAAAAAGGGGGGGGGGAGAAGCGCAAAGAAAAAACAACACGTGAATAAGGAACGTCTGTCTGAGTAGCGCGTCTGGTGTGTGTCCGTGTGTGCGTGTATGTGTGAGCTTGCAAGGGAAGAGAGGGGAAAGGAGGAAGGTGGTGGGGTAGGGGGGGGGGACGGAACCAGAACGTCACGCGCACAAATCACACACACACACACACCAAAAAAAAAGATACAAGGACGTAAGAAGGGAGAGGGAATGGAAAAGTTGACGTGGGTGGTGGTGGTGGTGGTGATCAAGAGCCAGACCAACGAAAACGCGAGATGCAAGCACTGGCAAACAGCGACCAATATCCACCGCCCAAAGCGAAGATAATCCTGCCTTGCGATCGCTTTTTTTTTCGTACCCCACCTGTGTCACACAGGTGGGGGAGAGGACAGGGGCGAGTGGTGGTGGTGATTGTGGTGACCGAAGAGATCACTTGCCCGCCAACGCACACAAAGAGAGAGGGAGAGAAAGACAGTCGCAGACAACCGTCACAAGAGAAAAGGAGGCAACGATCACAGAGCACAACAAAGGACTTCCGAAAGGCGAAGGAGAGGAGGCCGTGATGGCAGCAGTAATGGATGGATGACGAAGCCGGCAACGTTGCGAACAACAACAAAGGGAGTGCTGGGAATGGCGAGGAGAACAGAAACGAGCAAGCGAAAAAGAAACGAAGGGCACGCCCAGCAGCGAAAAGAAGAGAGCAGGAGAGTTGGGGCGCAAAGAAGATGAGGAATACTAAGAGGAGAGGATGCCGATACAACAAGAACACACACACACACAGGAGAGTCTAACAGCTGCGGTCGACCACTCCGCCGTCGTTGTATGTCGAATAGGTTGGGCGATAGAGGAGGGAAGCGTGTGAGGGGAGGGTCAAGAAAGTGGAGAAAACAAAAACAACTACAACAGCAGCAGCAGCAAGGGGGGAGCGACGCAGCGGGACGAGAGGGGGGGGGGAAGGTGGCGGCGGTAGAAGCAGCGGCAGCTACAAGAGACTCACAAACAGCGCGTCGACAACACAGGGAGACAGAGGAGTCAAAGAAATACGGAGAGCTGACAAGAGAACGCGAGCGCGAGTCTATGCAGCAACAACAAAACAAAAGAAAAAAAAGAAGAACGCTAAGTTTGAGTAAACAACAAGAGCAATTTGTTTGTATATGTGCGTGTGCGTGTGAGGGCGAGAGCAGCAGCGGCGGCAGCAGCAGCAGCAAAAAAAATGTACGGCGATCTTCAAACCAGAAAAAGGGCACTGCGAAGGTAAAACGATACACACACACACACACACACACGCGTCTGTGGCACAGGGCGAAGAAAACAGAAAGACGCGTGACAATGCCGGACCCAGAGTTAGGGAGACGAGAGAAGAGGACGACTCCACGGAAGGAAAAGACACACACGCACACACGAACAAGGAGAGAGGGGGAGGGG
Source organism: Leishmania arabica (assembly GCA_000410695.2). NCBI lineage: Eukaryota > Euglenozoa > Kinetoplastea > Trypanosomatida > Trypanosomatidae > Leishmania > Leishmania arabica. Next base: position 242,224 of record CM004660.1, on the reverse strand, counting down.
GGGGGGGGGAGGCGACGAGCTACGGTAAACGCAAACAATAAACAGAACGATGAACAAGACGTGGAAGCACGCACGCGCGCACGCACAAGAGAAAGAGGAGGAGGATATCAAGAGAGGGAGAGAGAGAGAGAGAAACAGCGTCACGGTACATAGAAAGAGGTGGCAAGAGGGAGAGGAGGGGTAGGGAGAACAACGACAAGAGAGCGAGTCCAAAAACGAGAGCGCGAGAAAACACACACACAAGAAGTAACCCACTAGAGCAATCCCGCAAAAAAAAAGAAGAGAGCAGGAAGAAACAACGTAACAACGCCCGCGAGTGTCAAGGAGTACCGTGAGAGGGACAGAGACGAACGCCGTAAGGAAAGCGAGAGAGAAAGAGTGTGTGTCGGTGCCTGGGAAAACAGAAACGAACCAAGGAGGAGAGAAACCAAACGCACGCGGCAAAAGACAGCCAACCAACTCGAAACGGAAAGAGAAGGGGGGGGGGCACGGCACTAATAAGGCAAAAGTAAAGCAACCCCAAAGCGAAAGACGGCGGCTACTGCGAGAGACAGCACCTGATACACACACACACACACACACACAAGCACGCACGCACGCACGTAGGTATGCACGCGCTCTCCCACAGTCACGAGCGCGCTCCTTAACCAGCAATGCCTGTCTTTCGCTTTTATTCGGTATGGAAACCTTGTGCGTCTCTTGCTCTCCTTTCCCTTCTCTTGTATCTGTTCGCTGAGAGGTTGAGATCAACAACAACCAAAAAAACGTGTAGACGTGTACGCGTAGATGCGTACGTGTGTGTGTCTGTGCGAGGGGTATGTGTGGATGGTGCGGGATCGATCCAATACCTGTAAAGGGTCGCGAGGGACAGGGAAGGAAGCGGAGCGAGAGGCGAGGGGTGCGGGGAGGGAAAAGGAGGAAGGGGGTTTGGCAGAAAAAAAAGTGTACGGAGAATGAAAACAGAGAGAGAGAGAGTCAATGGAGACACGAGATGAGATGCGTCCGTCAATGTGCCTCTATAAAGTATTTTGTGTGTGTGTGTGTGTGAAGGAGTGTAGGGAATGTGGGAGGAGGAAGGAGGGAAGGAGGTAAGGGGAAAGAGGAGGGGAGGCGAAGAGATCTTTGCACGTCTGTTTGGCTTCACATTTATGCCATGTAGGTCGGACTGATACTCAACACAAATACACAAAAAAAAACAGAAACGTGCAGAGCGCGCAAATCGCCTCACCCAACTGTCGTGTTTGCTTAACGTTCCCTTTTTTTTCACTCTTTTCTTTCCGCTTCGTTGGTGGCGTTCTCTTGTCGTGGGGGCCGTTGCTGTGTTGACAGGTTTGTGTGTGTGTGTGTGTGTGTGTGTGTGTGTGGTGGAACTCGTGCTGCGGCACGTGTGGGTACGGCAACGGCCGGTCGTGTCTTTGATCGCCTTGTGGGTGCGCACTTTTCTTGTGGTGCTCCAGAGCGCCGATGATGAGTTAGACCGTACGTGTGGCGAAAAACAACAATGAGAGAGAGAGAGAGGGATTGGGCGAGCGAAGAGCACGAGACGGATATGCGCCAGAGAAGGGAGCAAGCGTACAAGAGACAGGGATCGTGGTAGGGCGACCCGCCCCTTGTGCTTTTCGTTTTCGTTTGCCGAACAAGGAGGTGGTAGATGTGCGCCGTGCGGGGTTCTGACTTTTCGTATGCTCGTTGTTGTTGTTCCCGTATCCTGCTCGTATCACGGTATCATGAATTCGATTTCGTACGCTCTTCGCACTTCGCTAACGTCGCAGTCGCTGATGGTCTGGTGTGCGACGACGAAGGAGAGATCCCGAGGTGGGTTGGAGGGGGAGGGAGGAGGAACGTTTAGTTATGAAGTCCCCAGAACAGAGACAGAGAGCGTATAGTATATATATAGATATGTATAACGCAAGCGAAACGGGCTCTGTCTTGTCGATTGCATCTTGTGCCCGTATATGTGGCGTGGGCGTGTGTTTCACAGTAGCAGGGAGAAGGGGGCGAAGCAAGGGAGGTGGACAAGAGGGCAACAGGGAGGTGGAAGAAGCGATTGTGGCCGAGAAGGGAGGAGCTGATCGGCTGCAGTGCGTGGTAAACACCTTCAATATGTGGTTGTCGAGTGGTTGCTCTCCTCTCTTCTATCTCACACCTGATAACTCAATTGGGAGAGGAGAGAGCGTGGGGAGAGGGCTGGGGGTGGGCACGTTGTGCGAGACAACGCAGACCGGAGAGCACAAGCATCAAATACAGGAAGAGCAGTCGTTTCGTTTAGCTTGACGGCTTTCAAGCATTACTCTTCATGGGCTCGATGCACCCGTTGGGAAGTGGAGGGGGTTGGCGGTGCACTACTTTACAAGAACCCCCTCCCCTCCTTGCACACGCACGCACACGTGCTATGCAGTCTCTTTCATTTCCTTCTTCACCACCAACAGCCACGATCTCGGTGCAAGAATGGAAACAGAACACACAACACAGAGAGGTATACATATACATGTATACACGCGTGTGCGAACAGAGAAGCTGTGAACAGGTCGCACAGCACCGCAAAAAAAAGGTGGTGGGGGGGGGAGGGGACGAGAAGGAGACACGGGCAACAGAAGCGAGGAAGAGTATGGTGCAGTTATGGGGTCGGAGATGGCGCGGGTCAGTGAAGACGCATACAGACACGCACACACAGATACAGGCACACATAAGCCTCTAACGAAGCAAAAGAAACAACGGAAGACCATAACGCTACGCGAGGCGAGCCTGTGCGGCGCAGAAACGCGACATGACGTGGGAACAGGGCAGGAGGCAGACGCGGAGAGAGAGTGTGTCACACATGGTCGCGGGCACACGCCAACAGAGGACACACCACCACTAAACAACAACAAAACATCAGGGAGTACATAAAGGGTTACAATCACCGAAAGAGAAGACGCGCGTAGAGGGGGACAACGGATAAAAATAGAAACAAGAGAGAGAGAGAGACAGACGTGCCTCCACGTGGCCACAACCGCAGCTCATGAACGTACCCATTCCCAGTACCACCTCAACACAGGCCTGCGCCTGGGCCTGCGCGTTATCAAGTCACAACATGGATGCGGGAGAGCAAAAGGAAGAAGGCAGCGAGGATGGTGCACGAGGAAGACACCTTTGCCACAGTCGCTGCCTGGAAACGGGCACACACGGTCGCAGACAAGAGGCTCAATGCAGTGACAACGCGCATCGTACCTTGGTTGGAGGGAGAGGGGGGGGGGAGGTGCGATCGCGCTGCGCGAGCCCCTCGAGAAAGCGGCGAAGAGAGAATGGAAAGCCGCCGGCGCCGCTTGCCGCTGCTAGGGTTTTTGGGGAGGGATGTCTTGTATGCAAGCTGCTCAGTGTGGCACTCCACGGTTATCGAGGTCGTCCTTCCTCAGCGGCGATGCTGGGCGTGTCCTCCAGCGTGGCGAGGTCCTCATTTGCTGGCGGCGCACTTCCATTGCCCCTCTTTGCACGGCGTCGTCGTCGCGCTTGTGTTCACGGCTTGGGGGGAGAGGAGGGGGGAGACACGCTCCCGGTCTTGTGCCGTGGACTAGTGAGCACGCGAGGACGCTGAGGAATGATAGTGATCGCGCTGAAGCCGTGACTGTGAAATGATCGGCCTCCGTCGTGCACGTGCAGGGGGATTGCAAAGGCGCGTAGCCAAAATTGCTCGCGTCCCCCTGCACGCTACTGAGGAAACTATATATACATCTATATATATATATATATATATATATATATATATATATATATCATTTTGGCGTTGCGCGTCCGTGTTGTCTGCAATGGTGTGTGCACGCGTGCACCAGGAGCCGCTGATACCTCCGGCGAGGAAGCGGCAGTGGTATGGTTCGTGATGCGCAGCGGCTAGGATCACAACGCCGGCAAATCTGGAGAAAGCATGGCCACATCGGTTCTGCGCGAGGTAGTGATCACCACGGGGAAGGCGATCGTGCTCTGCAGCGACGACGCAGCGCAAGCAACGGCCAGGGTTGTCGTTGGAGATAGGACGTCGTCGAGGGTGTGCCGCTCCAAGTCGACGTTGCGGATCACCGTACCATGCCTAATGAATGCCGCTGACGCAACGTGGCGCAGGGTCGGGGTCTTCCACGAGCGGCGCCGTCACCTCCTCAGTACTGTAGAAGGTGACCCATCACCCGCTCACGGCCGCCGCGTATCTAGGTAGCTCAGGCTGCTGGTAGCCAAGTCCTCTGCTGCCTTTCAGGCACACCTATGCTCCGTTATTTGTGCTCACTGCGTCCATTCAAGAGCCGGACGATAATTCCACATCGGCGCCCTTCTCGGCCGCTGACGGCGAACATCGTTGAGACCCCGCGGAGGTGTCGGCCTCTACCAACGTCGTCCCCTCTCCGCCGCGAATCCAGGGATGGCGGAACAGCTCGAACACCGTGCGACGTTCGGCGGGATCCAGGCAGAGGCACGACCGCACAAAGTCGACGGCTTCGCCGCTGATCTTGCGAGAGGCGCCTGGCATTGTAGGCAGAGGCATGTGCTCCGCTACCGTGTACGCGCGACACGGCTGTTCCATCTCAAAGAGCCGCTCGTAGATGCTCTCGCACGACTCCAGGTCCTCGTCGTCGTCGCTGTCCAGCGACGACGCGGTCGATGTAGCAGCGCTGCAGGGTACAGTCGTTCTGCTGCTGTCGTCGTCAGACGCGTTGTCAGCCTCGCTGTCGCTACTCCGCGTGTCTGTGACGGCGCTCGACGGGACAGGTCGCAGGAGGTTGCTAGACGAGCCTCGTACCCACTGTCCCGCATCTATCGCGCTCTCCTTTTTGCCTTGTACCACGTCGGACTCATCAGCCTTTATCCCGTCGTTATCATCGACGTCGAGAATGCCACGGTAGGGATTCAGCTGATCCGGCGTCGTCGTCGGTCCGCGCGGTCGCAGCGGTGGCGCGCCTGCTGGGCCACTCATCGCCGCGCGCTGCTCTCCACCGATTGAGCGCGAGAGCGGAGCTTGCACCACAGACCCGAACCGCGGTTGCGTCGCGGCTCTGGAGAGGAGCATCTTAACGGCGGGAGCGCACGATCGTACGCATGCTGCTGTGGCGTTCATGTGCCGCAAGTCGCCGTCCACTAGTTCACCACCGTCGCCGTGGTGATACCTAACGGTCGCCTGAGCTTGCTGCGTGATCGCCGTGTCGGCTGCGGTGGCTACGTTGAGGGGGACGGAGCCGAGGACGGCGTCCATGAAAGGCCCCCATTGAGGAAGATGGAGGTGCCGCTCTTCCTGCGGTGGCATGGGTGGTGAGGGTGCTTCAAAAGCCGCCCTCGAGTCGTCGTCATCGCCTAGCGGCTCGGCGAGATCGTTTGGGGCGCGAGATTCGGATGTGGTCGCGTTCTTCGCCAGGAGCTGAGTCGCGGGACGCGGCAACGCAGCAGAGACGGTGCTGTGCTCAACAACGGCCTGGGCCGAGTTGCGGTCGCTCCGAGTGGGGGCCTTGCGGTGAGGCTGAGGCGTGGCAGTCAGCTTCGCCGTCGTGGGCGTGCACTTCTCTTGCTCCGATGTGCACTCGTCCGGGCTCGTCCCCGTGTTGCTCAAGTGTCGCCACTTGCAGGGGAGGGCAGTCGCTGGTGCCGGTGCCCCTACACCGTCCTTCTTGGCGGCAATCGCCCGCGACACATCACTTAGCTCGGTGTTTGCCGTTCCGTCACTGGCGCTGCAACCGTCCTTGCCGCTGGCCGACACGCTAGCGTGCGAGGACACCGGGAAAGCGTCGCTGCCGAACACGTCACAAGGCGGCATACACGCCTCCCGCACTTGTGGCGGCCACGCATAGGCATCGCCGTAGGCTGACTTGTAGAGGCGCAAGAAAGGGTCGGGCTCGGCGAGTATGGCCGAGCGCTGCGACACCGCACTCGACGCACGCCAAGGCAGCTGGCCGAGGAGCATCGTGTACACGGTCACGCCTAACGCAAACACATCCGCCTTGAGCAGGTCTACCGGCGCGTGGCCAGCGGACTTCGACAGATCACTGAGCGGCTGCGCTGTAGGGGTGGAGGGCGAAGAGGAGCCTATCGGTGGTGTCGCGGCGGTGACACCACCGCCACAAGGACCAGCAGCAGCTGTCGCGATCGCCGCAGTACACTCGCGTGCTGCAGCCCCGCACGGCGACAGAGAAAAGGTGTGAAAGGAGGCTCTGCGGGCGACGCCACCGCCACCAGAGCTCGCAATCTCGCGTCCCGGGGGGCGTGGCGCTGCCGCGCGCGCGCTCGGCTGTAAGGCGGCACCTGAAAACGAGGACGTGAGGCGCTCAGTACACTTGGCGCCCTCCTCCTTCTGCGGAGCCGGCCCGCCGGTGCTTGCCAGCTGAGCTGCACTAGTCGCCGTTGTGGTGGACGTCACAGTCGTGCGCGCGTTCCTGGCGGCGCTGGTCAGTGCGACGTCGCCGAGCATGTGCGCTGCACTCTTGTTACGCGTTGGGCCCAGAGATGAGTCCTCCGGCGTCAAAAATTGCGACACGTTCACCTCGCTCGACAGGAGCAACTCCGGTGCCAAGAAAGCCACGCTGCCTTCGCGACTCAGCTGCATCGGCGCGTCGCCGACTAGAACCGAGACACCAAAGTCGCACAGCTTCACTGTACCGTCCGCCGTGCGCAGCACGTTAGAGGGCTTGATATCGCGGTGCGCAACTCCGAGGTAGTGGACGTACATGAGTGCTTGCAGTAGCCCCTTCACTATTTCACGCGCGGCGGCCTCAGGGTACGCCGTGGCGGCATCGTCGTCGTCGCCGCGCGGTAGCACTTCACCGTTGTCCCGCATCGACAGCACCTCCCTGGACTCCGCCAGCTCCAGCACAAGGTAGACGTAGCGCATGCTGGGGTCACGAATAACCTCATGGAGCGCGATGATGTTCTTGTGCTGCACCTGCTTCATCATCGCGATCTCTTGATCGATCTTGCACAGGTCGGCCTCGGAGCCGAGCTGGCGACGCTTCAGTCGAACACGATCCAGAACCTTCACCGCGTAGAAATGGCCGTCCGCCAAGTTGTAGCACAGCCGCACTGTGGCGTAGGACCCTTTGCCAAGCTCGCAGTCGTACATGACGTACTTCCCGTTCACAATCTCATACGCCCTCGCGCCGTCTTTCGATACCGCCCGGGCACGCTCCAGCGTGTCCGTCTCAATCACCCCCGTCTCCGAATCGACGCGGGAGTTGCCGCTGACCGCGCTGCCGCCGTTGCGGTGATGACAAGCCCGTCGTTGGCGCCGGCGGCGCGCCAAGAGCGGTGGCGGCGGGTGTGGTAAAGCGCTGATGTTCGTCGGGGTGGAGGGGATCTCATCCGTGTCGAGGGCACACGTGGGCATCTCCTGCTGACTGGTGCCACTGAGGAGTTGAAAGCTACTGAGTGAGGTCGCGTAGCGTCCACCCATGACGCACCCGGCGCTTCCGCTGCCGGCGACTAGGCAGGGGTGCGGTCCGACCCCGGAGGTGAGAGTCGTGCCCGTGGTACGTGTCTCACGGCTATTGCGACTGCCACCGTCGACACACCAGTCCTCGATCCCGTTTGCGGCGACCCCTCCTCCGCTCCAGACGTCCTCCGCCCCTTGCGAGACGATCGGCACCTGCTGTGAGGACAGCCTCAGCATTGTGTCGTTGCCCTCCAGCACAGCAAGAGAAGAGGACCGTGCACCGTTTGTCGTCGTCGTCACCGCCGAAGTGGCGCTGCTGGCGCGAACGGGGTGCTGCGCCCCCTCGTTGCTCTCCCGCGCCAGCATCATCGTTGAAAAGCTCTGCGGCGTCATCGGCACCTCTAGAGCGGACGCGGGCGACACGTCGCCCTCCTCCATGGAAAGATAGAGGCCACTTTGAAATATGCCCAGGGACAGCGCAGGCGCGCCGCTGCCACCGCCGCCGCGCTGGGAGGCGAGCGAGGAGAACAGGCGCCAGCCAAACGAGCACCCCACCCCTTGGATTTCAGCGCCGCCACCGGCGCTGCCGTTGCTTTCCGCGCGGGTATCATGAGCTGCTGAAGTGCCGCTTGCATCGGGTGCAAAACCGCCGACTTCACCGCTGACAGGGGTGCTGATGCTTCTCCCGCTTGGCAGGCGGCTACACCGGCCTCCGGTGACGGGGTTAGCGTCCCCTCTGTGAAGGACCTCAACCGTGGTGGAGGTAGCCGCCGTGCCTGACGCTTCGCTGCCGCCGTCTTCCGCGCCGACAACGTCGCGGTCGAACGAGACTGTGCGGAATGGCGGCAGCGAGCTCGACTCACTCGGCACCCCGCACGTGCCTGTACCGCTACTGTGGCGATCCTTCAGAACAGACGCATTGGTGGACGGAGTGGAGCAGTTGCATGACGGCACTCCGCCGACACCTGCGAGACTGGTGTTGAGCCATATGCTGGGGTGAGGCGGAGCGCGAAATGCGCCAGAAGGCGCACGCACGACAATACACGACGCAGCAGCGGCGGCGGCGGTGCAGTGAGACTCGACAGTGCTGCATCCTTCGTTGACGCTCCTGCGAAAGTGGGTGTCAAATGCAGCGGGCGTCACGTCCATAGAGTTCGTCATCGACAACGCGGGGCGGACCAGAAGCGGCGCACGAGACGGTGCGTCACAGCGCCCATGCGTCTGGACATGCTGCACACCAAAGGCGGCCAAAAGCGATGTTGGCAGGCGGGTGTCGGAAGGCAGTCGACTCATGAGGGTCGAAGAGGAGCGTCGCAGCGCCTTTGATGCCTCTCTACGATTGCTTGGTGTTGATGGCGCGCTGGCGCTCGCCTGATGAGAGGTGGAGTTGCTGCTGGCCGCTTGCGGTATCACACCGACGTGCTGCTGCACAGAGGAAACGATAGCGGACAACGACAGCGGCGGCGCATCATCCACTCGTGTTCGGGACTCTGTGCAAGTTGCGCGAATGTATGCCGAAGCCACAGCATCGCTGTCCTTGGAAAGATGTGGCAGGTCGCCGGCACTCTCCATCGCTACACTAGCCAGCGTGCACCACGGTTTCTCGGGCGCGCGAGCGAGAAATGCCTCTTTCGTGAGTGGCTTCAGAGGTGGGGTAGTGCTACACCGGCGATGCTGAGTCTTTCTCCGTGGCACCTCCATGGAAGCGGGCGTTGGAGATGCCGGGTTACCTCCGGCAGGCTGTCCGCGTGGTGAGGTGCTCCGATTGTGCGAAGCACTACCTGAAGTAGGACCATCGACGCACTCGGCGGTGCAGTCGTGCGCGGCGATCGTGGAGTATGGGGCCAGGTCAGGCGGCCCTGGACCCCAAGGCGGCGCACTAGATGGCAGCATCATTCCATGAAACACACAGGGGAGGATCGTGAGTGAAGACGAGAAAAAAAGGGGGTGAGGGGGGGGGGGGGGGGAACAGACCTCCCAACAACCCTCGCACGTGTGCCCCCCTCCCTTCCCTCCCCCCTCTCTCACCGATTCCGAATGCCAACCACAAAAAAAGGGAAGACAATGACAAGAGGTGATCACAGTGGCACACACACACACACACAACCAAAACAAGGAGAGAAGAGGAGCAGACCTGCTCAACAGCCAGAGAGAAAAAATTTGTGTGTGTGTGGGGGGGGGGAGGGGAGGGGAGAGAGAGAGCAAGAGCAGGATGGCAAAAAAAAACGGGGAAGTCGACAACAGTGCTTCGAAAAGAAAAACAAAACGACGAGAAAACACCACCACAGCACCAGCGGTCCGTGTCAGCGCTGCCAAGGACAAGCACTAGAAAGCAAGGTGAGACACAGCCAAGCGAATGAACACCAACGTGGTTAACGAAAAAAAATTCAGAAGGCGTAGAGAAAGAGTCAAGAAGAGATGCGAAAGTGTCTGTGGCGATGTTACGAAGGGTAAGAGGGGGGAAGGGGGGAGGCCGTTAGAGCGGTGGAGCAGCCGCACATATGAAGCCGTTGCGCACCAACCGAGACGCACACGCGCGAGTACACACAGACACAGACACGGACACAGAGGGAGAGACAGAAAAATGAGGACACTATAAGAAGAGATGTCAACTGGCAGTAACCAAAGGGCGAAGATGGTGACGGACCCGAGAAGAAGAACAGAAACGAGAAGGGCAAGAGAGGGAGAGAGAAGCCACAGCACACCTTTGCAAGTGAATGATGAGCTACCCCCGCCCACCCACCCGCCCACCCCCCATGCACACACACAAACAACAAAAAAACAACGCACAAACAAGTAACACCCGTGCCCTACAGTGAGTGAGAGATGGAGCTGGTGCGTTACTGGAGGGCGTGGTAGATGGTGGTGGTAGTCGTAGCAGTGGTAGTATAATTACCAGAGGCAGGGTTAGAGAACAGAAAAGCAGGCAACAACGGAAAGGAGCAGTGGAAAGGTCAACGGCACACTGTGGGGAAGGGGAGGAGGGGGAGTGAAGAGGGAGGGGGCAATGGTACGCACGGTTGCACGGACGCTCAAAAACTGCACACGGGCTCGTGCGTCACGTGTTCTCGTACGGAAGCGCCCAAAGATAAACACCCACGCTCACATAAACCGCACGCACACACGCGAGCGCTTGGAGAGGAAGGCAAGAGAGAGAGGGGGGGAGGAGGAGGAGGGCACAAGAAGAAGAGAGAAAAGATATACACAACACGCAGACAAAGAAGTACAAACGTGAGGAACGCGTGGGAGAAAACGAAGAGGACAGACTGCAATATAGAAGAAATGATAATAATAACTACAAGACGGAGGTGGAGGTAGAGGTGTAGGTGGGTGGATATCGAGGGATGGGGGTGGCAGACACAGGAAGAATCAGCAAGTCTGCATAAACCCGCCCCCCCCACACACAAACACACACACCTTCAACTTGGATAACGTCAAACGCACACAGAGGAGGAGATCGAGACGAGCAGCAGCAGCAGCACGACAAAAAGAGTGCCAGGGTAGAGGACAGGAGCAGAGCGAGGAAGAGGAGCTAGACAAGGCAGAAGAGAAAAAATGAAACCGAAAAGACGGACCCAAAAAGAAAAGAGCAACGAGATGGATGCAAGCCACAAAACTGACGAGCAGCAACGAGCAGGGCTGTGTGCTTCCTTTACCGAGGTTCTGTGTTGCCTTGATCCTTCTCGTTGCTTGCCCTCTTCCTTCCGTGCTTCTTGTTTGTTTTCTTTTTGCTTGCTGGGCTCTTTCACTCTTGGCCTCGCGTAAGACCGCTCGAGGCCGTGCTGTGTGCGCTGTTGTGGGTCAAGGAGGGGTAGAAAGGAGGTAATGTGCGCGTTTTTTTGGCGTGTGGCGTGGTGTCTGTCGGCGTCACGCTGGACGACGATGATGATGCGTCGAGGACAGAGGTAAAGAAAGAAAAGAAGGATCGGGAGGTGAGGTGGGCGGGTGGTAGTGAGGATAGTGAGTGGGAGTCGTTCCCGGTCGAAGAAGAAGAGAGGAAGAAATGAAACACGAAAGACACACACGCACACAAGGCCGAACAACAGGAACACCGCCGATCCCTCCTTCGCAATGTAATGCGGAACACGTAAGGGTGAAGGGAGGGAGAACGAAAACCGAACGACGAGACACAAGTGTCAACACACTGCCAGCTTCAGCTGGGGAGGGGAGAGGCGGAGCGAGGACCCCAAGAAAAATAATAATACAAAGAAGTCACGGAGTCACGGCGGCAAGACGAGCTCAGGAGGGTAAACGAGAGAAAAGTATATTTCTCTTGACAAACACCGACATCAATCAAACGAATGGATTTCGTATAGAGGGAGAGGGAGAGAAAGATGGACAATACCAGGCAGAGAGACAGAGAGAAAAGAGGGGGAGGGGAGGGGGGGGGACAGGAGAGTTGGTTTTCGTTGTCTACACACGTCGCCAAGGCTGCACCGCCTTGGAAAGGGTGTGTGGGGGGGGGGGGGGAGGGGAGGGAGGGGGTATGAGGGGGAGTGTGTGAAAGGAAGATCTGTATGCATATAAACAGCACGAAACGGAAAAAAAGCACAGCAGAGCAGAATATCGCAGAGGGACAAAAACTGCGAGGGACACAAGGTGAAAGGGGAGAGCAAGCGATGAACGAACAAAAAAATGAAGAGGACGGTTACTGGGGAAGGAGAGAGGACGGTGTGTCTTTTGGGGAGGACGTATGGGTGAGGCTAGGGGAGAGGGGGGAGGGCCGTAGCGGAAGAAAGAAAAGTGCGAGGGGGTAATGAGTGGAAACCCCCAGCAACAACAACACCAACAACAACAACAAAAAACGAACAATAATAATGATAATAGAAGCGAGGACGGAAGAAAAGCGAGAGAGAGAGAGAGAGAGAAGTCGAAGGTACGCGAAAGAGCGAAAATGAGGCGCACACAATGAGCGAAGCAACAAAGAGGGAGGGGGGGGGAGGGAAGAAAGTCACGTCTCAGGGGAAAGAGAAATGAGGAGTGCGGAGGAGAAACAAAGTCCTTCGTATCGGGTGAACGCCGAAGAAGAAAAAACAAAAAAAAGGTGTGTGTGTGTGGGGGGGGGGGGGGGGGACGCGTGTCGGAAACGCGGAGGAGAGGGAGAGGCGCGTAAAGTAGAGGACGATCCAGGGACCGTTGACAAGAACAACAAACAAACAAACAGGGACAGGGATTCAGCACGCACATATGCGCGCTAAACAAACACACACACACACACACAAAGAAAAAAAAGTGACACGCACAAACAGAGAACAGGGGAGCAACAAGGACAGAAATGATAGCGCCCTCTTCTGTTTATTTTTTCGAGGAGGAGGAGGAGGGGAGAGGGGTTGAAAATGTGATAAAGGGAAAGCGGGAGAGGTGGTGTATGGTGGGCGGGGGTCAGCCGATCGTAGAGGCCCACGCGCACCCGGTACAGGCAGAAACGCCCGCAGACACACACACACACGCACACAAAGACCTCCGGGTCTCCGCCCGAAAATAAAAATGCGTTCACAAGTCGACACACGGGAAAAGGGGAGCGGACGTGGAGTAAAGGAACAACAGCAAGAGCACAGAAATCCAGAAGACAACGAGGACAAAGACACCCAAAAACAACGGAGGCACGAGGCGGGTGAGAGGCACACTTGATAGCCACGCACAATGTAGGTGCAACTGTATGTGCCGTTGCCTCTCCCGCTCTCTCTCTCTCGGCGCACTTGATGTGTATGCGCTGGTGTCCTTGGACCAAAAGAGAGGAAGAGTTTAAAGAGGTTCCCGTCACGCGGCACGAGCAAAATACGCAACCACGTACGTATGGAGCGAATCGGCTCCTGATGCGGGTTGCGTGAGAAATGGGCGTGCGTGGTTTGTTGCGTCGTGCTGCGCGAGAGGAGGTGGTGATGGGTAGGAGGTGTATGTGTGTGTGTGTGTGTGTGTGCGTGGCTAGCAGCGGTGTCCTATATCGTTGTCGCTTTCTGTTTTCTGTTTTGTATTTCGATTCTTCCTGTTGGCAAACGTGATTCCCAGGGCGCCGCTTCTACTTGGACACCCTTCTATTGTGACGGTGATATGCTGCCGTGTGCGCGAGTTGGGAACATGCATACACGCAGCCCATCCAAAACATGCGTGTGCGGAGATGCATGCCATGCGAAATGTACGTGAGAGAGGAGGATAACCGCAACAAGGGCGCGTCGGGGAGCGGCGGTACGAAGGCGTATGAGGTGCACGTGACGGGCGTGAGAAGATGCCAAAATAGATGTGCGTTTGTGTGCCGCAATGCATGCACGGGCGAGACGAGACGGCGGAAACACAACGGGAGAGCACACGAACACAGATTGTGACGGAACCAGGTAGAGAAAAGAAGGCACGGCCGAATCTTTTCGGTGTCCTTGCTCGCGAGAGGCGCACGGGTCAGCACTCCACTGCGCCCGCAACAGCGGCAGACGAAGGGATCCACGCGAGCATCTGTAAGCTGCGGTGGGGATGACACCTTTGGTCACGCACCCCTCACCACCAGAAGCACCGCGCCATGTTGCGTATGCGATTATGCGTGTCTGCGTGCTTGTCTCTCACAACGGAGCGGCCGGAAGAAAAACTTTGCACCGGCGGATAGTATAAAAGGATGCGGGTGTCATGACCCCTCTTCGCAGCACCCAAACCCTGCAGCTGAGAAAAAACGCGAAAGCGAGGGGCGGGGATATTGAGGGCGGCCACAAAGCCACGTCAACGCGCACATGCATCCGTACGGACGCACACAACTGACACGAGATTGGCACCCATCCTGCCTCAAGGTCCTTGTGAGTATTACTTCTTTGGTGTCGGCTGCTACCCCTTCCGCTCCGCAGCGGGGCATGGGCGGCGAAGGTGAAGACGAAGGTGTGGAGGGGATTTTCACGAACCACTGTTACACACAAAAAACGAAGAACTCCACTGTCTTTCGTCGCCCTTCGCACAGGAAGACTAGGCTGCCTCAGCATGCGCAGCCTTCAAGGCCGTCAGCTTCGCCACCGCCGCTCGCACACGAGCCTCCAAGCCGCCACCCGCTGACGATTCCCACGAGCGCTGATTTCGCGCGAAGAGCTGGCGTGCCTGCTCTACTTGTCGTAGCACTTCTTTTACGTCCGCATCGACGTCGCGCATCGCCATGACCTCAGGCGAGAGCCTTCCCAGAGGCTCCATCTTTCGCACAGCGGCACGCCCGCTTGCCGGCGGCTCCAGCACACCACTTTGCACCCTGGAGAAGCTGCCATCCTCGCCACCACCACCCTGGTCGGAGCCCATGGCCACCACCTGGGTCACCATGGCAGCGTGGGAGTTCAGCTCCAACCGCCGCGCGGACGAGTCCTGCGACACGTGGAGGAAGTTAGTCTGTGGCACTGCCGTCTCGCCGGTGCCGCTGTCACTGCCGCCCGCGACGTACTCGGCACTGTTCTCGTACGACATCACGCCGCGCCACGGGTACTCGGCTACGGAGGACGCGGAGATACGCAAAGAAGACTGCGCGGCGTTGCGCATGTAGTGCGGCTCGGCCTCTGCCTTCAAGAAAACTTCCTGTATATCCTTTGCAGAGACGGCGGTGGTGGCGACCAGCAGCTCGTCGCCGTCACGACTGCTGTGCTCCTCCGATGCCATAACATGCGGCGACCTCTCCAACGACGAGGGCCACTGAGCCTGCGCCTGGGCACCCAGCACATTAATGGTCTCCGCCACTGGTGAAGCTTGTCGTCCACTCCGCGCGCCCTCGTGGTTGTCACCGCTCCCCATGGCCCACTCAAGGGCCCGGTGGCCGCCCGTGACGACGGGCGAACGCGTATCATCGGGCCAGGGAGAGGCGGAGGTGAGTCCCACACCTTCGTCATCCAGCATTCGGGCGGTGAGCGAGTAGGCGCCGCCCTCCTCCTCCATGAGCGGGCCTGCTGTCCCGCTAGCCACCGACGTGGCGTCGCGCTGTGTGCGGTAGAAGACATCCATTGTGGAGGAGGCACCAACATTCGTGGGGTTGAGCGCGTAGGCGGGTCCCGGAGGCAGCGGCGGCGCGGCAACGCTCGAGTTTACCGAGGTGTCGTCTTCCATCCCTGAGGCGGCGCCATCGAGCCCAGCCGCAGATGAGGCGAATGCACTCGCCGCGGTGCACGGCAACGTTAGTAATTCGGCAGCGGCGAGTCCGCCGTGCTGCGCGCGCATCGGCAAGCTGTCTGACTGTGACGGTCGGTGAAGCGCCACTGGGTCGGCATGAGGCCCCTCTGCCGGTGAGGTTCGAGCGCCGTTGTTCTTCGGCGCAGGTGCTGGCTCCGTGTAGCAGGTCAACAGCGACGAGAGTGGCGGCGCTGATGCACTGTGCATGACAACCTCTTCCACAAAGCCCTCCGTGCCTGGTGCTATCTCGACAACACCGACTTCAAGCAGCACCGGCTTTGCAGGTGTTCGAATTTCCGCTCCGCTGGCGTCGCCCGCCGACAGCGATGACGAAGGTGCCGCTGACGCATCCTGCGCAGTACACTCGCCGTCCTTGGTGCAAGGCTGCTCCGCCTCCTGCAGCAGCACTCGCTCGGTGGAGGGCAGTCGCTGCTGAACCGCGTCCAACGCTAGTCCCGGAACGCTGCCGGTCGTCGAGGACGCTGAGGAGGTGGCAGGCAGCGAGGGAGGCGCATGCGCCGACAGGAGGTGCGGTGGGGTATCGGGATTCAGAGAGCCGCCAAATGCAGCCACCCGCACAGGTGCCTCAGTGGGCTGCACCGCGTCCGTCGCCTCGACCCATTCCGTGACACTCGCGTACACTTCTGCCAAGTCAGCCAAGGCGTACAGCGCGATGGCAACGGCCTCCTCACGCGATAATGAGAGCGGCTGTTTGGCCCACACCGCCACGCGCGCCTCTATCTCCTCCAGAAACGGAGTCTCATTCGGGCTAGCGCACAGACCTGGGAGCGGGGCCACCACTGTCACAGGCTGGCGCAGCACGGTCATGATGTGCGGCACCTGGTCAGGCCGCACACGCAGCCTGCTGTCACGTGGCTCTCCCTGCCGCGGATGCAGCTGCTCCCTGGGCACCGACGAGAGCAGTAGAGCACACATATCAGCGGTGCTATGGGGTCCCGTAGGGGTGTCTACACAGCCACCATGTAAGGCATGCATTCCGCGCGCTTCCAACAACGCACCCGACGGCCCTGCCGCCACAGTCGGCTTCCACTCCTCCGTGAGTAGCAGCGGCTCATCGTACAAGTTTGTTGCCAAGTCCACCCCGGCCGCACTTAACAGTGCGTTGAAGTCCCGCGCGGTGATGTTCAGCGCCGAGGCCTGCACGCTTCTGCAGCGTTGGTACTGTGGCGGGTTGTTCACGTGAAGCGCCACATGGCAGTGAACGCAGTCGGTGGCGCGGAAGTCGACACAGGCCGTGCGCAGCTGCACACCAACGCAGGCTTCCATGATCACCCTCGCCGCAGCGCAGACGACGATGTCCAGCGGGCCGACGCAGTGGCGCAGACACAGCGTGCGAACGGCATCCTCCACGTAGAGGACGCCGCCGTGAACCCGCTCCACGCAGATATCCGCCAGTTCCGCCGTGGAGTCGCGTGAGATGGACGATGCCTGTGACTCCAGCGGACACAAAGACCCGCACAGGCGAAGCACAGAGCAGTTCAGCAGGTCGTGGAAGGACACGGTGGGTCGACCCGCATGGCTGGCCGCGCCCCTTTCCCCGCCGCCGTAGCGCTGGAGAGGCTCGAGGTAGCACGGCAGGGAGAGATGCTCCGCAAGCGACTGTGCGGCCTCTGCCATGAACCGCGACGCATTGCCTGAGGAACTCGCAGCTGCGGTGGGGCTCTGCATGCTCGCATACGCAACCGACAACACGGAGAAGCCGTCACCGTCCGCGCCGCCCTCCCGATCTTCGCGCTCGCCATCACCGACGCGGCCGCCGCAATTATAGTAGTAGCCAATGTCTTCGATAATCACGTTCTCGGAAGCTTCCACGAGCACTCCCTGCCCAACGCCGCGCAGCACCGCGTTCAGCTCATCAAGGCGGCCAGCCTCATACGCACCGATCACCATCTCCTCGTCGTCGCTGCCGACGCTTCCGCCGACCACGCGCCGCAGCACCTCATCGCTGAAAGGACAGTCGAGGAAGAGCGGCCGCATCCGCACCGCGTCACAATCCCGCACTAAAAGGTACTCTGTCACGAGCGCCACGCACTCCACGCGGGCACAATTCTCGACAACCGACTCGCGCGCCATAAAGATCAGCTGGCAGTCGTGGCACTGGGACGCCTGCAAGTTGCTCGGCGTCCCAGCAACCAAGATCGTGCAGTGACTGCACCGCTCGATCACAACATCGCCGAGCACGCCAACCAGAAAGACCACCGGGCGTGCGTCGCCGTCGCGAGTGCCGCCGCGCACGTCGCACACCACAACATCCTTCTCCGCCAACTCGCCAAAGAAGTGAAACACATCAGGAGACGATATCCGTGGGCTCTGCAGGCCGACGCTAGGCCTGCCGCTGTGCACGTAACGGGTATTGCACAAGAGCAGCGCGAGGTCATACGGCGCCTCCGGGGCGAGGCATAGCTCCACCTCCCTCTGGCTTCCGCTCGCGCTGGTCGCCGTTGTGGCAAGAAGCTCAACAGCGCGCGGACACGCCAGCGCCGGGCCTCGAAAAGTGACGGCGCCATCGACCTCACCGGAGTTCCCGTTCACGTCGTCGGCGGCGACAAAGCAGGCGGCGTGCTCCAGTGCGAGACCCACCCTCGAGTAGTCCTCAACGAGGCCCTTATACATCAAGCCGTAGAGGGATGCGGTGATGCCGCGGCTGCACTTCAGCAGGGGACGCCCACTGCCCTGCCTGCTCCAGCTTAAGTGTGTCTCGGTGACGTTATTGCCGGAGAGCTGGAGCGCCGCGACGGCGATGAGCGGGCAGTCGTGCACGTCGCGCAGCACGCACGTCTCGCAGGGGCCCAGTCGAACTTCGCAGTGCTGCAACCCATCGAGCACAATGTAGCGAAATGGCGCGAGCAGCGTCACCGTGCAGTCGGTTAAGTGCTGCAGCACCAGCGTGTCGGCAACCGGCAGCACACGTGAAAGAACAAAGGCGCGGCTTAAGGAGAAGGCACTCTCCCGCTTCCCTGCCAACGTGAGCGCGTGCAAGTGTGGCTGATACACAAAGTCGCCGTCAGCCTGGCGCTGCTCACCAGAGAAGATCTGTGCCGCCACCGCATCCTCTTCTTGCTGCGCTAAGGTGGTGGCGGAGACGTCGCCATCAGCGCCATCGTCGCCGTCACCGGCGGCAGCGGGCCCGGCAGGCGCCGCTGAAGCGGTCGGTCGCACCAGCGAGGGCAAGCACTGGTGCCGGGCAGCGCCCGTCACCGCACGAGCGTCGCCTCGCCGCTGCCTGTACCGGATTGCCTCCGCTGCCTCAGCCGGAGACACCGTGCAGGTGCGCGCGTCCGTCTCTCGGCCATTAAGGCAGCTGGTGCCCGTCTCCGCGGAGAGAGAAGGGAAGCGCCATGCCTGTAGCGCTCCCGCCACATGAGGGCTGATAACCGGGAGCGACGACCACGGCTCACCGTCCTGAGCGGCATTCTCGGACTCACTTCTCTCGTCGTCGTAGGACGTCACGGTGGCAGAAACGCACTCGCACAGCGCAGTGCAGCGAGCAGTGAAGAGCGCATTGCTGTGCAGCCGACTCAGGTGCGGCGCCGAGCCACAGTCCTCGCTGGCGCGAGCCCACGTGCAGAAGGCAGGGTAGGCAACTCGGTGCACTGTGTCGCGCATCCTCTCATCAACGCTCTGATGGGATTCCTCCTCCCCCGAAGACCGCACGCCGCCGCCGCTTCCGTGCTCCTCCTCGTCATCCTGGCCTGCGTGTGCTGGGAGGGAGAAGCGCCTGAAGAGGGGATGACGAGTGAGCAACTCCTGCGCGTTGGTGTAGACATGCGGCGCTGCACCCGACTCGTAAGGAGTGCCGCTCTCCTGCTTCAGCGTTGCCGCGCTGCAGGAGGCCTCCACGCAGTCCACGATAAAGGACTCCAGGGCTTGCTCAAAGTCGGGTCGAAATCGTGCGAAGCCGTGTCGCTGCAGCGGTGTTCCTGACGACGGAGAAGCGCCTTCGTCACCGTGCCTGTGGCAGTCGTTTGCGCCGGCGCCGCGTTGGCGAGTCCCAAAGCAGAACTCCGCCACGAGACGACGCGCCTCCTGACGGGCCGCCGCGGAAGACGAAGAGGAGGAGGACTGCATGGCAACCCTATAGGCCGTGCCCAGCGCCCTGAGCTGCTCCACCACCGCCCACAGGGACGCCATTTGAAACGGCGGGACACCGACATAGATAAGGAAGGCGATCATGCCCACGGCGTAGAGGTCGTCGGCGGCGGTGGGGGTGTAGGCAGCACCGGCCATGCACAACTTAGCGCTGTCGCGCCGGTCAGCAGACCCCCCAGCTTTCCGCGCGTCGTCGTCGTCGAGCCAGCCCAGGGCAGCCAAGTTATGGTATGTGATGAGCTCCGCGGTGTCTGGCCGCTGTGGGGGTCCGAGTCGCGTCGACGTGGCACCGCCCACCTGCAGCCGGCGCGCGCCCCAGACCTCGGAAAGGTACGGCGCCATGGCATTGGCGCGCGCCACGCTGATGACGGACAAGTCGGTTGGCAGCCAGGAGCTCTGACTCATCAGTCCGCATGGCTGCGTCAGCACCGCGTCACCGTCATAGCTGGAGAGAAGTACGTTGCCGGCATGCAGTGCGCCGTGCACAAAGTCCGCGTTGTGCATTGTGGCTGCTTTGCACACGACAGTGCGGATGAGAGCAAGTACCTCGTTCTCGCGAAGCCCCGTGTCAGAGCTAGCGGCGACGAGATGCCGCAACGGTACCATGTACGGCACCGCCTCCAACTGGGCTATGAGGCGGCAGCGCGAGTCCACGTACACCTCCGAGACACCGGCGCAGGTGGTGCGCCGCCTTCGCTTGGCAAACACGTCGTCTGTATCTTCTTCGTGGCCACCGACCCCTTCTTCCCCTTTGGCGGGTGCCTTTGCACTGGAGCCGACGTGCTGGGAGGCTGAGGACCCGGGTTCCACTTCAGCTTCAGTCAACCCCGCCTCGTCGAGCGCGCGCTGCGTGGCACGCATCTCCTCCGCGAGAGTCAGCAAGCACTTCTGCACTCGAGTACGTCGCCCCCACCGCTCGGAATGGTCCGCGGCGATGGGGAACAGTGAGACCACCTTGAAGAGGCAAAGTTCGTTTTCGTCTTCGCTGCCCATGTTGTCCCCCGCATCTTCACTGGCCGAGTGGGACGAGGTGCGCCCGAGCGGCATAGCTCGCCGATACACACGCGAAACAACTGTGCAGTCCACCAGTTCCATCTCTTCTAGCACGGCATCCCAGCGACCGGCCTCCTGCAGCAGAAGCGGGTTGCTTTCCTGTTCCTCTGCGCCGTCCCAGTTGATCGGTGGTGCCCCGTCCTCCTCGTTCTCACCAACGTCAGCGCCGTCGAGAGCTTCCGTATACTGGAGAGCCCGTGCATGTGTAGCAGATGTGTCCATCGCGCACATTGCGTCAACGCACAGCGCCGAACTGGACGGCGATACAGGTCGATTGTTGCCGCCCCCCTTGTTCTCGACGAAGGTCTGCTCGCCACCTGCCGCTCTCGTGCTTCCGTTGAAGAGGGTCTGCCTCGGCTCCTTTCTGTGGCCACTGACGCTTCTCGAAGAGGAAGAGGACAACGATGACGATGTGCTGGAGTCCTGCACGCATCGCATCACCAACGCCCGCCGCACCACATCGCTGTTTGACGATTGCGCCGCTGCGTCGCGCTCTGCAGCCGGCAGCGCCTGGACACTGCTGCTGCGGCCCGGTTGTCTTGCGAGCGCCGCCGCCGCCGCGGCGGGGGCGTCTCCGCAAGAGGGCGAGGAGAACGAGCTGTTATCCAGCATCGCCGCTGCGCGCGGCTGGGACGGCGATGGGGGCATCAGCACGGTGCTCGCACGCGACGCCGACGTTTCGCCTCCCGTGGTCAGAGCCGCATGATCGGCAGCGCGTGTCTTCGTCTCGCCATTCATCTGGTCGGTTGACAGGGGTTTGAGGCTATGTTGAGGCGGGTGCTGCTCGAGGCCAGGCACGGAGGCGGCGGCGGCGACGCCCTCGCTGCCACTGCCCCTGACCCTGACAGCGCCACCCTCCGTCGCGATGGTGGACGGTATCATTGCGGAGCCGACGTGCTCACCAACAGCGGCCTCCTCCGGCCTGCCACTGCATTCCATGACCCTCTGGTGCTGTAGCGACAGCGCGTGCGTGCAGTCGGCGCGGCTGCACATTTTGTGAGCGGGATCGCCGGCGTTCTTGCCCGAAATGAACGCGGGGCTATCGCTGCCACTGCTACTGCTGCGGCCAGGTGGGAGGGCCGAGGCGGTGTAGTGCGCCACAGCCTCTGCCGCGTCGACAGACGTCGCGAGAGTTGTCACGGTGCCCTTGGCTATGACTGGGGTGTTTTGCTGCTCCGCCGTCAGGTTAGTGCAGTGGGGGCTGCCGCCGCTTCTGGTGCTGGTGGTGTCATCAGTTTCTACAGCATGCCGCATGGCGGACGACGAGGACGGCGACTTTTTTGTGGCGGTCGACGGAGTCGGTGGGGGTGGCAGCTGCCGTCGCCTGGTGGCCATGTGGGAAACGGCCCCGGCATCGCCGGAAGAATTAGCCACAGCACCATCCAAGTCGCTGCGCTCCTCTCGCGGCACAAACTGACGCTTTTCAGACGGGGTAGCGTGCACTAGGTCGACGCTGATGCTGGCGAGCATGCCTGCTACGCTGCCGTCGCAGTCCTCTTCCTCGTCAAGGTTGAAGACACGCGTGCTGGTGTCCATCTCGTCTCCACATGCGTGCACTTGCATTGGCCGTGGTGGTGCAGACGCTTTTTTCGGCACCTGTGTCAGAGGTGGAGTGACAGAAGAAGAATGCTCCGACAAGGCCGTCGGCACCAGGGAGGAGTCTGACGGGTCCTCATGCCCACGCAGCTGCTCCTCAGCGTCCAGCGCCGCCTGGGCGGCTCGACTCGCTGCGCTGCTGTTCAGGACATCCTCGTCAACCTCTTCGCCGGACGCCGCCTCGAAGCTTGAATACACGGCGTTCCCGTGCCCTGCAGCGGCCGGCGGAATGTGCGGCAGCAGCGAATCGCATGGAAGACTGCCCGCAGGGGACGGGCTGGTGGGGAGCTGCGACGCTGGCAGGACTGCCGCTGCGGCGGACCAGACCGCTGCTGGTGACTTCGATGTGCGTGTGTACGAGACAGCGGGATTCGGTGTCATGGGGCTGGCGGAGGAGGCGACGAAGCTGGTCCCAGCGGTGCCGGTGCGCTCCGTATCGGTGAGTGTGCTGGCAGAGGCTGCCATCGTCGGCTTTTCTACGGTCGACCGATGCAGCGACGATGCCGCGGGTACGGTGTTGTTGGGTGAGGTCGCCGTCATGCCAGCGCACAAGGGGTCGTGATGGTGCGCTGGCGGCGGCACTGACGCAGAGAGTGGTGCCACTGCACTCGACGAGGAGACGGCTAGCGTAGCGTGGGGCAAGGGAAGCCGATGAAACACCACATCGGACGCAGAGGATTCTGACAAGGAGGACTGGGAGCTGCCGCTTCGCTGTGCCGCCGGAGCGCAAGGCGTGAATGGTGACGCTGTCGAGGCCACAAACGACGTCTCGGAGGCCGAACGGCGCCGCAGCTGCAGACGCTTGCCTACGATCGAGCTCACCGTTGGCCTCTTCCCATCAGGCTGTCCAGGGGTCAGCGAAGAGGCAGGTGACGCAGACAAAGTGGAGGAGGAGGACGACGACCGAGTCATGCGAAACGCTCTCACGTCCCGCTCAGCTGCCGAGTCCTCTCCCCAAAAGTTCTGAGCTGCAGAGTGAGCAGCGGACGCCTTGACAAAGAAGGGCGGCGCCTGCTGCGTGGAGGGCATTCGAAGATCATCGTCATGCGCTTTCTCGGCCCCGTGATGCCCTGCTGCGACTTCTGAGACTGGGCTGCCGCCCCTGCTGAGTCCCGCGGTCAGTTGGATCCGAAGCGAGCTGTTCTCACCGCACAGACGCTGGGCATCGTCGTCATATGTGCCGCGTAGTTCCGATGAGTACGTGGCGTGAAACGCGCGAACCGCGCTCGCAAGCGGGGCCGACGCGTTAACGGCCACGGGGCAGCCACCACCCCGCGACGGCGGGGTCGAGGCCGCTGACGAAGTCGACGACATGGAGTCGGAGAACTGCATTTGTGCTTGAGAGACGTGATGCAATCAGCGTTGATCCAGTGCGTCGACGGCACGTGTGCGTGCGAGACAGCTGTTCTTGGGGAAGAGTCTAGGGCGGGCACGTACGCTTGCGCAGTTGTATGGGTGCTCTATACGAGAAGAAAGAATCGACAGCAAGGGATAACTAAACATGCAACGAACCACACCAAGAAAACTTGGGGTGGCCGCGGTGGCGCTCCTCAGAGGATTTCTCCCCGTTTTCGCTCTGGCTGTGCAACGGAGAGAGAGAGGGGGGGGGGAGGGGGAGCGTCGCGTGCACGGGACGGCGTGGAGAGGGGAGACCCAGGAGGGTACTTGGCAGCACCAGCGACTAGTCGAATGGAGACACCAGAGCAGAAATATCAACGAAAATAAAAGAGGCGCGCTGCAGATAGGCCGTCAAAATGAACGCGTGAGGGTTACCACCGGTGTTAGAGAAAGCGAGAGAAGTCAAAGGCGATGTGGAGAGGGAGGGTGATGCGTGTCGACGCACATACACATACACCCACACGACGGCCAGCAGGGCTATGAGGCGCCCCACCTCCCTACAAACGAAGGCAGACAAAGTCCACCGTGGCGACGTAGGGGACAAGAAACAAGCAAACAAACAAGAACGCACGCTACCCCAGGCGCGCGCGAACACGGACGCGGTGGAGTACGGGGATGTATCGTGTACCAAACGAGCCAAAGGAAACAATGGCGGTGTCTCTCGTTGCGCTCGGGTGGGGCGAGGGAGGGAGGGAGGGAGGGAAGCGACGGGCCGAGAAGCCGCCACGCGAAAAAGGTCCACCACCCCCACAGAAATAAATGTAAAAATAAACACAATGGAGCGGTGGTTGAGATTTCCAAGTGAAACGCAGCTTCTCTGGATTGCATACACGGCGACGTTAAGGCTGCGTGTGCGTCTCTCTCGCCGTGGTGGGAGGGAGGTGGGGGTACTCGCGAAGCAGTTGTACCCACGACGCACTGAAAGGACCGCCAAGTCCCTCTCCCGTGTGTGTGTGGGGGGGGTCCGTTTTACGGTGCTGCGCCTGTAGATGGTTTTCTACTTCCGCCTCTTGTGCTCTTGCTGATGGCTCTCAGGATCGCCCGCGCCCAGACAGTGCAATGGAATGTAGAGGAAGAGAGAGCACGAGAAAGTTCCGCTTGCATGCATCGCGAGGTCGGTGGCTGGTGTCTGATAGCGTGCCTTCTACGAGACACACCCGCGCGCGCGAATTAGAGATGGATCAAGGAAAGCGAAGGAGGAGGAGGAGGGGGTAGGGAGAAGAGTGGCAACTCACGTGCTCGTGTACAGTGAGGAGGGAGGGCCGATAGAGGGAAGAGGGAGAAGAGCTACGCCACACAGGATATACCCGGAGACAGACTTACAAGACGCTCGAGTCGAGGTGATGGAGATAGAGAGAGTGTGTCAAAGGAGAGGTGAAGAAGTTGTTTGGGGTGCGTGTAGGTGGGCGCAGTGGCATACATGGGAGAAAGGAGGTGGCGCAAGAGAGGCCCATGCTCCCCTTCGTTTCCTGCGGAAGGGTCAGCGCGGCCCCCTCTCCCTGTACCACCAGCCGCAGCAAGGCAGACGCGCGCGCACTCTCGAGGCATCGCCGCTCCGTTTCGATGCCGCGGCGCGTCCCTCTGCGGATGCGCCGCTGCTTGACGAAAAAGGTGCACCCCACCACGTGTCACCGCTCACCACACTGTTCCTTATGTTGTGTTTTGTTTTCGTTTTGTTGTCGTGGTTGTTTCTTTTCTTGGTTCCGTCTACGGCGCAGATACAGCGGTCTGCTTCATAGTCTTTCCTGCAATGCGCTGGTGGACGATTTTTGTTTTCCTTTTCGTTTGCACGACTACTGTGGTGACGTGCCTGCAAATAAGTTGCTGACCCTTTCCTCTCGTCTCCCCTTCCCCCATATGCCCTTCCTCTGTACGCCTGTGTGTGTGTGTGCGCGCGCGTGCGTGTGTTTGTGCCTCATCGCCCGCGCGTTTTCGTCGTGTTGTTACGTTGCACCGCCTCATCAGCCACACGCAGACGCACGCACGCGCACGCATGAGCGCAGAACGGAAATGGGTGAGGTGAAGCCGCGCCGGTGAGCGATACGATTTCTCTCCGCCCACGTCTTGGAAAGATGACAGACAAGGACACTGAACGAAAAACGAAAGAAAAATCAAGACAGAGCGCATCACAACAGAGATGAGTGGGGAGGGGAGGGGGGAGTGAGGTGCCATGGCGGCCCACCTTAAGGGGCACCCTGCTTCCCATCGTTCGCGGCTGTACACCTGTGCAGCCCTCCCCCCTCTCTTCCCCGTCCCTACCCCTTCCTTTGACGCTGCCGTGTCATGATGCATGCTTTCACACTCCCAATAGGCAAACACACACCGCAAAAGCCCGAGACTGTGGACAAGTGGCGGGTGCGCGAGAACGCGGCGGGAGAGGGAGAGAGAAAACAGAAAGCAAAAACAAAAAAAGAAGGACAGGGCACAGTGTTCCGGCGCAGAGCCACCGAGGCACGGCCCCCACCCACACCCCTGCACGCACGCACGTGACTCCTCCACCGCCCCTCCTCCTCCCCCCCTCCTCTTACTTCCTTTTTGTTTGTTTCTTGCCGTGAAAGAGGAAGAGGGTGGGTGCAGAGAGACAGGGTATACGCATGGAGCACACAACGCATAAAGGGAGGGGGGGGGAGAAGGAAGTGCATGTGAAAGAATGCGGCTGCTGCACGGCGACCTTCCGACGGCGGAGGAGGGGGCTATAGGGGAAGCAGGGGCATGCACACAAGGACAGGAATGCGTTTTCCATCTCCGTCACTTCACCCAGCACCCACATCATGCAGTCGCATAGCAGCTGGAAGCACCAGACGAAAAAAATGAGGGAGAGAGGCACCAAAGAAAGCGGGTAGAAGCGGAGAAGGGAGAAGTGTGTGTGT
>CM004660.1:171236-206621 GCA_000410695.2 Leishmania arabica | reverse complement strand
GAAGATGAGCGCAGCGAAGGCGGGATACAGGTAGTAGTGCCACTGCGACCGGATGCGATCCGTGTTCCCCAGGCACTCCAGCAGGCTGTTGTTAGAGGACGGACCTTGCCACACCATTTGGCACGCCAGCGACCGCTGCGCCGAGACGGCTGTCGCCGCCACGCACATGACGAGGGCGAGCAGAGC
The DNA here is from genome assembly GCA_000410695.2 of Leishmania arabica. Lineage (NCBI taxonomy): Eukaryota > Euglenozoa > Kinetoplastea > Trypanosomatida > Trypanosomatidae > Leishmania > Leishmania arabica. The sequence continues at coordinate 206,435 of CM004660.1, read as the reverse complement.
GCCCACGAGAAGCGTTGTTTTGGCCATTTTGTGTGTCGGTGTGTGCGCGCGCTGTTAACCGTTGCTTCGTCGGAAATGAGAGGTGGGACGAGTTGAGAGAGGGGGCGGGGCGAAGCGGGGCGGGGCGGGGCGGGCAGGAAAACGAGCACACCATAGGAACAGATGAACAAAGGGAAAGCGACCGTGAAATGGACGAGTGCAGGACGCCTACCGACAAATGGAAGAATGAGGAAGATAAGGTGGAAGGGGGAAGGAAAGGGCGTCGCAAGCGAAAGGGAATCTGAAAACAAGCAAAAACATGAACACAGGCACTCCTGCGACCAAGAGATCTCCTGTGAGGAAAGCAGCGAGTGGGCGCTTTTTTGTGGAGCGTGTGAAGCGATGGACTTCTCTCGTTGCCTTTGGCTCTTTGGATAAGGGGGTGTCGCTGGAGATGATAATGGTCCCTCTTCAAGGTAAAATAAAAAACAGAGAGGAGGCACCGCTAGCTGCTGGTGCGGTGTACCTGCGCGTCGTCTCTCTCTGTGTGTGTGTGTGTGTGTGTTTCCGAGGTTAGACTTTACAGTTTCGGCTCTTCTCTATCTCTGTAAGTGTTTATCGCGGGAATTCAAGGCACTCGTCTACGGGGTGAGCAGAGGAGGGGGTTGGGGGCGGGGGGTGGGGGCGGGTTGCAGGCTTTCCTCTTTCTGTTCCCCAGGTGCTGCGCTTCCATACACGCACAGACGCCTCACACAAGAATAACACAAAAAAAAACAAGAAAATACGGGTGTGGCGGCTTCACAGAAGTTTGCGGCCCCTCACCGGTACACACACACACACACACGCACACACGCTTGCGGAAAAGGCGCGCACTGGTGGGACGGTAGAAACGGAGTATATATACATATATATATATATATAATATGTATAGAGTGCAAGAGCGTGTCTGTTTGCCTGTGCGTGTGTGAGATGAAAATACACGTGCAGTGAAACGTGTAAAAGGAAGAAGATGGGGTGAGGAGGGGAGGGGGAGGGGGAGGAAAGGCAGACAAAAACAAAGGAAACAGAGGAAGGCGAGCTTACACAGCAACTGCGGGATGAACACACAAGAAGAGAATCGAGCAAGGAAATCCACGAAACTGAAATCAACAACAACAGCAACAATAAAAAAAAGGATCCCGACCACGCTCGGCAGAGTAAACTTCAAGGGAAAGTGTGTGTGGGGGGGGGGGAGGTGGGGAATGTGGTGAGCGAAAAAAGGAACGCGATCAGAGTGTTAAAAGATGGGAATCTCTTGAAGTACAATGTATGTATGTGCGCGTGGGTGGGTTTGCATGTGCGGACATGTGCGTTGAGAAAGGGGCGAGAGAGCCATCGCAACAGATGAGGCGAAAGGGAGGGCTAGGAATGAAAGGGAAGAAGACGGTCTGCACCGCTGTGAAAGGATAGCCAGAGATGCATGCACACATGCACGCAATCCAAACACGTGTGCCCTCACTTACATAACCGCATGCGAAATAGTATCCCCAACTTCTTCACCGACGCCGGTAGCGAGGCGTATGGCTGCACACGTCGTTCCCCGTCCTCTATGCTTCATCGGAGGAGGATGAGGACGAGGTAGAAGGTGAGGAAGTAGACATGGGAGTCTTTTTTAGCTTGGCTTTGCTTCTCAGCGGTTGTTTCGCATCTTTTTTTTCCGGAGGGTCATGATCACGCGTAAGGGGAGGGGAGGCGAGATCAGCGCTCTTCTCGCCGCCCGTGAGTTGTACATCTGCAGCCAACGACGACCGCTGGCGTTCTCTCGCCCTTTTCTCCGTGTACGTTTCACATACAGAGAGAAAGCTATCGAGAGGCGCTCGCGCAAAAAAACAAAAACTGAAAAAAAAAGCACCCGACTGCTCGGCGCGTCATCACGAGGGTCTGCACCCCCGATAACGTGTATGTACACATGCACAGAAGCAGACGGGATTGTTGTGCGCGCACGCGTGCACTGTTTCGGTCTCCATCCGGTGAACATGTTAGCCTCGTGCCGTTGTCGCTTCCTCGATCAAGTTTCCCGTTATTGCGCACAAGTAGCGGGCGTGTCGCTGCACAGCGCCTCCGCCCAGCGAATGGCACTCACACACAGATTCGCCCCGTCTCCGTCCGCTGTGGCCATCGCCGAGGCGACGGCGGAGTCCTCCGCGAAGCGGAGGAAAAAAGAGAGTACGATGGTGCGCAAGTCCTCCAGATTCACGCCAGAACCGGCCCTGCCCACGGCCACACCACCCAGTGATGAAGCCGCCTCCTCGGTGATGTTTGTTTTCGCTCCTTGGGTCATGGACTCGTGCGACACGCCGCAAGCCTGAAACAGCGGCCAGGCACGACGGAGCGCCGCGAGCCAGAAAGCGCTACTTAACTCACCGACGTCCACCGGCTCAGCATCGGCCGGTGACATGAACGACAGCTTATGCAGCGAGGCCATCGACGGTGCGGCAGCCACTGCCGTTGTTGCGGTAGCGGACGGGCTGAGCAACGCAGCCGCCATGACGAGCAGCTGAAACCTTGGCGCCATGGCCGGAGCTGCTGGAGGTGACGGCGCGGCGGTGGTGCCGCCGCTGGCAGGCAGCGGCGGTAGCACCGCATCCACCACACCCTGCACATTCCACGTCTGGTTGAGAGGCATCACCGCATAGACGGACAGGACGCGGCCCCACACGAAGTGCAGCGCCGCCTCAGCGGTGGCCGAAGCGGCGGTGCCGGTGCCTGGACTGCACCAGCCATCCCCGTTTTCCCTCACCGGAGTCCACGTCCATGACTCCGGCTCCCCGGCGAAGGCTGAGGTGGCGCTATGCAAGGGAGCGGCGCCGTCGCTCTGGCATGACGACATCCGCACCTGCTGCGGTCGAGAGCTGGGCTGCGCACCTTTAGACCTGTCGCTCTCCGTCGCCTCCCTGACGCTTGCCGCTGACCGCAGTGGGCGCAGCAGCCGCAGGCGCACCGGCGCTTCGTCGTACGGTAGTAGTTGCGTCGTCAATGAAGCTACTGGAATGCTGCAGAGCAGTTGGCGCCACGTATCGGTCAGGGTGGGCGCTGAGGTTTGGTCGATGGACTTGGACGCCACACCCAGTGCCAGCTGCAGCTGCCACGACGGACCCTCGGCAAACGTCCAAAGGCATTCCGCAGCGGCGGCGTCGACGGTGGCGCGCCAGTCGCAGAAAGTCGCCTTGCCACCATCGCTGCGGCTTTCGGCGCTCGCCTTGGGTGGCCCTGCACCGGCGAAGAGCGGGTGGGCGAGAAGAGCGTTGCACAGCCGCAGAACCATCAACCGACACTCCCACGTGTTCGCCGACCGCGTGCGCCACCACGGTGTCGCGAGCTGGTCCGCTGCGGCGTCGAGTGAGGGCAACACGTGGGACAGTAGATCGCGCCCGCTCGCCACTGCGTCGTCAGCAGCCGCGTCGATCGGCGGCGCATCGCGAGGAAGCCATCGTTTGCTGTACTCAATCGTGAGGCCCACGCCGATGGTGAGGAGGTCCGCATCGGTGCACGACAAGCACGTCACCGCAGCGTTCCGTACGCATGCGGCGAGCGGTCCATCAGCGCGACTAGACGCAGCCATTTTATGATCAGCGGTGCAAGGGTAGTCTGCAACAGCGTGGAAGACGATGAGCCAGTACGCACGCTGCAGGCTCAGCTGCAGAGGGAGCGTGCTGTGCGTGTCGTGCTTCGCCTCGCTGTCGTCGGGGCGGTCACGCAACGGGGTAGACGCCGCGCCGCAGTGAATGTTGCCCGCAGTCGGGAAGGGCCACAGCAGGGTGCGTGCCAGCTTACCCGTGAGGAACTGGACAAAGGCCTCCTCAGAGTCCGTCGCCGCAGCTGCAACAGCCTCACCGTTGCTCTCGGCATTAACGGAAGCAGCAGCGTTTTTGGGCGGCGCCGGCACAAAGGATGCGCTCATGACGCGTGCAACGGCCTCGCGGACGGCCACGGTGCCGTGTCGCAGAAGAAATGGCTTGGTGCTGCGCAGCACGTACCGCTCCAACACGTAGGCCGCGGTCCGCACGTCGAGCTGGCGCGCGATGCGATAGAGAAAGCCGAAGGCGCAAGCGACCGGCAAGCCGTCGCAGGTGTCGATGATGGCTCTCTGGCGGGACGAAAACGACGCCGCGTTAGGTGTATTGAAAGACCCGGCCGCCACAGAAGCCGCTCGGTGCGTCGCCGTAAGGAGTGCCTCACTAAGGCTGTGTCGATGTCGTGGGCTGGCGGTGTCGCCTTCGGCCGCCGACCCTGCCCAAAGGAGTGGAGAGCAGTCTCGAGCGGCTGCAGCAGCTGTGTGTCCCGCCCCAGCGACGATTCCACTCGAAAAGGTAATGCTGCGTCGCGTCGAACCGAAGAACGGCAGCAGAGGCGACCCACCCGTTGTTGCAGCAGCCCCTTCCTCTTGCTCGGCATCATCCGCCTCGCCAGAGACAGGGACGGTTTGTGATATGTGAAGCAGCGGGATCTGGGCCGCCTCACGGCTGAACGCGAACGCCAAGGACTCCATGAGATAGCCATACTCGTCTGGGTTCTTTTGGAGTAAGGCCACGATGCCGTCGGCATGTTGTACGAGAGCCTGCCAGCAGGCCCGTATGCACGCGGGAGGGAACTCATCGCGGTGAGCAAGCAGATGACCCAGGACGTTGTCGAGCACCTCGCTGTTGCCATCCTCCACACAGCAATCGAGGAGCCGCTGCAGCTGCTTGTGCGCGATCAGTACGTCCACGAGGATGTCGCTAAGACCTGGACGCAGGGCGTAGTTGTGCTTGGCGAAGTGCTCAAGTGACAATGCCGCGGCCCGTTCTTGCAGCTCTGCGTAATCGCTGCGCAGCGCCAGAGTAGCCTGCAGTGAGGTTGAATGAACATTGACACGCAGCACGGGCACGACGCGAGCTCCGTCAGTGCCGCCACCGCCGCTGGTACTGCCAGCGAACTCGCGAGTGGAGAGGATGCCGCCGGATGCTGCAGCCGCATGGCGGTCCAGCTTGCCGTCGGCGTCGATAACGTGATCCTTAGACAATGCCGCTGCGGCGCCGCGCTGGGCCTTAGCAGCGACCTCTTCCCGCTTGCCCTTTGTAGCCTTTCGGGGGCCGGTGGACACCTTGGCCGCTCCTGTCACCGTTGGTGCATCGGGCTGCCGGTAGAAGCGGCCGCGGTACAGGGTTGTCAGAGGCGCCACCGCGGCGGCGTCCCTGTTTGCGTGCAACGCGGCCTTCTCGCGCAGTGGCGACGCCGGCAACGAGGACGTGGTGGTCTCCACTGCCGACGTGCCCGTTCGCATGCGTGATGGGCCCTCCACGGTCGCTCCTTCGGATCCCTCTTGCAGTCGCTGCACCACGGCATGCTGGTGAAGAATGCGTTCGTTCTGCTGCTGCTGAAGAACCTCGTCCACCGTGTACTTTGGCTTGTCCAGCACGACGTCCTTTCGGCTGCCGCTGGCGGTGTGGACAAGAGTGCTGGCGGTGGGTCGAGCGTAGCGCGGGTACGCCTGCAGCGCATTCGCCCCGCCGGCGAGCTCACTGTTGTCGATGAGGGCCAGTCGGTGCTGCAGAGCACGTGTCGAGTCATGGCCAGAGGCATCCCCGCCGCCGTCGGACCAGTCTGCCGCGGTGTCTTGCGCTGCAAACCTCACGTCCGCCGTCGAGCTACTGCGGGCCGCGCTGGTCAGCTGCGACGCACTCGTGACAGGGTCGAAGAGCTTCTTTTTTGCGATGAGGGTCACCTTCTCAACGCTACTGCTGAAATTGCTGTTTGGCTTCCCACTCGTCACTTCTAGCAGCCTCGCGGTGAAGGTGGCGTTTCGCGGCTGCACGTACGCGTCCTTGCTTGTCCCCACGGCGTCTAGGCCGTGCATCGGCAGCGTGTGACCGGTGAAGTGCTCGTAGAGGTATTCGAGTACCGTGAGAGCCGCGTTCGGTTCCCGACGCAGCACCGCATCAATCAGCGGTTGTGTTACAGTGGTGCAGCTGAGTTGCTGCAGCGCACGATGCACCTGTGACCATACATCCCGCTTCGTGGCCGCCGCGGCGCCCATGGGAAGTCGCTCGAGGTCCAAATACTTGGTGCCGCTATAGCGCGCCACGATCTCTGCCGCAAGGTGGCCGGTGGCCAAGTCACGCCTTGGGTTCTGTACGGGCGCAGAAAGTTCAAGGGACTGCACCCACTTGATCACCTCTCGCTGCATTTGGGGTGGGAGCGGGCGGGCGGAGTCGCTTGATGATGAAAGAAATGGCGAGAGAGAAGAAAAGGTGTAGGCGACGGCGCACACGCACACGCACACACACACACAAGCAAACCAACAACAACAAAAGGAAACGGCCCAGTCAGCCTTCCAAAGCCTCTACAACCGGAGAAGGACTGTAACCGCCACAGGGCCACACGGCGTGTGTCCAATGCGTGTGTGTGTGTGTGTGTGAAACAGGGCAAGGTTAGATACAGTTGCCGCCTCTCTCTCTCCTGTTCACGCTTGCTCTTCCGCTTAACAAGAAATCTATAGAGCTCAACAGCAGGCCCGTATCACGCAACCGCTTGCCCTCTCTCTTGCGCCAGCTCATACGCACATCCAAAGACGCGCCATATGCAAATTAGTTTGAGTACGTTGGCCGCATTCCAGTCAGCGCGCGCGGGCGTGACAGCAAACAATGCCACGGGGCAAGAAGGAGGAAGACCAGGGTTGATTCGTGTACGCATGTGGTGATGCCAGTGCGTGTGGTGCGTGTACGTGCGGCGAGGCGGTGTGTGTGAGGGTTGGAGGCGGGGGGGGGGGCGTAGGAGGAGGAGACGCCGTGCACGAGAAAAAAAAACAGAGAAGGAAAAGACGGTGGCACAAGTACACCCAACAAGCCGGGCAAGTTTGTTATGCAACGTTGGGCACAGAAAGCGCTGGACCACAAGATGATCCGAAACGGACGGCGAATCTGCCGAGGGCAATGCCAAAGCCAAGCATATCCTCCCTTGAACAGCAAGCACGCCCCGAGGTCCCTCCAGCGGCGGAAAGTTGCGGCGGGGAGGGAAGGGGGGAGGACACTCGACCGATTCTGCGCCTCCGCGGTCGCTTGACCCTTTGAACCGCCAAATCATCCGAAAGGATATGCTGACCAAGAGACCGGTGCGCCTGGGGGAAAGGGTTGGCAACACGGTCCCCGTCGTGGTTGTACTCCAAATCCTGAGAACCTCTGCGCCCGCGCACATAAACAACCGCCTTCTCGGCTTACACCTTAGGCAGAAGAGAAGCGATACACAGTCCACAGAAATTTCCTGCTTTCACGGGGCAAGACAGGCGCGCCCAAGCACGCCCAGAGCACAAGGCGAACCAAACACATCCCGCATCCCTGCCGTTAGACGGTTGGGAAGAGGCGCGCGCTTTCACCTCCGCACCTCTCGCCCTCCCTTTCATTCGCCGCGGAAGCACGTACTAAACATACAAATCATGGAGAGCGTCAGCGCGACAGCCGCCGAGCGCGCTACACAACGACGATGACGCAGACAGCGGCATCCGCAACGCGCTTTTCATCTCCACGGAACACAACCTTACCTTTCCGCCACATCTCGGCCTGTCACAAGTCCACATACCGCGTGCTGCGAAAGCAGCCGTAGAAACACGCGCCATGGCAATGCACCGACTCGGTCATATCAGCACAGCCCCTGCCCCCCACCCCCCCACACACATAGACACACCCGGCACCCACCTCCCACCACCGGCACCGCAGGCCGCCCCACAGACGCATCCCATTACCCGGGCCACCACCTCGTCCATCCCTCCCGGTGGCGCAGGCTCCCCACAGCTACCCAGCCAAGGCCGCGGACGCGATACGCTCGAGCCACCTTCACACGCTGACGAGCATGCCCATGGCGCAAGCGCGTGCACAGTCGCAGACCGCTCCGACGCAACGCCGTCCGCGACCCCGCCGCCGACGTCAGTAGCGACGCATCGCACTGAACCCACAAGGCCTTCGGTGCTTGGCCCCGCCACCGCTAGGTGTGGCTCGGCACTGGCAGGGATAAGGGGGGAGGGGGGCTTCTCAGCCCCCTACACCAGTAGGTGGTAGACCCTGCTACCAGGCTGAGGTGTCCCCTCAACCGTAATGCGACTACAGCAGTACGTAAAGAGCTCCTCGTTTCAGCGTCCCCCGATCCCACCCACGAACACATGTCCGCAGCACAGACGCAGATGCAGCCACTGCTCACCCGCCTCCGCTGCACCCCCCCCCCCACACACACGGCTGCGTCCGGGTCCTGCGAGGGCAAAACCGTCCTGCCGTTGAATCGAGGGGGGTGCGTCTAGCGAGCTCTTCGTGTCCTTTGCACGTTGCCCCCCGCATGCGTGCTGCGCGATCAGCATCCGACAGACGGTCCCAGCGGTGGGCAGCGTGCCGTGATCCCAGCGGGCCGCGTTCAGGGCCCTTACTCGAGGGCGGAAGCAGTGGCGTCTGCCGTGCGGGTAATAGGCGGGTGGGGGCTGGTCCACGTGCATGCCGGATGACCTCAAGCAGGGCGTTGGCCAGCTGCAGGCCAGGGCCCGCTGAGACCCCTCTACACCCGACCTGTGTGTGTGTGTCGTGTTGCGCAATCTCTGTCACCTCAAGCCGCGGCATTCCACAAGATCGTGCAGTGACTCTCCACACTCCCGTCTGCAGGACTCGATGGCGCGAGTTCAGGGTGCTCTCGTCGTGCTTCCCGCATCGGCGAAGCGCCAGCCCACACGGTCGGAGGTGGGAGATGCCGCACATGTTTCGCACGCATGCCCTGTGTGTGTGCGTGGGGGGAGGCGGGGCAGTTGATTCGCATGGATCCCCTCCTGCCCTCTCCGCGCCTCACCGTGGCTCCGCTGACCTCCGCATGCCGCCTTGCGTGGATGCCACACACCACGCCAGCGGTGGCTGGCAGCGCGCGCACACAGCGCTCGCACTTGCGGATCTTCGGGCCTGCACCTGTGCGTATGCCCCGCTGGTGGAGCACCGAGACGCCACCGGCGTGCCTCTCGTCTCTTGCTGCGCCGCAATACTGAGAGCGAGGGAGACCACCGGCCTTACAGGCCTGCGGGGGTGACACGCGACTCCTGCACAGCACGGGCTTGCAGCGACGATGCGTCACGGAACCGAACCGCCCAGCAACGTGGGGCACTGCTCAGCGTCATGCCAACTCCACTGCATGCAGTGCAGGCTACGCCAACGACTCCGCCCGCCGACGTCAAGAGTCCGCCAACCGTGCCCGAGGGCAGACGGTAAGAGCACACAGGAGAGAAAGGCATGCGGGAAAGGCGCCCAACGCGCCTCCTCACCCACAGCACCGCAAGAAGGGCAGCAGGCGCACCCCTCTCAAGAACCCGCTCGTGGTCTCGAGCGAATGCGACCCGCCTCCCCTTCCTCCCCGCGGTCTGTGTTTCGTTGAGCATTCCTCAGATTTTGATTTCGCTGGGGTCTTCGGCGGGGATCGGAATGCCCCATTCCCTCAGCTGCTTCTGGTAAAAGGGTATGCCATCCTTCCAGTCCGTCAGAAGCTCCACCGCATCCGGCGTGCACACCATCGTGTGCTCAAACTGCGCGGTGCGCTTGCCATCCTTCGTGGCACTCGTCCAGTTATCTGGCCATGTGACATCCTGCCATGTGCCAAGGTTGATCATCGGCTCAATCGTGAAGACGTGTCCGGGCTTGATGAGGCCGGGGCTTTTGTTGTCCTTGTAGTGGCAGACGTTCGGTGCCGTGTGAAAGAACTTGCCGATACCATGTCCGGTGTAGCTGCGCACCACACTGCAGCCCGACTTCTCCGCCCGTGCCTCGATGGCGTCACCGATGTAGCGGTAGAGTTCATCCGGCTTCACAACGCCGATGCCGGCCATCATGCAGGCGTACGCCGTGTGCACAAGCTTCACGCTTTCCTCGTCTGGCCTGCCGACAAACACCGTTTCGTTTAAATCGCCGTGGAAGCCGTCGAGGTAGCAAGAGACGTCTATGTTCACGATGTCGCCCTCCTCGAGTGGGCGGTTGTCTGGAATGCCGTGGCAGATGATCTCATTCACGCTGGTGCAGACGGACTTGGGGAAGTTGTAGTAATTCAGCGGCGATGGGTACATGCCACGCTCGATCGTCGCCTCGTGGACGATGCGGTCGATTTCGTCTGTTGTGACGCCCGGCTTCACCGCCGCGCAGGCGATGTCCAGCACTTCACGCGAGAGCGCGTTCACACGCTTGATCTTGAGGATGTCGGAGCTCCGGCGCAGCTCGGCGTTGTTGTAGTCTTCGTGCAAGTTCTTGAGGCTGTGTGTAACGACGCGGAGGCTGCCTCGGTCTTTCTCCTCCAACTCGGATACGCCGTCGTTTCGCTCCGCGTAGTCGGGCCGCGCTATCTCCTTTGGCACAGCACGGCGCGGCGTTATTTTTCCAGGACGGAGTGGCCCCGTGAAGTTGAAGAGCCGCTCGTCTACCTCCGTCATTGTGGGGATCGTGGCGGGCAGGTTCTTCGTCTCAGTGTGCTTTAGCTTGTGCGTTCCCCAATGCGCCCGGAAGCAGTCCTGCGTGCAGAAGAAGCTCGGCGGCAAGCTCAGTTTCTTGCAGGTGGGGCACTGCAGGCCGGCCTCGCTGACACCGCAGCCTTCGCAGGGCATTATAGGGGAGGGAGGTATCCGAAGTGCTTGAGCGAGAAGAAACGAAAAGAAGCAGGAGGGTGCGGGGTGCGTGTGGCGGTGATGGGGCAGCTACTCTGTGTGTGCTTGTGTCTCGGCTCTTCTGTATTATATACTTCGCAGCACTTGGTGTGCCGGGCAAATAAGTATATATCTGTGTATAGACGTTTTCCGCCTTTCGTCGGTGTCGGTGGCGTTGGGCTGCCACGGTCCTGGCAGCGCACGTACGTGGAGGTGGTGTGCTGCGTGTTGGCCGGAGGGGAGCGGAGACGTGCCAGAAGGACAGAGCAACCGTTGAGGCAAGGAGGAGATAGGCAGTGCCGCTATCATCGACTTGAGGTGGCGGCGACTACTCGCTCGTCATACCGTGCGATCCCCTTCGGCGCAAGCACTTACCGCGCCGGTGTGTTGGCACCGGTGCGCTCATTGTGTCATGTGTTGCTTGTACGAGACGGGGCAACAAACGACACGACAGCGGGCGTTGTGCGACATGCTTGACGGCGAGGCAGCGCTCTCTTCTTGTGTGGAGTGTGCCTTATCAACGGACAAGGGCCTCCCCTTTCGCTGTCCATACACAATCATGATATCCTTCCTTTTTTCCTTCGTGTGGCCAGCTTAAAACACCAAGCGCATCCTGTCCCGGATTGGAGTATCATGTGTGGTGGACTTCCCACAGAGGCGTGCGCTGACGCCGAGCGATACCGGCACACCGAATGCGACGGGCAAGAGCAGCGGGTGATCAAAGTGCGCAACATAAAACACTGATGGCATCGTGACGACGAGAAAGACGCGCTCGTTCAAGAGAAACACACGAGAAGCGAGAGGGGACAGGGACGCGATCATGGCCCCCTTTTCCAACATCTGTCCATTGTACTGCCATACAACACGAGCCGAACTCCCCCCACCCCCCCCACACACATAGACACACCCGGCACCCACCTCCCACCACCGGCACCGCAGGCCGCCCCACAGACGCCTCCCATTACCCGGGCCACCACCTCGTCCATCCCTCCCGGTGGCGCAGGCTCCCCACAGCTACCCAGCCAGGGCCGCGGACGCGATACGCTCGAGCCACCTTCACACGCTGACGAGCATGCCCATGGCGCAAGCGCGTGCACAGTCGCAGACCGCTCCGACGCAACGCCGTCCGCGACCCCGCCGCCGACGTCAGTAGCGACGCATCGCACTGAACCCACAAGGCCTTCGGTGCTTGGCCCCGCCACCGCTAGGTGTGGCTCGGCACTGGCAGGGATAAGGGGGGAGGGGGGCTGTCTGGCTTCCCCACACAGGGTGTGGCCGCGGACCCTGAGCACCGCCCACTGAGGCGTTTCCAGATGCCATCCGAGCAAACAAGCATGGGGGAGGGGGGAGGGAGGGGTGAAGGCAGGGCAGGAGCAAACCCGTACGTAAAAGGGGGCACGCGTATAAAAGGACGCGCGCGTGTATGCGCGTGTTGGCAGGAACGGCACGCGTACCGAATCGTGCAGCACCACGCCAGTGGCGGCCAACACGCACACACACATGCGCACGCAACGACAACAGATGACGTGGAGAGGGGAGAGAAGGGCTAGTTGGGGATCGAAAACTCAGAGAGGGACCCATGATAGCATGAAGAGCATTCGGAAGGAAGGACGAGAGAGGCTCAGCCACTATCCGACACACTCATACACACACAGACCGTACACACGCGCGCGGCATGGCACACAATACACACACATGCAGACACAGACATACAAGGACATGCTATACGCACGTACAAACAACCCGCATCCTAAAAGAAGAAGCATATACACTCAGCGACCGAGGAGGAAGGGAAGAGAGAGGGTCGAGAGAGACGTTACAGGAAGTGACGGTGCCACACACACACACACACACACAAACACACACACACACACACACACACACAAACACACACACACACACACACACACACAAACACACACACACACACACACACATAGCGTCACTGGGAAGAGATCTCGAGAAAAAATGGAGAAAGGACGGGGTGGTGACATTGGTAGAGAGGAACTCGGGAATCAACCCAACCACTGGAAAGACAAAAGAGAGAGACAGAAGGGCGTGGGGTGGAGGGGAGGCGGGGGGGGCGAGGCGGTGATGGAAGAGACAGAGGCGGCGACGGGTGGAGCAAGAGGCGGGTGCCCACCCAAGATGCACGTGTAGCGGACTCTCTCGTTCACCCTTTCGCCGTCCCCTATGCCTCCTCCTCGCCTTTGTCCCCGCCCCCACCCCCCGATGAGAGCACAACCACACGCATTGCCTATCCGAATGGAGGAAGCAGAGCTGGAGCAATGTGCAAAACAAAAAGGAACGAGAGAGGGCAAGAGAACGGGAGATGCGGGTGCAATTGAGCAGCAGAGAAGGCACGCACCTCACGCCTCAACTCGTCTGTACTCGAGAGCTCGACGCCAAGCCTTACCCGGACAGTGGGAGTAGCGATCGTGTGCGTGGACATCCAAACCCTCTGCCGTTATAGAATGAATATATGTGCGCACGCGCCAACACGGGTCAAAAAGGAAAAGGAAATTGGCATCGCGAAAATCACCCTTACCAGACAAGATGGCCGCACGCCACGCCTCGAACGATGGAGCACCCGAAACACTTTTCTAGAGCAAGACAACAACAACAGGAGATACGAGAGGCATTGGACGGTGGCCGAAGCAGTCGCAGCAGCATCAGAAAAAGGTGGTCCAACGCACGCACACGAAACGGAAAAAAGCGAAAGTGAAGTAGCGACGAGGCTAACAACGACGCCGAAACACCCAAAGAGGTCCGTGAAGCGGAAGTGCGACGCTAGAAAACAACGTGGTTTTGACAGCGGAACTGGGGCCCGAAGCACCAGTCTAGATAGATGCGTAGGTGTGTGTGTATGTATGTGTGCGCGCGCTCGTCGAAGGAGAAGCAGGTGGTCCTGGCGCTCCCTCGCCTCCCTTTCCCGTCGGCACGGCCATAAACTACGCTCGGGAGGGGTTTGACGGGGCCATTGATGCAGAGCTAAACAGCTGCTCCTCTGCGGTGAGAGAAGCGACTGAGTGCGCGGAAGGATAAGAAGCACGCAGCAGTGCAATGGGGGAGGGAGGGAGGGAGGCGTCACGGACGTCCCCTTCCAGTGTGCAGGTGTAACGACTCAGGGGACGAAGAAAAATCCCCGAACGAGAGCAAGAGCGGGAGATTAGGGCGTGGGGTGGAGTATATGGCGGAGGCGATACGGTAGCCCGCAGCGTCGTCGGACAGCCACCTCGCCTCTTTCGAAAACGCACACGCCTACCTGCACGACAGGGAAAGAAAAATATTTCTGACCACGAAGGGGCGGAGAGGGAAGGGCGGTCAAGACACGCACACAAAAAGGAAAGAAGCGCCACACACAACACACGCAACACACGCAACGTCAACAAAACAACGGCAACAACAACGTGTCTAAAGAGTGAAGATGATCCCACAAAGAGGAGAGGAGGGGAGGACGAAGACGAAGGAAAACAACACCAACCAAAAAGAAAACATAGAAGTAAGAGAGAAAGTCGGTTCAACGTCGAGAAACACAAAACATTTTTTTTTTGCATGCGCATGTGTGTATGTGCATGGGTGTTGGCGCCCAACAGGGCATCAGAAAAAGGGGGAGGGGGAGAGGAGGGAGGAGGGGGTCCAAAGAAGAAACGACTTCCAATAAGAATACGAAAGCTTCTGTGAGTTCTCTCTTGTGTGGAAGGGGAGAGGGGCCACATGGTTCGCTCTTTGTATGTACATGCGCATCTCATCACGGACAAGATGGAGAGGAAGATGGTTCCATTCGTTCAACGTCGTGCAAAGCCAAAACAAGGGGGAGGGAGAGGGGGAGGGGAAAGCGCTCAAGCACAACGGCAAAGGGCAGACAGAACAAAGGAGGAGGAAGAGCCAACGTAAACACATACACACACGCACACCCGGGGACGACGACAGAAACGCAAAAAAAAGAAAGGGACAGAGAGAGAGAGAGAGAGAGACGGAGAGAGGACATCGGTGAAGGATCCCACTGGACTGACGGCGCACCCGCCGTTGTTCCTACCACTACTATCAAGGCAGTTCCAGGCGGAGGAGGAGGAGGAGGAGGAGGGGGCGGGCATACACAGGCTCTGAAGTGATAATACAAATAAAACGAATGGTGTGCAACATGGCCTTATTCTCGACTCTCCTTCGCTATCCGCATCCGCAGACGCGTCAGCTCCGTGCGCAGCTCCTTTTCGAAGCCGTCAACCTGCAGCGTGCTTGCCGTCGCGGCGGCTTCTTCGTTCTGCGTGTAGAGAAGCTGATGGTAGGAGGCCGCTGCCGCCGCTGGTGTCTTCACGGGGTCGCCCAGTCTCGGCATGGACGCTGCCGACGTGGATTGCGACCTAAGCAGCGACGCCTTGAAGTGTTCCCACTCCTCTTCTTCGCTGTCATCGGCCAGCAGCGCGGCGATGCGAGCATCCTCCTCCAGGTCGCTGGTGGAGGTGGCAGTCACAGAGGCACAGTACCGTGAGTCCTTTTCACAGATGCCACTCCGTTGCGCACTCGTGCCTTTGCATCCAGCGGGGTCGGCAGCAGAGCTGTTGGTGGCAGACGGATCGTCCTGCGCTGCGTCGGTGAACGGCATTGACGGCGTCGCTAGTCGGCGTCTCAGACTCGCGGTCGCATTGCCAGCTAGTACCGCCCCTGTCGTGAGCACTGATGCGTCAGTCGTCGAGCCTCCACAAGAACCGAGTCGGACGGGTGCCCTGGGCCACCGTGAGGTGAAGGGGCGAGCAACCCCAATGGCGGTTCTCGGGGCAAGACGCGGCTGCGCACCACTGCACGAGGTGGAGGGGCGCGTGTAGACGTGCCGGTTCGCCTCATCAACGGCAGCGAAAAGAGCGTCGAAAGCGTCGACGTCCCGCACGCACTCCTCTACCAGTCGGAGCTCCTCTGCCAAGGCGTCATCCAGCGGGTCCACGTGAGTCGAAACCGGCACTGCGAGCCGTCGGCTCGCCTCCTCTGACGATGAGCTGTGCAGAGGGAACGAGGCGCAGGAGCTGTTGACGGAGACGTCGATGGCAGCATCATTGAGCGTCTCCAGCTGCGGCATAAGCAGGCGCACCCAGGCTGCAAGGACGTGCGAGAAGGGCTTGTGCTCGCTCGGCGGCATCACTGGGGAGAGCACGTCGCCAGAGGCCTCCGTATTCGCGCCCGCGCTGCGTCCCCCCTCGACGAGCAAATCCCGATATGCGTCTCGCACACGCGCTTGGTACTCGCACGTGAGCGGATTCCCAAGTAGGGACAGCGCACGCACCCCATGCAAGGAAGTGAGCACAGCGCCAAGGTCTGCAGCGTCGTCGAGCAGATTGCCCTCCACGTCCAAGACTTCTAGCGTCGCGGACAGCGCCATTACCGGAGTGACATCGCGCACGCAGTTGAAGGGGACATAAAGCTCCACCAGTGACGGGCAGCACGCCGCGATGCCGCACAGATCCGTGACGTGGCAACTGTTCAGCCATAGATACTTCAACGCATGGAAGCCGGTGCCGAGCTGGCGTACACGGCAAATGCGTGAGCCGTTGAGCTTCAGCGATGAAAGCGACGACAGCTGTGCTCCAATCTGGTCGACGCCGATCATGGCGTCCGCATCCACGCGGAGCTGCGCGGTAAGCACCAGGTCAAGATCCTCCCAGCCCGTCCAGTCGCGCAGCACGTCAGCGGTAACGAGCCGACTCTCAAAGAGCGTCGAGAACTCGTCTGAGGCGCGCCGATGCGCGCCGCCTCCGGCTGCCTCGGCTTTCATTTGCTGCAGCTGGGCTGGTGAGACTACCGCGCCCGTGTCAACGCTGTCCTCGATGACGAGGCACTGCGCACCCGGCGCGGAGTCATCAAACGCGCGCTGGCCTGCCCGTGGCGTGATCATGTCGAGCTTCTCAGGCACGCCCGCGACTCTGGCGCGAATCGAAGACGCGCTGTAGCTGACTGCACCACGGCTGCTGCAGCGGCTGCTATTGCTGCCGCTACCGCAGCGCTTCGGCGCCCCATCCGCATCCTCGTCGTGGTCATCGGAGAGGTAACGCCCCGCCGATGACGGCAGAGCGCGCGCCATGGACGCGTCAAAGCAGACGTCGGGCTGAGGAGCCGACTCCGCGTCGACGCTTCCGTGGCCGGAGGTGCGATGGCAACGCGGGGGCGGCAGCGTGCTGCTTGCCAAACTGTGTTGCGTGTCGGCGGAGCTGACCATGCGGTGGCGCTTGGTTCTCCCAATGCTGTGCATGAGCGGCACCGCGGCGGTGCTTTGGGCGGCACTCGACGGCTCTGTGACGCCAGCGGCCGAGCTGATGCTGTCATCTGCCGTCATCCCCTCACTGGCTACACTGTGGTAGCCGTTCGCCGCGTGCGTGTGTAGCGCGCCAGCGGGGCCCATTTTGCAACTGAGCAGTGGCTCTACGCGAGCGGACGGCGCTGCCAAGTTGAGGTCGGCTGCGCACGTGCAAAAAATCCCATCACCCACGCGCGGCAACGAGCCTTCATAGGCAGAGAGCGACACAGCCAACGGCGGACGTGCGCCAGCGGGTTCGACACACGCAATCGACCACGGGCCGGGCAGACCGCGCTCGTCGCGATTGAAGCTATCAGATACAGGGCTGCGGTGTACGCTCTCCGACTCGGATCGCTGGGGCAACGGCACGCATGGCGTCGACAACGAGATTGGCGCCAACCGAGCCGGCGGCGGAGGTGACCCGCGTGCGACACTCGCGCGCGCAAAAAGACGCGGCGGCTGCGGCGGTGGCGTGGAGACGCCGCGCGACGCCCCGAGGTTGGCTGGAGTGACGCCACTTCTGGCACCACCCGGCAACCGTGACGCCGAGGACGGCGGAGTCGTGTGCTCCGCAGGTATGAAGTCCATCCGTTCCCTCTACTGCGCGTATCGTTCGCGTCTGGGAAGTTGCTTCGAATGGCTGATCCGTGTGTCTCGCCGACGTGTATGGGGTGGCGGAGGAGAGCAAGGCGAAGCGAGCGGCTTTGCCTTAGCAAGCTTGTCTTTCTTGCCGCTCGCCCTTCGCTCCGGAGCAGGTGCGCTAAGTGAGTACGCCGCCGTCGGGCTAGCGCGACCTCGATCTCCACCCCCACCCACCCACCCAATGCTGGACTGCCGCTCGTCCGCGTCTCGCGCGCTCTCTCCGTCTCCGCGTATGAGGAAGAGGAGAGGGAGGAGCGTGGAGGAGGCGGTGTGGCGGCGGGGTTCTGCACACGTGGGGGATAAGGGTACCAACGAAAAGAGAAACAACAATGCGAACCAACGCGCCGACACCCTCACGCGCACTGGATAGAGACAACCAATGGAGCCGGCGATTCGAGAAGAAGCGAAAGGGAAGATGTCAAGGCCGGGGCAACGTGACAAGGACAATGTAATGAGTTGAGTGGCCGCGGAACAAAATCAGCGGCCATGTGAGTGTCGCTTCAGCAGAGAGGCGCCGCCGCTCAAAACGTTCGACCGTGCACAGAAACAAAAACAGTGTGGTAGAGACGCACTCTTCCAACAGCCAAGGCGCACAAGAACAGGGGAAAGGAAGACCAGCTATGATCGGTGGGGGTAAGGGAGCTGTGCGCTACGCGCCCGTTGCAGGTTATCGCGCAAGCAGCGCTTCTTTGCTTGTGCGTGTGTGTGGATTTTGTCTGTTCACATCAAATGTGCGAGAGAAAGAGAGGGACGGGCAGAGGTCGACGCACGGGGTTGCTGTGATGCCTTGCATGCGCGCGTGTGTTCTCGGACGGGAACAATATGCGTGCGATGGTGCCGCACCTGCGAAAGAATGCACACACACAAACACACACGCGAAGAAAGAAAGCGCGAGGGGCGGTGGTGATGGTGATGATGGTGTGGTCGTGGGTCGGGAGTGTGTACGACGGGAAGGAAGAAGCGCGGGGGTGGTTGGGAAGCAGAAGAGGTGCGTGATGGGAGAGAAGGGAGAGGGGCGGCGTGGTCGCTGCTGAGCGGTACACGGAAGAGAGCGAGTGCGGGAGCAAGCGGGGCGCAGTCACCACGGCGACGCCAAAGGTGAGCGCCTCACGAAGCTACGTCACTGACCCGGTGCGCTGTGGCACCTCTGAAGTACCGTCACAACTTGCGTGTCCGTGCACACGAGGGGACCGGCTGTCAGCGTACCCACCGAGAGGGGATGTCGCTGGTGGGCACCGCTCTCTATCATTCACACGGTGGAGAACAGGCGGCAAATCATTCAAGGGACGCCGTTCAGGTCAGTTGCAATATTTTCGCACACATGCAGAAAAGAAAATTAGGAATGAGAACAGGCGGTGGGCACGTGCGATGTGTGGTGATCAGGAAGAGAGGCAGGAAAAGGGTGGTGTTGGTGTGTGTGTGTGTGTGGAGGGGTGGGAGGGGGGTGGGGGGCGCATCACACCGCGTAACGTGTGCGCCTGTCTGCGTAGCGGTGCGTATGGTGGTGGTGGGGAGGGCGGCAAAAAAAAAAGCAGGCAGAAAGCCACAGCACCACTACCACCACCACCACCACCAATACACACACACGCACAGGCACACAGGCAGATACACACGCACACGTCACTAAACATCTGTACATGAGAGAGTTCCAGGGAAGTGAAAAGAGCGGGGGAGAAAAAGAACAAAACATGTACCCTACGCGACACTGGGGAGGCAGGCGGGCGGGCGGGCGATGGGTGGTGGGGGGAGGGGCATTCCGGAGAGAGAAGGCGCACCAGTGAAAAAAACAAAAAAAAAACGATGGCAGGGAGGAGGAGTTGTCCTTCCGCCTCGCAACTCCCCTCCCTTTGCGTCGTCACTGTCGTCGCGGCCATCGCGACCACGCTCACGCACATGCTAGACCAAATCCGACTTCACAGCCATCACTCGCAAGAAAGTTAATACGGAGAGATACAGGAAAAAAAACAAAACGACAGAAGAGTACACACACACACACGTACAACAAACCGCAGCAAGAGAACACACCTCAACACCAACACGCATGCACATGTATACATGTGCATGCGTGCCCATGTATATGGATGGAACGTACTTTACATACTTTCGGAGGGGTTCTTCTTCGTTCGCTTCCGATGATGGAAGTGGGGAAGGGACGGGAACGAAAACGAAAAGAAAGGGAGGTGCGTTGTGCGTGCATGTATATGTGTGTGCATGTGTGTGGCGCTGATGTGTCCGGAAAACCGGTGGTACCCGAACAGCAACAGCGGCGGACAAGCGAAGGCTGCGACCGTGAGGGCAGAGGGCAGCAGGAATGGAGAGGGGTGAAAGGGGCCGAGCACACATACAACAAAACAAAAAAAGCATAGATAGATTCAATACATCAACAGGAAAAGTCGTCTCCATAGAAGAGAGGTGAGAAGCGAAGCTGGGCAACTCCTCAGACGTATACAAACACACACATACACAGTACGACCGTAGTGGCGTTTCTACCGCATATGGGATACAAGACGGGTGCTTGCATGTGCCTCCGTGTGTCCCTGCACCTCCCTGCTCCGGCACGCCGCATCACAGCTCAGCCTGCGGCGCGGCAGCAAAGCGGCCCGTGCGCTTGCACACAATCGTCTTTGCCGGTACGTAGTGGAGGTACATGTGGTGCTGCTGCTTCTCTAGCTCGTGCTGCTCCATCAAGTTCATGGAAGCCCACCGCATCTCCCGCTCCCGCTGTGTGTGCTCGTTGATCAAGCCGTACGGTGGCGCTCTTGGCACAGCGTTGACGGCCGCGTAGGAGGCTGGAACCACGCCGTCGCGCTCGAAGCGGTACCAGTGATAGCACCGCTGGATGCACGCCGCGCTCGCGTCCATCAACTCACGCTGCCACACAGCCTCGACCTTCAGGGACTCAATCTTCTCGGCATCGTGTCGCGCCATCCGCGCTTTCACCTGGCTTTGCACCCGCGCTCGGTGCTTGCGCATGCGCCGGATAAACAGTTGCATGCGGAGCGCCCGCACAATGATGCGCGCGGTCTTATCGAAGTACTCCCCCGTCAGCTGCCTCGCGCGGGCCTTGATGGGGGCCTGCTTGCTACGGTACAGGCGCTGCAACACGCCGGCGTTGAAGTCGAGGTCTTCGTGGCGGATGTTCTCCGTCTTCCACTCGGCACGAGAGAGGACCTCTGGCGCCGTCAGCGCAAACTCCCGCTGCGCCATCCGTTCTCGTGCCTTGGCGTTGATCGCCTCCACTTCCTTCTGCGTAGGGGGTGGAACCGGGTCCCTGACCGCGCGGAACTGCAACAGGGTGCGATGGTGCAGCGCATCGTCATCCGTGTCGGAAAGCTCGTCGGCGGCCAGTGCACCGCCGCCGGCATTCGCATTGGGGCGCGGGCACCGCCATGCAAAAAACGGGCGGCGCTTGCGGGTGGAAGGCCGCTCCAGCGCCGGCGGCCACTCAGACTCCGGCAGGCCCTCCATTTTGTACAGATTGCGCTGCTTTCCGCGCAGGTACCACCGCAGCGCCCGCTGGATGAGCACTGCGGCGTCTTCGTAGCGGCAGTGCTGCCAGAAGATGATGTTTTTGGTGTTCTCGACTCGGTCCGAAATGTAGCGCGCCGTCAGCTCCTTCGCATACTCTTTCCGAATAGCGCGCAGCTGCCGTAGTCGCCACCGCGCCCGCAGACTGCGCCACCAGCACTGGATGCACCGGGCGCGGTTGCTCAGCACCTCGGCGAGCGTGCAAGCCTGACGAAGCCGGCGGCGGCACAGCACCCCTCGCCACATCCGACTCACCTCTCGCTGGGCGCGATGCTGCCGTTCGCCCGCTGCGGCAATGTCATTGTCGTACACCGGGCCGCGCCGCGGCTGCCGCTTCACTCGTGGTGGCATTTCACTGGGTGGCTTTGGCGGCGCGAAGAGGGTGCGCACCGAGTATTTCACGTCCTCGTAGAAGCCTGGGAAGGTACCGGGTGGGTGTGCGACAACGACGGCGCCGCACTTGTTGCTCTCGGCCAACACAAGCGCGCGCTCCACGGTGGCGGCGCCGCTATCCATCATCACATCCGTCTCGGCAACGGGGCCCCTGGCTGCCGGTAAAGCGTCGGCGGAGTGGCTGAATGGCTGGCCATTCAGAGCGGCAACCTCGTCTATGCCACGACCACACGGCAAGCCAACGCTGCTCAGCTTGCCGGCGTCCATCGTCGAGTTGCTGTCGGTACGGGTGACGCCGTTCGGCTGGAACGGTGAACTGCGCTCCCACGCGTTGGTTGTAAAGACGGTGCTCATGAGCTCTGCATGTGCCGCGTGGTGGCAGCCGCAGAGGTGGCGATTAGATGTGTCGACGGTGCACGAGTCGAAGAGGCAAGAAAGAAGGTAACCATTGAGACATAGTCAGTGAAGGGGACAGGGTGAAGCTGCCGCACGGCGTGCCTGTGCGGCATCATGGACTAAACGAGAGAGGACAGATGGGGTGCGCGCCTCAAGGGTGAGAAGCAATCACGCCACGGCTCACTTCCCTCTTAGGGTGACGCGTGTGGATGTATGTCAACGGGCATCTCTGACACGGGCGCTCTGCCGCTCCCGAGCTCTGAAGAGAAGACGGAACATGAGAAAGAGCATCGGCGAAAGACCGCAACACCGGGCGCGCCGTGGAAGAGATTCAGGGTCGGCAGCGCCCGCGCAGCAACTATCGTAGACTCGAACTCACATGCAGGCATGGCCTACACTCAGAGATCCTTTTCCTGCCCTAATGCTCAGCGGCGGCCACGGCCCCAGCCGCCGGGCTGCCGGCGAATCATGTAACTTCGCTGCGCGAAGTAGCGCCGCGCATTCGCACGCTGCCGCTCCTCCTGCGAGAGAGGCGTCGTTGTGGCCGGCGAGTGGACGGCGCCGCTGCCGCGGTGGAGCGGAATGTCGCCGCCGCCCGTCTGTTGCATCGAGGGCGTCGCGTCGATCGTCAACTCACCTGAGGGCCGAGGCATTGCCATCGCCTGTCCTGCCTCGAGCTGTGCTGTTGTGGCGAACTGGGGTACCGGCGAAGGCGAGCGGCTTGAAACCGTGACGACCGCCTCCACAATCACTTCATTCGCCGCGAGAAGCTGCTGCACACGGGTATGTGCAATGTGCGGGAAGGATCTCTGGACGGCCGCCACCGCGGCGAAAACGTTCACAGGCTCTCGTAGAAGGATCTGGTCGTAGCAGCACCGCACCTCGCCGTCTGGGAGGGACGCGAATGCGCTGCGGGCAGGTGACACTTTCATCTTGGTGCTGTTTCCGCCCTCCACCGCGAACAAGGGGAGCGTCGCCCATCGAGACGTGACGCGCTGTGCATCCTGCTCCATCGTCTCGGCCGCCTCGGCCACGAGGGCGGATGCGATGCAGCGCTCAGCCTCCGCCTGCTCCTCAGCCTTGTAACGGAGTCGCGTCTGCTTGAGGTCATCGCGGGTGAGTACAGCGCCTTCGTCCAAGAGGTCGGCGGCACGCATGCGCTTGTAGGGCAGTCCGCTAAGCCGCGCCACGCGGTGCAGAAAGAATGGTGCAACCGTATGTCGAAAGCGGAGCCGTGTAGCAAGTAGCCGCAGCGCCTCCAGCAACGACTCGCGCTCCAGCAAGGCAGCGCGTCGTTGGTACCGCTGCCGGATATCCACATGCTCACTTGCCGCCCCCGTCGCCGCCGCCGCAACAGCAGCTCTGGCGCCGCCAGAGCCGTTCTCGGGTTGCGTGAAAGCGCCAACGGGTGACGACGGCTCCGGTGGCGGTGGCGCACCATCGCCGGTTTTCGCTGCCGTGTGTGAGGACTCCCTGCACGCAGCGGGGACCACGGTCGGCAGCGTTGGCAGTCCAAACAGATCCCGCTCCGGTGAAGACTCACGCGAGACAGCCGACTTCCGCGCACATGCTGGAGGGACTGCTGCCGACGACGGCAGTGGAGCTGACCGGCCACGACGCGCAAGGATAGGCGGAGAGCCAGCTGCAGCTACAGGAAAAGGTGACGTGGTGTCTCCTTTCGTCGGTGACGGAGCCATCAAGCCGAACTCAAAGCAGAGCTGGCGTAGCTCGGCGTTCGTCATGTGCGGCCACGCATCCGCATGCAGGCGCCTGTCCAAGACTGACGGACGCCATGAGTACATCGGCGCCGTAGACACAGTGCGCGAAGGGATCGTGACACCCCTGCCAAGGCCATCGCGGGGTGGCGGCGAGGTTGGCAGCAGCAGCGAGGGAACAGCTCGTGGGGGGAGATAAGAAGATGCATCTGGTGGGCAACTGCGCGCGTCGCGAGAGTCGGCATCCTCGTCATCGGTGCCGGAGGTGAGCTCGATCACCTCCACTGGCGCGGGTGACGGGGTGCAGACTCGGGAAGTCGACACCGCACCGCTACCATTGAAGGTAGCATGAGGATGCACGGCGTTGGTGCTGGGTGCGGCAGCCCATCCGCCGGCAACGCCGTCGGCACTGTTTTGGGTGCATTCCAGCGCGTCGATGCCGTATGCCGCCCACCACTCGTCGCTGGTCGATGCATTCTCTTCCCTATCGGAGTCCGCCGCAGCGGCGTCCGCGTATGGGCTTTGCCGCATCCTCGACGGAGAGTCTTGAGATACCCAGAGAAAAGCAGCAGTGCTGTCACCACGCCCCTCCGCTGCGGCCTTGACGATGGGAGTCGCCGCAGCAATCTCCGCTGCCTTGCCTGCGGCACCCATGTTGACGTGTGTCGAGAGGCGCTGCGTGCCGGCCGTCAAGCGACCAACGCTTTCGCAGCTGACGTTGCCATCCTCTTCGCTTTCCTTGTCCCTCCTCGAACGAGACTCCATCAACGCTGCTGCGGTCGGAGCGTCAAGAGCCCCTGTGCTGGCGAGCCCGTCGCCCTCGACCGTGGCGGCTGGTGCCACCGCAGAACGGCAGTTCGGGGCTACCGGCGCGGCTGTGAAGCGCACTGTCGTGCGCGCAGAGGTGGCAGTGCTGGCCATGGCTGTCAGGACCTTCCTATCATCAGCGCACACACAATCATGCGCGGCTCCCGCAGCAGGAGAGCAGGCAGCTGGCACCTCCACGTCAGCACCAGCAGACACGGCCGTGGTAGGAGCGGGGGAAGCGCACCAGTGTATCTCGCCGCTGTCGATGTCGCCCTCCGCACCTAGCCCCCAGACAACACGCTCCGATGGCGTGCCGAGCTTCGCTGATGCAGCGCTGCGGGCACACGCGCTCGATGCTCGTGGTGAGAACGGTATGGGCTGCAGAACAGCACGCAGGGGTACCCACTTCTTCATTATCGCAGTGTCCGTGTGTGACACGGCTGTCGCCTGACGGATGGCCTTCACCTCGGCGTTGTAGGACTGCAGTGCCGCTTGCAGCGCGTCGTTGAGGCGGCGTCGTGCGTCCGCGAGTCGTCTCTCCAGTAGTGCACGTGCCTCCGGGGCGTTCCCTGTGGCGACAGAGGCGCCAGTTGTCGCGAGCAAGGTATCTGTCGCCCTGCTTTGCCGCGGCTGTGTTGCACTCTCGTGTGTAAGAGCAACGGGGTTGAGGGACTGATGATGCTGCGATGCGTTGCAAGTTGCGCCGCCATTCAGCACTGGATATTGCGCTGCGGTCGTGTGTGCGTCGGCGGTTGCCGTCCTACCTGCCTCCTCCGCGACTGGAGACCCTCTCGCACACACCAGGGTCACCGCTGGCTCTCGTGGAGGAAGCACCTGCAGCTCAGCGCGGGCGGAGAGGGCGCTGAGGGATATATTGCTTGTAGCCACAAGGCCGTTGCGGATGGGGTGATGAGGCTCGGCAGCGGCGCGGGCGTCTCCGGTGAGCGCGTCGCCGAATGCACCACATGGCGTGTCCGATACAGCTGGTGCCCACTGTGTGCTTGCTGGCCCTTCTCCATCGGCACCGTCAGAGCCATTCAGGTCCGGCATGACAGGTTGCTCCTCCGCCGCCTCACGCAACGAGCACAGCATGAAGGACAGGTGCGACTCACACGAGTAGCAAGCCGAGGACAGCGCCGCTGGTAGCAGCAACGCCTCCGCATTTGAGGACTCCTCCACCGCCTCACAGCACTCAACGCCCGCGGCAGAGGTTACGCTCGCCCGCTGCGCACACCTGGGGAGACTCTCCTCGTCTGACGGCGCAGCATCAGCGTCGTCGCCCACGTCTCCCTCCGCCGGAGGCTCACTTGTCCCAAGCTGGCACGATACCTCGCCTGCATGACTGACTCCGCGGTGGTTGCTGCCGCTGCGGCTGGACGCGCCACTCGTCGTCACAGCATCAAGGTCCTCCGCATCCACGTCGTACGGCGCTACCCTCGTTGCCGTCCTAGACGTCGCATCCAGAGGCTCGCCCTGGTCACCGCGGCCGTTGCGATAAGAGCGGCTCCACTCAGCTCGACGCCGACGAGCTGCTGCTAGACGAGCGTGGCTGCATCGATACGACAGCTGTCGCATCAGCTGGGTGGCGCTCGTCGTCAGCGAGGGGCGCGAGAAGGAAGACATGGGCAAGGATGCAGGAAACGGCGGCGTTTCCAAAGACGATGCGACGACGTTGCCGCTGTCGCCTGAGAGCTCATGAAGGGCTGCCTCAGTGGTGCCGAAGGCGGTGGTGGACGTGTGCAACTGCAGCACACGTTCGCACACGTCCGAAAGGCGAAAGCACGCGCTTGCGCACGTGCCTACGCAGCTGTCAAGGGCGGCAACGAGCGGCGTCGACTGCCGACCGCCGCCGGTGCCACTTCCTCGTCCGCTCGCACGGCGACCGCTATCCTCCGACGAGGCGGTCGTCACGCTTTGAACGTTCGTTTGGGCGGCGCGTGACCGACTTTTATGCGTTCCAAGCGCCTTGGCCGCCCCCTTCGTGGGGTGATCCTCCTTCCGTGCACGCCGCCGCTCCTCTGCAGCCTCTGCATTGGCACGGCGCGTCTCTTCGCGCTCCCACCGTCGCAAGCCGCGCAGCAGTTCATTGTGCTGCTGCAGCGATGCAGAGGGCCCCAGCAGCGCAGCCACATCCTTCAAAGTGGCGCTCCGCCTCACCAAGTCTGGGAGGGACTGAATGCCGAGATCGCACATGAGGCGGTCAGCATAGCCTTGCAGTTGCACGCTAGTAAGAAACTGCACGACCGGATGTGACAGCGACAGCGGCGGCGACGGGGACGCACCCGGAATCGAGTCGCGCGGCGCGGGCGGTCGCGCGAAGGTGTCTTCCAGTGCAGTGTGGGTGATGACATGTTGGTTGCTGCTCGAGCGGCAAGGTGGTGTCGCTGCTTCCCCTTGCGTGTCGCTGCTAGCAGACGAACTGGAGGTGTTGGGGCGGCGCAGATCACGGTGCGAAGATGACGGGGTCGCCATCTCGCAGCAAGCACTCGCTTGCGCCGGCGCCTCTGTAACACTGCACGAGCGACGGGCCTGATGGCCATTCAGCGTCACTGCCTCATCAACGGGGGCGGCTGAAGACGTCATCTTGACCAGCAGAGGGGAGCTTTCGTGGCGAGCCGTGGGTCTGTGCAGCCCATCCTCCACCTCCAGGAAGCGAAGCAGCAGTGACTCGACATCGCTCGTGTGAGACATAAAAGACACGATGGAGAGCAGCGCCACAAACGGCAAATATATATATATAGGTATGGCAAAGACCGCGGACTAGAGCGAGGAGGTGGAGGGGGAGCGGAGACGTGTGGAATGGCACGAAAGTGCAGCCAGACGCAGACACGCACACACAGGCAGGCAGGGATACCGGCCGATCAAAAGCTAACGCTTGGAGAACACCAGCACTACACCATAAGAAAAGCGGCTTGCAGACGACAGCAGCATGTGCAACAGCGCCCAGACCTGACGCACCGTCACACACTGTTGGGCGAGAGGAAGGTGTGCGACCACAGCGGCCAGTGGTATGCATATGAGGTAGTTTCGTGTATCAGTACGCTCCCGTCCCACTCGCGCACACGGAAGAAGTCAAATATATGTATATGTATATATAATATATATATATATATATACATATATGAAAGCGAGATTCGAAAGGCACAACGGAGCACCTCCGTCTACTCTAGGGGAGGAAAGAAGGGCGCGCAAAGACGCACAGTCCGGCGCGTCTCGCTACCTGCGATTGTGTGTTTGTGTTTGTGTTTGTGTGTGTGTGTGTGTGTGTGTGTGTGCGTGTCTGGAGGGGGGTTACCCTGTGTCCATGCGCACTGATGCACGTGACGTTGGTCAGCAAGAGAGAGAGAAAGAGCAGTCGCTAGCGATGAGGACCGAGGGAAACAGAGCAACACGGGTATCTGTATACATATATATATACACATGAATGTGTGTGCGTCATGCGTACAAGCGAGCTGCCACACAACCAAGCGAAGAAAAGGCGCGTAAGGGAGCAGAAAGAATGGATCCAGCACCCGACACCACGCCGTAGCGCATGCGCGTCACCCTCCGTACGTGCGCATGCGTTGGGAGGGAGAGTAGGGCATTACCACGACACACGTGATTTCCGCGTTGCGTCGACGCAGGTGCTTGTCCTTTCCCTTCTCTCCCGCCGCCCCACAAAAGGCCGCGGGCCCGAGTGGCAGCGTAGTCATCTTCGAGTAGACGAGCTCGACCACAACGGGGTCTCACATCATCGCTCGTAGGCATGACTGGGCACAGATGAAACCCCTGGAGAGGCAATGAAACAGTCTTCACGTTTTCAACGGTCACTTTGGGGGTTTGGAAAATACACACGGAGCAACGAGCACAGACGCACGCACCCACACACAGATAGGCGATGCCCGTCTGTGGCGACGGGAAGCGCTGCGTGTGTGTGCTTGTGTGTGGCGCTCCGCTCACCAGAGAGGGAGGGGGGCAGGTAAGCTGTACATCCAGAGAAAGCGCAACAACAACACGCCACAGGTTGTATCAGAAAGAGCTAAACCGATACAGATATCTCTACGAAGAAATGGGGAGTCGGTTCAACTCCCGGTCTACCGCCTCCATCTCTGCAATCACCGTACCCAGGTGGCTCTGCAGCTCCCGTTCCTGCCGGCATCGCTCGATCGTGCTCATCTTGCTGTCACCCTGACGGCGGACACGAGCGCCACCGATGCTGAGCACCTCCCGGGCGGCCGCCGCACCAGGCGACGCGGCTGACACCAGCGGACACGGAGAGGCAGTGGCGGGGTCGCCGCCACCTCCGCAAGAGCGGCGCTGTGAGAGTCGTGTTTGGGGGTCCGACACATTCTCAACCACACGGCCGCCGGAGGGTAACGAGGCACCAACGCCGGGGGCACTCTGTCGGAGTTGCGCGAGCTCGCTCTGCAACTCTTGCGCCGTCTGACGCAGCTTCGTAAACCGGTCCTCCAGCTCCGCGCGCGGTTCGAGACGGTGAAGGCGGGCTCGCTGCGCCCCGGTGAACTCCTTTGGCTTCGGGAGTTCAGCGCCGTAGGCCATGACATCCGCCAGCCGATCCTTCTCAGCGTCCGTGATAGCCGGGCGGGTGAAGCGTTCGCTGACGGGCGGCGGCACCCACCTGTGCGCCTCCTCCTCTGCCTCTATGGCGGCCTTGGAGCGACGGTGCGGGATGTGCTGCAACCGCCAGCGCGCGTACTCCTCCTCGGTTGGCCGCTTTCCCCTACCAACGCGGGGCCGGTGCACCGGTGCCTTCGACTTTGGTATGGGCTTCGGGTGCGCCTGCGCGGCCTCGGCGGCCTCCCGCTCTTGGCGTCGACGCGCCAGCAAGGCTGCAAGCTGAGGGTCGAGCGTGCTGGGTTTGGAAGGGGCAACGTAGCAGTGGTAAATTGCCTCGCCGGAGGGTGTGCCGCGACCAAAGACGTTGATCGTGTCCTCCATGTCCTTGGGCTAAATCAAAACAGAGGGGGCGGCAGAGGCAGGGGGAGAGAGAGCAGGCACCTGTGTGAGAGTTTGCCCCGCTCAAGCAGAGCCGAATTGTATCTCCGCTTGTGCACAGAGAGGTGGCGCAGAACCAACGACACGTGTTTGTGTGTGCGCCTGCGTGAGCGCAACGATATCCGGTGGACGGCACAATAGCACACACACACACACACACAGCTGCGTAGTTCTTCCTCCGAGGTCTCCGTGGGACGTGGTCAGGCGGTGGGTGCACACCCTGGCACAGAGCAATATACTACTGAGGAAAGAGGAGATAGAGATGCAGGAGGTGGTTGATGGGGTAGTGAAGAAGAAGGAAGAGGAGAAAGGCATGCTGGGCCAGCACCAGCTGAAGCTGTGGCGTGCAGCAGTACGTGCGCGACCGAAACCAGCAAAAAAAATGTCGGAAATGAGGACGAAGATGCGTGAGAGAGAAGGGACGAATAGAAAGCAAGCCGGACGAGGTGGAAGGGCAAGCGGCATGCGCGGAAGATGCCTCTATGCCTGGTAGCTGGTAGGTCAACAGGAGACACAACGACTACGGCCCAAAAGTGCGGGTGGGTGGGGGAGAAGTAGAACCGCGCTTGTTCATCTGCCCCCCACCCCCAATTCGGTGCAGAGGACCCGCCAATCGGTCAAGGAACCCGTTGCTCACACACGTTCCCAGTCACACAGGCCCCTTCTCGACTCAGCAGCCTCGTCCATTGTCCTCCGCCTCCTTTCTGGCGCAGCGATCCACTCGCCCGACACATCGCCCGATGCATTCAGCGAACGCCACGGTCTCCTCTTCGCAAAGTTGCTCTTCTTTCCGCCAACTTCATAGAAGCTCTTATACACAGACACACACACATGCTCAGCCCTGTCCAACTACCGCCATCGCATCCTTCTACCCAGATCCCCGCCGCCCACAGGGGCGGGAGGGCAACCGCCAGGGCCAATCAAAAAAAGGGGCGAGACAACAAACGTGAGTGGGTGAGCACGGCGATGCACACATGCACTAATCAAAAAAGGAAAGAGAAAAGATGTGCCGTCTGGCACCGACTCGTGCTGCCTCCTCTCCATCTCTGCACGTCAAGGGGCCCTCGGTCGCGCAACGGGCACAGGGCCACTCATGCCGCTGTCCTCTTAATAGTGCTGCAGATCCAGCAAGTGCTTCAGCCGCCGCGACGCGTTGCGTGTGAGGAAGCGGGACCACATCTTGTGGATCATAAAGGAGAACCAGATGCGACGCCCGAATAACCCACCGACAACGAAGAGAATGAGCGAGTAGCTGGGGAACATGATGAGGCAGTACATCAGGCGGTAGAGCCACGGCCCGTTCTTCCACCCCGCCTCGTCGGTGAGCCCTAGGAAGCCGTGATGGCAGAGGTACCGTATCTGCGGCCGCACAAGGTACACCGCGGCTGACCCGGCAATGGAAAAGACAAGGCAAATGATAAGCTGTTCCGCCAGCGGCAGCTTGAAGAGGCTCCCCTTAGCTGGAACACCCTTGACGTAGACGATCTCCTTGTGCGTGCGCCAGTCCTTGCGTTGCGGACCATGTGAGTTCGGATGCTGAGACGTGACCTTCGCCTCTGCAGCACCACCGGAAGCAGAGGTTGCTTGCTGCTCCGCCTTGGTTGATGCCTTGGCCTCGGCCTTGGTGGCGCATCGCCGCTGCGCGCAGCGCAGCGGCTGATGCACAGACACCGCCAGCGATGGTCGTGCCCTGCAGAGCGAGGCACTCGCCGAAGGCGTTATGATGCGGTTCAGGTTGAGGCGAGCGAGCATATGGAGCTGTGGGTGCGCGAGAACGCTTTCGCTGGCGTGTGTGCACGTGCTCAAGTGCGGCCGCGATCGCATTCAGAAAGACGGGCACATGTGCGTACGCGGGCGGTGTTGGTGTGTCCATCGAGATCATCCGAGGGCAGAGACGTGAAGGATGCGAGCAGAGCGAGAGAGAGGGAGACAAGAGGAGGTGCTCCGTGTGAAAGACGCGTGCGGCGCGTTCATGCACGTTGTGCACTTTCATGGCCGAGAAATGGGAGACGGTGTCTGCCGATGAGACGGGCGTTTTCGTTTTTCTTTGTTCTTTCGTTTCTTCCAACACTCTAACAATTTATGGACACATTTCCGGTCATTGAAAGGTGCTGGGTATCGCGCATGTCGTCGGCTGTTGTCTTCCTGGCGCACTGCTAGCGAAAAGGATCGGGCCACTGAAAAGTTTGTGCGTGTGCGTGCAGGGTATGTTGAGGAAGTCTGCCCAAGATGGTTCCCCTTCAGGCTTCGGTTTTTTGTCGTTGTTCTCCGAATGCCTTCTGTTATTGCGCCAAATCGCGGTGACACATCCACTCTGCGCCACATACACACACACATGCGCACAGCCCAATATACAGGCGTTGATGTGATCGTCTGCCGTGGTGAAGACGGAAAGGGACCGGCGGAAGACCAGAATTCCACGTGACGGATGGAAAGACGAACAGGGACTCGTGGGACTGTCGTTTGTGTACTACAGTCACGCACAAGAGGTTCGATCTGTAAGCATGAAAAAGAAAAAGTGGAAGGGCCAACGCATCCACAAACAACACAGATGTTTACTAAAGATGGGGAGAGAGCTCCCCACCCTGTGCATCAGCGTCACCACCCACGAGGAGGAGGAGGTGGTGGTGGTGGTGGTGGTGGTGGAGGTGGAGGGGGCGCAGCGACAGAGGGAGAGACAGTGGAACAAAACGCAACCGCGGAAAGAACACGTGAGGGAGTGCGAGGTGGCGGCGCAGGCATCTCGACAGTTAGGGCGAACACAACGAAAAACGAAAGACAAGGGCATACACAGAAGAAGCGAGGTAGCGGTAGCAGACACGGCACCAAGAGGAAGACACACGCACACAACTCGAAAACAGCAAACCTCGAGCAAAGAAGAAGAAAAGAACGGGGGCCGGAATGGACCTGAAGGGAGGGGACGCGCAACAACTACACATGGCAATAATAAAAGTAATGAAGCAACCACTCACTCACAGGGGAAAAAACACGCAAGGCCCACAGCGTCAGCGTTGAAAAGACAGGGAAGGTTCGTAGGGTCAAAGGAGGGGCGGGGGCGGGGCGGGCATGGAAACACAGTACAAGAAGTCTAGCGAGCGACACCGAACAACAACAAAAAAACAAAGAGCACACAGAGAGGGAGAGAGACACTCAGCGCCCCACGATTGGGTGAGGAAGGGAGAGTGTGGCAGTGATGGAAGAAGAAGTGATGAAAGTGGAGGAGGAGAAGGAGTGGGGCAAAAGGGAGCCGGGGAAAAATCGAGTCGGCTGTGCAACACCTGTTGAGGAGGCGGGGGGGGGGGGGGGGGGGGGGGGGGGGGGAAGGGGGAAGTGTCAACAGTGACAACAACCATCATCAAAAAAAAGAAACGAAGCCGCAACCCATGGTGAGGACGACAAGACAGTCTACATGTTCCCATCAGTGACGCAACGATGCAGTTTTGCGGGTCTCTTTGCGTTTCTGCGCTGGTGCGTGCATAAGAAAAAATGGCTGCAGTGTGCGTGTGCGTGTGCGTGTGCGTGTGCGTGTGCGTCTTGCATCTTTCTGGGTAACAGCGGCAGCGCGCTGTCTTACCTCGTCTTTCCGTTCGCCTCAGAACCGTTCATGGACGTCCTTTCTTGTCTCTCTTCCCTTGCGGTTCGAGGGAATTTGTGCGCGCCTCAGTCCTGTGCGGTGCTCGCGGCGGTCGTGGATGCTGGGTTTTCGCTTTGTGTGGTACTCGCAGGCATTCGAATTGTGTGGAATGGGCGGGAAGGGGTGGGGCGAGGCACGACACAACACAACAACATGAAACAGGAAGAAGAGAGAAACAAAACACAAGGAAAGAACAGAGAGGGAGAGCGACACAGGCAGCAGCGAGCCGGCATCGACCCGCCGTTTTGTATATATACACACACACACACACAAACACACACTCACGCTGACCTTAGCCTACATGTGGCAAGAGCAGACGCCCCAAATCGTCACACAGGCACAGGGAGGGGAGAGCGGGGGACAAAGAAAAACGAGAAAACAAGAGGGAGGGGGTGGAGGCGGGGCGCCGCGAGGGAAGAAGAGGCGTTGAAAGACGTATGGGAGAGAGGTGAACGAACGCGGATAGTTTTCTGTTCCCGCGGATCCGTTCTCGGATCTACAGCACGACCTCACCTCAACTCGACACCTTCCCTCCCACCGCTCAGTCACAAGTCCACATTCCGCGTGCTGCGAAAGCAGCCGTAGAAACACGCGCCATGGCAATGCACCGACTCGGTCATATCAGCACAGCCCCTGCCCCCCACCCCCCCACACACATAGACACACCCGGCACCCACCTCCCACCACCGGCACCGCAGGCCGCCTCACAGACGCATCCCATTACCCGGGCCACCACCTCGTCCATCCCTCCCGGTGGCGCAGGCTCCCCACAGCTACCCAGCCAGGGCCGCGGACGCGATACGCTCGAGCCACCTTCACACGCTGACGAGCATGCCCATGGCGCAAGCGCGTGCACAGTCGCAGACCGCTCCGACGCAACGCCGTCCGCGACCCCGCCGCCGACGTCAGTAGCGACGCATCGCACTGAACCCACAAGGCCTTCGGTGCTTGGCCCCGCCACCGCTAGGTGTGGCTCGGCACTGGCAGGGATAAGGGGGGAGGGGGGCTTCTCAGCCCCCTACACCAGTAGGTGGTAGACCCTGCTACCAGGCTGAGGTGTCCCCTCTCCCGTCATCCGGGAAAGAAAGACAGCGAGCGCGTTTCGTGAGGAGCGAAAAGGAAAACGATCTGCTAAGCCTACCTCGCAAGGAGGGTAGCGAGCGAGGAGTCCGAGAGCCATCTTACAACAAGACCGCGGCAGCACATCTGCAATCAATCTACTGCTCGTGTTCGCTTGCAGCATGCGATGCCATGCGGTGCGAGAATGGCGGCAGGTCGCACAACGAAGAAAAAGCGGGGGAGAGAGAGCCCAGCAGCACGCCGACAAAGGCCGAATTAGACCCGCTGACTCAGAGAAGGAGGAGAAAAAAAAACAACGCAAGAAGATGTGAAGATGTGATGAACAGCGTTCACCTTTAAAATAAAGGAGGGGATGGAGGAGGGGGTAGGGGTGAACTGTTCCGCACATGCGCCTATGTGTGCGCGCGCGTGTGTGCGTCGTTCAGTTTATATGAAGGTGACCACCAACGAGATGGGACGGAAGGGGGAGGGGGCAGGGACAGAGGATGGAACCTAGAAAATGACCGAAGAAAAAACAGAGAACCTCACAATCAAGCAGCACACACACACACGCTCTTCGTGGAGCACGACAGTGGACATCATAATGAGAGTTACAAAGGAAAAGCCGACGACGACGGCGGCGGTGTGTGGGGGGGGAGGGGAGGGGGGAGATACAGAAAAACAGGAGAACTCAACATGCGAGGTCACAGCCACGCGTCCTTCTCTTCCACTCGCCTTCAGTCTTTACATTCTCATGCGCAAGTGACAGAGAGACACACTGGGAGCGAGAGAGGGAGAGAGGGGGGAGAGCAAGGAAAGCAGTGCTGGCTCTTGGACTTCCTCTTGTCAGGCTTTTGTTCTTCCTCAGAAAACGACAGGCACAACGTGCGAAGCGACGAAAAGAAGGACAATAAGTAACGCCGCTTGCCATCCCCCGCTGGCGCATCTCCTCCTCGCCCAAGAAAGCGAGTTGGAGGTTCTTTTTTCATCTGGGGAGGTGGAAGGGAAGCAGCGTGCCACCCCACTCTTGTCGAGCATGATGGTGCACACTGGTGCATCATGTGTATGTGGGAAGGGGGAGGAGGGAGGGAAGGAGGGAGGG
>CM004660.1:125965-167138 GCA_000410695.2 Leishmania arabica | reverse complement strand
AGGGGAGGGGAGGGGAGGGGAGGGGGGGGGGAGGGGCCGCCGCTGCAACAGCGTCGCTGACCCATCTAGTGCAAGAAGGAGACTCATGTGGAGGGCGTCGTTCGTGTTGTCCCGCGAGGAAAAAGGAACTGAGCGGCGCTGAGGTGAAGTAAGATGGTGGTGGTAGTGAGGAAGAGGGGGGGGGGGTTCAGGCACGCATGAGCAACGCAGCCCAGGAAAGTCAAACGCACGCGCACATGCACACCGTTGAAGCGAATAAGAAGCGGAACCCATGTTGAGGGGTGAGGGTGGTGGCGAAGAAGAGAGTGAAGGTCAGAAAGTCGGCTGGGGGCAGGCAGCAGCTCGCACGGTAAGAGCGGTTGGGCCATCGCGACTCGCACACTGCCTCCTTTGGCTGTCAGTCTGGCTCATCCACAAAGGCGCGCACAGCTGCGGACAGGCCACTCGGCGCCGGCGCGTCCGGTGTGTCAAGCCACTCTCCCTGGAAACCATCCGCCTGCATCTTGGCTTTCACAAATGCCGCTGGCACGCGCAAGGACAGCAACTCAAAGTAGCCATGCAGCCTTGGATGGTTCCGCATAAGCAACCGACCTGGGCGCAACTCCAGCGGCGGTGGCGGGGCCGGGGCATCACCTGAAAGCGGTGGCATGAGCACCGGCGCGCCGACCATTGCCAGGGTGGCAACACGCGCCGCCTCGGCCTCCTGTGCTGCGGCAGCCGCACGCGCCACCCCAGGCGGTGGTCGCGGCGGACCTTTGCGGTAGTTGCCAGGCGGCGGGGGCGGGCCGCCACTGCGGCGATTGTTCGGCGGCGGCGCCGGCAGGCCGAGAACACTCTCTGCATCCCCGTTCTCGCTAGCGCCGCGACGACCGCGACCACGACGCTGGCAATAGTGGTACGCCGCCGACGCCTCGCTACCGTCGTCCCTCACCATGCCTTGGTCATCGCCATCCGCCAGGTACGATGCGCCGCCATCGTCATCGTTGGAGTGATCGCCGCCCTCATCTTCCGCCTCGTCTGCCTCGGGGTCGGCAGCACCGCTGGTGATGAGCAGGTGCTCCAAGAGTTGCGTCTGCAGCTCTAACTGCTGCAGGGATTCTTCGGTCTGCACGAGCCGCGACTCGCACTCGTCGGAGAAGCGGTTGAGAAACTGAACAGTGCTGATGACAAATCTGTTCACGAGGACTACAACGGCCTGCGCATCAGCGTCCGCCTCGGCTACGGCCGCGGCGTTTGCACTTACCAGGGCAGCAGTCGAGTTGAGAGGCAGCGCACTTGTGGCCATCGTTGAAACAGTCGCGAGGTTAGGCTACTTCGATCTGTGGGAAACAGAGAGCGAGAGAGGGTAACGACAAGGCAGCGGAGCTTGGCAGTAGGCTCGGTGGAGCTGATAAACAAGGGCTTCGACAGGAAACGAGAAGAGCGGCGCGCTGCCCTCGCTCACACTTGAGGATGTACTCTCCCGGTCGTGCGCACAATGACAGCGCACGCTTTGTCCCTACCACAGACCGGACACGCTTAGGAGCTGATCAACTTGCGGTCCTGTGCTGGATTGTGCATGGAGGAAAAAAAAGCGCAATACAACGTCCGTCCTGCCACCTTACACGTAATGGTCCAAAGGGAGCACGCACACACGCATGCGCATCATCGCGCACGCCGCCCCGTAATAGGGTGTGCCGAGGGCGACAGGCAGCGCAAGAGAGAGAGGAATAAGATGGAGCAAAGGAGATATTTTCATGTGGTAGCGTGTACACACCCATACATATATCTATATATAGAGAGAGACAGAAGACGGCATGAGACGGATGAGCTACGAGCATGGCGACATCACACATGGGCTTCTTGCGCCTACAGTTACATATAAGTGGATTGGGAGGGGGGGCGCACGCTGCATTCGGCGATGGCCACATAACGGCGTGGGGAGCAGGTGGAGGGCCGCAGGAGCAACGCAGATGTTTGCCTCGGCACCATACAGCAAATACTCGTCAGCGAGTCGCTGCCACACATCGGCGGCGGGAGCTACTCCGGTTTTCCGCTGCGCTTTGCTTGGCTCCCTTCGTCTTCTATGCCAGCCGAGAGAGCCGTGGCACGGTGCTGGTCCGCCGACGACAACGTTCACGCCTCAACAGGCGCACCGGGCATCCACGCGTAGGCAGGCAACCCCCACAGAAGAAAAACCCGACAAGCGCACCGGCGACCCCCGCAGCCGCAGACCCTCAAGAACAAGCACCTCCAACTGGGGACGATACACAGAGTCTAACAACCAGAGGCATCCACGCGCTGAAGAGCTACGGTGCGTCGTCTCCATCCCGTTTCCTCGCCTCATGTTACCGCGGGGCGGAAACGCAGAAGGGAGACAGCGAGCTCCGCAGACAACAACGCCGTCCTGCAGCAGGCCCGATGATCCGAAAGTGCGAGCGCTGTGTGCACGTGCTGCCAGCCACCGCTGGCGTGGTGTGTGGCATCCACGCAAGGCGGCATGCGGAGGTCAGCGGAGCCACGGTGAGGCGCGGAGAGGGCAGGAGGGGATCCATGCGAATCAACTGCCCCGCCTCCCCCCACGCACACACACAGGGCATGCGTGCGAAACATGTGCGGCATCTCCCACCTCCGACCGTGTGGGCTGGCGCTTCGCCGATGCGGGAAGCACGACGAGAGCACCCTGAACTCGCGCCATCGAGTCCTGCAGACGGGAGTGTGGAGAGTCACTGCACGATCTTGTGGAATGCCGCGGCTTGAGGTGACAGAGATTGCGCAACACGACACACACACACAGGTCGGGTGTAGAGGGGTCTCAGCGGGCCCTGGCCTGCAGCTGGCCAACGCCCTGCTTGAGGTCATCCGGCATGCACGTGGACCAGCCCCCACCCGCCTATTACCCGCACGGCAGACGCCACTGCTTCCGCCCTCGAGTAAGGGCCCTGAACGCGGCCCGCTGGGATCACGGCACGCTGCCCACCGCTGGGACCGTCTGTCGGATGCTGATCGCGCAGCACGCATGCGGGGGGCAACGTGCAAAGGACACGAAGAGCTCGCTAGACGCACCCCCCCTCGATTCAACGGCAGGACGGTTTTGCCCTCGCAGGACCCGGACGCAGCCGTGTGTGTGGGGGGGGGGGTGCAGCGGAGGCGGGTGAGCAGTGGCTGCATCTGCGTCTGTGCTGCGGACATGTGTTCGTGGGTGTGATCGGGGCACGCTGTAGCAGCAACAGGAAAGTTCTTCGTCGCTACTGCAACTCGTGGTCCGCCAGACCGTCGACGTACTCGTCCATGATCGATCCGACCTCTGCCATCACCTCGCCCCAACACTCCTCTGTCAAGGCCGCCGTCAGCCGCTGAGCAAACACAAACTGTGAGATGGAGCTGGTGTTCCACAACCGCTCGTTGTAGGCGATGTACTGAAAGTTGTTCAAGCGATACGCACACAGCCTCTGTACTATCGCCTCCGGCACCTCGCCGCGGGCACGCGTAGGGCGTGCTGGATGTTGCACCGTGACTGTCGTCGAAGACAAAGGCTTCAGCATAGGTGCGCCACGTCCAAGAGACGACGCCCCGCTTGCACGGTCACCGGTTGCCTCGTCGCTGCCCTCTGCAGCCGCGTCGTTTGCGTTCTCCAGTCCAAGCCGCACCATATCCGCGTCCAGCTGCGTCAGCTGGTGCTGCAGCTGCGTGTACAGAAGCATCTCATCCTCTACTTCGGCGCTGACCGCATACAGCGGCACATCCACGTCGCCTGTGGCGCCGTCGCTGACGAGGTCCGCCCCGATTGTCGTGTCCACGCCGTCGGCGTAGCGCGCTGCCTTCGCGGCTTCCTCTGCGAGGCCCTCGGAGTCCGCCTCGAACGAGGAGCTGTGCGAGCTCGCCTCGTCACTGGCTGGAACCTTACCGGCATTCTGAGAAGACCGAGACGCCGCTGGAGAACTGCCTGGTTGCCTTGCCGCTCCGCGGCTCGTGACGTGGGTGTTCTTGTACACTTGACGCAGCAACTGTTGATGGTCGAGAAGCATGTGATCGATCGCGGAGGAGAGTTCCTCGAACGATTTTTTAGTGGCGGCACTGACCTGGTAACCCGTTAATGAGTCCGTAAAAGCAAAGTCGCCTGAGTGCGGCATCGAACCCAGTGGAGATGCAGCTGTGCGAAACGCTGTTAATGGTGTCACGCCCTTCGGCATATTATAGTCAGCAGCAACACCTACACCGCCGGCCGTACCGACCTCTACCGTGACGGTGTGCGGCCTCGGCGACCGAGGAACGCCGCCGCCGAAGCCGGACACAACCGGTGGAGTACGCGCGCCGGAGGGGTGCAGCTGCTGCAGCGGCGGCATCGCTGCCGCGTAGCTGTTGTGGGCGCTACCGCCCCGGCTGCCGATGGTGGGACTTGGATGGAAAGAACCAGAGCGCGACAGAAGCGCTGAAGCACGCCGCACCGCCTCGAACGGCACGCGCGCGCCCTCCACGGCACCCTTTGGCTTTGCCTTTGGTGCCAGGCCGCGGGCGGCGCGTGGCGATTTGAGGACCTGCGATGTTGACGTGCTGCCGCTGTTGCCTGCAGCAGCTCGTGGAGTTTCACTGTTCGTGAAATCCATCCGCCCGCTCGTGCTGCCGCTTCCCTGGCCGGCGTCCACCAACACAACGCCGTCGCCGCCACCGGGGCGGGATTGAGGGAGATGCAGCTGGGGTACGGTAGGAGCGTCGCCAACGGCCGAACCGCTGCCTCCGCTCCTGGGCAGCGCCACTGTAGGGGCTGTGGCGGCAAACAATCGGATGTCGTCGCCAGTGAAGGGCGACTTAACGACGCCGTCATCTGACATGAACACTGCAGGCGCCGTCGGCGATTTGTGCACTAATGCCGCCGCGGTGGACTGATCCTCGTGCCTTTCGCCGTCGGTAGGCGAGACAGCGGCGGCATCTCCCTGGCCAAGTGATGCGAAGTTCATGCTGCGCATCCGCACTGGGCCCTCCAACGAAGATGACGAGGCGCCAGTCGACCGAAAGCGCAGCGGCGGCGGAGTAAAGGCGACCTCGTGTGGGTCGCCGTCGGTCGACGCATTGCGCTGCGAATGCAGCCGATCAGTAGGGCTGAGAAGGGTAGCTTCGTAGTCGTCAAGTTCACCGGCGGGCTTCTCCCTAGGGCGCGCATCGCTTGCGCCGGCTGCCGCCCAGTGCCGGGGGGAGGCGGAGGGTTGCAACGGTGCGTAATAGTGCGCACGCAAGTCCTTGTGGTGGTAGGCATATGCGTTGAGAGAAGGGCGCCGCTGCATTGTCGCAGGAGCAGCAGACGTCAAAACGCC
Organism: Leishmania arabica; assembly: GCA_000410695.2. Taxonomy (NCBI): domain Eukaryota; phylum Euglenozoa; class Kinetoplastea; order Trypanosomatida; family Trypanosomatidae; genus Leishmania; species Leishmania arabica. The sequence goes on along the minus strand of CM004660.1, from coordinate 161,847 downwards.
ACCATCACGCGCTCCGTAGGTGTCGCCGTCATACCGGCCCCGTCCATCATGCTCTGCAATTTCAGATGCGTTGCGATCGGCAGCGTCGCGCCACGACCGGGCATTGTCATCACCGCGACGGCCGTGTGCCGGCGGCACCGCCTCGTCGCAGAGCAAAACCTCCTCCACAAGCGCGCCGGGTCTCTGGCGTGGCTCCGCGAGTCGAGAAAAGAACGACTCGCGCTCAGAGCGACTGCGGTGCAGAACGCGATGGGTGCGCCGAACAACGTACCGGCGTCGCTTCGTCGTCAAACGTGCGGCTGCGTCGGCTTCTCCCGCGGCGTTTTGCCGGGTAGACGTGTACGAACGGCGGATCGAGTCGGCCGCACTTCTGTCCTCCTCGATGCCGCTGTTCCACCCCGCTGCTGCGACGCGAGCATCAAAGCTGGAGGCAGGTCGACCAAACTGCATACGAGGCGGGGAGATCGGACGTCCACTGACAGGCGAAGAGACGCGGCGGGTAGAGGGCGATGCACGGGGTCTTCTCTGCTCAAATCGGTACCTCGGTGCGCCTTCTTGGCGGAGTACCTTCGGGTCAATACTGGCATTGCCGTCGTCGCCCTCCGCTCCGCTCCACGCCCACAGCGTCAGCATGCCTTTGCGTGAAAGCCCCTCCAACCCGACTGTGTCCAGCATCTCGCTCACATCACGGTGGGCAACCCGTTGGACGAGGTTCAGTAACTTGAAGCGCTGCACGAGCACGTTGAACTCGCCGCTCGAGGGGTACGCCAGGGGTGGAGAGGACATCTCCAAAGCTATAATTCACTTTTTCCTGTGTGTGTATGTGTGCGCGTGCGTGCGTGCGTGTCGAGCCGCAGGCAGGCCCTCCTCTCTCTCTACGTGGATGCACTCCTGATGATTTCCTTTATGGTCTATGGTGACGCAGCAACGACAACGAAACGAAAGCTGAGAGGGAAGCGGAGTACCAACAACTATACGGGTGGCGACCCAAGCAACTCACCAGCACCAGCACGCATTTCAATCCCTTTCCTTTTTGTTTCCAAAGCGATGGAAGAGCTGAAAGAAAGCGCACGTGTGTGTGTGATACTAGCGCAGCTGAAGCTTGCGAGCGTGTGTTCGGTAAACGAGCGGGCGGGTGGCCGAGTACTCAGTGAAACGAATAGAGCAACGCACGGTTGTGACGGCGTGTGTGCTATCAGAAACGTGAATGCAAGAGAGACGTGAGCGTGCACGCCACTTCTCTGGGGTGATGCGCCACGAGATAGCTGCGTCTCTTGTTCTGTGGTGCGTGTATCGGCTACGCCGTCACACCCCGGTACTCTCACTTGGGCCGCACAAAGACACGCAAAGCGCCACATACAACGAACACGACGAGAGCGACAAGAAAAACAAAGACATGGTGACGGGTGGTGCAGCAGACGGCGTGAGAGAGTGGCAGAGGGAAGGGGGGGGGGGCAAAAGATGCAGAAAAGACTTCGAGAAGAAGAGTGAAGGATGGCGAAGTCGTCGAGGAAGGCAGCCTCGACGACGAGGCTTCAGTGCGAAAGCGAGCGCCTGCCTGCCTTATCAATGACGAAACGGGTGCGCGCGCACACACACGAAGACTTTCACGCGCAGGTGAGCCTCCGCAAGGTTCATCTGAGCCGCCCATACAAAGGTGTGCCCCCGCGGCGGTTCACGCTGCCTCTGCAAGTTCGGTGCACGCGTTTTTTGTGCGTCGGTTGTGCCGGGGGGGGCGGGGGCGGATCTTCACTTGTTTCTGCTTTAACGGTGCCCAATTAGAGGCGCACAGGGAACAGAGAGAAAGAGACCGAGAAACAAGCGGGGAGGCACGAGCAACCACCACCACCACCACAACGAGCTCGATGGAACGGCGACGATGGCGACTGAGACTCGCCCAACCCCCCACCCCCTCTCCTTTGCAGAGGAAAGTCATACAGGCACGCGGGCGTGTGTGCGTGTGTGGGGGGAGGGAGGGGGGGGGGGTAAGAGGGCATGGGAGGGGGCAGGCCGGAAGTGGCAAAACGCTCCCTTGCGACGCCGAAGGAGAGGAGGAGAGCGAGAGGGCGAGAGAGACGCAGATCGGCGCACACAGAGGTGTCGCGCCTTCCGACACACACGCCCTTGTCCTCTCTTAGATTAACAGCACAGCATTAAGCGGCCTCTCCCACCCCCCTTCCCCCCACCCCATTGCTCCTCTTTGCATGTATGTATGCGCGTCATTGTATCATGCTGCCGCCTGCTGCTGCTCCTGTGTGAGCTGGTCATGCCTCGAAACCTTCTCTGCGGTTCAGACGGGCATACACACACGTACGCATGCCGGATGAGAGGGGAGGGGAGGGCGGGGGAGGTCAACACTAGACGCACACCGACATCCGAGCAGCACACATGTGTACCGGCATTGATGCGCGCATCGCTCCCTCTAGCTCGCACACACAGAGCTGCCCCCTCCCCCTCCCATCTTTTTTCGGTTGATCTTGTCACAGCTGCTTAGATGCCACGGCCACCGCGACCACCACGGCCGCCACGGTTGCCGCCGCGGCCGCGCGGGATGATCTCCTCTTCTTCCTCCTCTTCATCCTCTTCGTCCTCCTCGTCAACATCGCTGAAACCGTTAGGGGCCTCGCCGGTGTAGTAGCGCACAGCATTTGGCACGATGCACGTGTGCAGCACTTCAAGCATGCTTATGCGCTGCTCCTCGTCGTCCTCCTCGCCGTCCTCATCGGCGTCGTCATCGCCGACGGCTTCGGTCTTCTTCTTGAACAGCCAAAAGAATGAGAGCTGCGGCACGTCGCGCGTGGTGGTGCGCACCTGCCCCGTGCGCTTCGCCCGCTGCTTCTTTGTGACGGTGTGTACCATGACGTTCTTGCCCGGCTTCCACGTGATGGGCGACACCGTCAGCTCTGACTTGTCATCCTTGATGCTGACCGTGGCGGTGATGGTCTCCTCCTCGAAGAAGTCGTTCGGCGAGAAGGTGAAAATCACCTGGAAGCTACCGTATTCCCCTTCCGCGACAGAAGACCGGATATCGACGAGGTGTTTCAGAACGTCCTCGTCGTGCGGCTCAATCGTGCTGTCGATCACGGTGTGGTGACGCAGCACGCGCAGCCAGAACCCCTCCAGGCCGAACGCGTCGGCGGCCTTGGCGGCCTCGTCCGTGTGGTCCACTTCCACCGATATCACATTGACGTGCTCCTCCGGCATGCCCTTCTTCACCTCCTCATCGAGGACCGCGGCCCCCGTGACGATTTCCTTGCGGCGCTGCAACAGCGGCTCGAAGAGGGCGTCGTAGCGGCGCAGAATGTCCATCTCCTTCACCTTGTACGCCTTCTGCTGCGCGGAGAGGTCCTTGTCGTAGGCGGAGAGAACCTGCGCCCGCTGACGAATCTTCTCCGGCAGGCCTGCCATGAAATTCTTCGAGAAGTCGGGGTCGAGGTACTTCTGGAAGTCCAGCATGTTGCCCATCTCCATCATGTCACCCTCGTCATCTTCATTCGGGATCACCACGGGTGCATCACGCTGGTTCTTCGGCGGCATATCTGGAGCGCAGATGCAAGGGTTGATGTGTTGGCGAGGGATGTGCGAATGGGCGGACTGTAGCGCGGTATACCTCTCTTCGATTTTCCTTTTTCGCTGTTTTCTTCTGCTTGCAAAAGCGTGTATGCGCTTACGTGGCTCGCGGTGTGGGTCGCGCAGGACGCACAGCCAGACGGTTGGCAATGCCAAGAGAGAGGAGGGAGGGAGGGAGGGAGGCCTGGGAGCAAAGGTGAAGAGCACACAGAGGGGACGAGGCGGGGGTCGAGACGCAGCGGCTGCGGATCGAGGGCGGAGACACAGCTCGTGGAGCTGTGCGATGGCCGTACGTGCATGCGTGTGTTCGCAGTTGTATGTGAGGGGGAAGAGAAGTGATACAGAGGAAGGGAAGGACGAGGTGAGCAGGGCGAAAGAGGAGACGCCCGGGCAGGACCGGAGAGCATCCGTATGCGAGAGACGAAGAGAAAAACAAAATATAGACTGGCAACGTGATGGGCGCGAGAGGGGGGAGGGGGAGAGATACGGAGAGCGGCCGCCGCAGCATTCGCTGCCACTCCACGCCCGCCGACGCAAGAGCACATAAATCGCGCCTGAGAGTCGGGAAGCGAGAGAGAGAAAGAGGGGGCTTTTCGTTGCGCTTCGCAGCCGCGTCGAGAGAGCACGAGCGTTACGGGGGCGGATGGGCCGCACCAAGCGCACACACGGACGCCCGTACGCACGTGGACAAATCACATGCGGCGCAGTCGGTGTCAGGCTACCGCACGCACCTCGACGGCGGCCAGCAGCGCTGCGGTTACAATGTCGAACGCCGTCGTATTGCCAGCGCACGCGACAGCGGCCACGTCCAGACAGCTCCATCCATAGCGATTGAGCAAGCCAACAGGGCAGCCAAAGTGCACGAGCAGCCCGTTCAAGGAGCAGAGGAGCTGCAGGAACGACATCGCCGGCGCCGGTGAGTCAGAGGGGCGAGCATCACGCGTACTAGCTGGACAGACAAGGTCAAGCTGCGACATGGCAACGTGCAAGGCGGTGCCACCCTCCTCATCCCTCAGCTGAGCTAAGCGCGGCTGACGGCTCAGAAGCTGCTTCACGCCAGCGACGTCGAGTTTCTCCACCAGGTAAAAGAACGCCGTGAGAGCCGACGGCACAGCGCGGACAACGGTGCGACGGGCCGCGGTAGAACCCGCTTTAGTAGCCGCTTCACTCTGGCTCTGCACTGCGGCGTGTGGAGGCACCGGCGCCGGTGCGGCTGCATCGACCACCGTCGACAGCAGCGGCCCTGTATGCGGAAAGGACAAGAGGCCTGATGAGTGTGTACCGCACACCAAAAAGCGAAGTTCACAGTAGCTGGCTTCGCCGTTCTCTGCAGCAGCAGCACTGGCCGTGGCAACGCGTGAGTGGTGCGTTTCGTAGTAGGAGATAATGCCGCGCACCAGTGCCTCTCTCGCTGAATCATCACTCGCAAAATTGAAGGGGACTTCGATGTCGAAGAGGGTGTGAACCACGCGCGCCACCGCTGCGAGAGACGGCAGCATCAGCAGTCCGCGGCCACACGTGGGCTGCGGTGCCGCAACGCCGTTGCACCTGCGCTGTGCCGTCAGCGTTGCCATGCACTGACGCCAGTGACTCAGCTGAGATGCAACGGGAGCCGTCTGAGCTGCCGCATGGCCGTGGCGTAGCTGCAGCACGGCAGACACGCTCACCAGGTTCCTGAGCGTCGCGCGGCAGGCCTCGCCCTGGCCCGTCCTAAACTGCAGGACGGCAAGCAAGCGGTACTCGCGAAGATGTCGCAGCATGTCAGCACAATCATCCACACGCAAGGCTTGGCTGACCGAGGCGACGACCTGATGTGCCATGCGATAGTCTCTCGCTTCCCACGCCAACACAAGGGAGGCGTACTCCATCGCGCGACGGTGAGCCACTAGCCGCGTCGGCGGCGGCAGCAGCAAAGTTGTCGAGGTAGCAATGGGCAACGATGCGCCACTGCACTCCATGCTCTCACGGTCGATGGAGGTGCGAGTGGCCGCTGTCGGTGATGTGGCTGCACTAGGGATGACACTGGCATCGCTTACGGGTTCTAGAAGCTCCTCGGCGAACCACGCACGGACTTCCGCCTTGAGGAGGTCGAAGCGGCTTGTCACGAAGTCCTCAACAGTGCCCGTCGATGTCGAAGACGACGACCCTGGAGGAAAGGCCACGCGCCACGCTTCCGCAACATTGCCGCCGAAGCTGTTGTAGACGCACGGCCCACGCCAGCTGTCCCAGTACGAGGAAGGGGGTGTGCCGGTTGTGTCTTGCGCTGCAGCGGCCTCGGCGCCGCCCGACACGGCGCTTTGCCGCAAGAGCGCATCGTACGCGGCCTCGGAAGAAATCGTGACAACGTGGTCCAGCACGTACACGTCGACACCCGCCTGTCGGACTGGGGCCCTGGAGCCCAAGTCGTGAGCCGCTGGTGTCGCTCTTGTCGGAGGAATGCAGTCCGGGAGTGCCAGAAGCACCTCCCGCGGGTCCACGTGGTCGCGCAGGTAGCGAATGGCCTCGGCAACTTCGCCGCGGTGAAGTGCGGCAAAGCCGGCCATGCAGTGCAGGTCAGACTCGACGGCGCGCAGTGCGTCGTCTGCGTCGGCGGCAGCTGCGGCGTTGCGCGCGACCGCCGCAGCGCGCCGACGATGGAACGCCAAGAGCTGGAATGCGGCTTCGCTGTTACCGCCTGCCACCATCTCGGCTAGCTGCACGCGCAGCGGGTTCAGCTGCAGCATCCACACCGTCCGGTCGCTCGCCACACAAACAGATGTGCCCTGTCCGCGCAGCGCGCCGTAGCGAATGCCTGGCAGCGGGACGCGCTGACTCCTCGAGGTGGCGCCAACGCCTGCGCCGTACTCGAGGAGGGAGACGACGTCGCAGTGGTGCGCCGTGAAGAGAAAGATGTGAGGAAAGCGAGCCAACACGAACTCAACGACGGTGTCTGCCTGGAAGACGTCGCCCATGACGAGATCGTCGTCTTTGCTGCGCAAGGCAGCGCCTCGGGCAGCCGCAGAGGTCGTCGCGGAGGCGATCGCGGCGCCCCTTGCGGTACCGGCGCGTAGCAAGATGGGGTTCGCTCCCGCTGCAGCAACAGTGCTTGTCTTCCAACCTGCATTGCCGTCCTGCACGCACCCCGCCATCGCTGCAGCTGGCGGCACACCAACCTCCATGACGGTGTTCGGGGCCTGCGTCCGAACCAGAAAGGTGTTGTGGTCGCTCCCGACGGAGAGTAGAGGTGAGCGGGTGCCGTCGAGGCGAAGTACACACCACGTAGAGCCCCCGATGAGAGACAGCAAGCTCACTTCGCGACGCATCCCGACGCACACGCTCAGTCCAGCTTCCACACTACCGGCGAGAAGGGGCACACCGTCACTAGTGAGAGCGCCGACAGGCCCGGTGAAAGGGAGAGCAGCTCCGCGGCGCATCGCGGGGACAGGGCTACACATGAGCACACACTGCGCCCGTTCCGGCAGCACGTAGCGCTGGCGCAGCACGACACGCGGCGGTGGTGGGGAAGACCTGGCGGTGGCGGTGCTGAGGGCGGCACTGCCGCCGAGACCACCATCTTCGGTTGGCTCATTCGCGGATGGCCACACACTGCTCACCGCGCCAGACGCCGACGTCGATACGCGGTCAACCACGTACACAGCAAGCTCTTTCTTCTGCTTCTCTGCCACGCACACCACGTGCGCCTTACCCCCCGAGGAGGAAGACGATGAGCAGCAAAGGGGAGCGGCACCGCCCCTGCCGTCACGGCTGTGATGGTGAGCGTTCCCATGGTGCTGAAGATTGCCACCATTGCTCATGGTGCTGTCCAGCGGGCTCGCGGCTGGCGTGGTCACCAACGTGCTCTGGAGGGTGCGCGCGGAGGAGCTGCCGTAGCTGCATTCGCTCGGCGTGCGGAGGTGCGAGGTGGCGCGGCTGTGCTGGTTGACACTGTCGTCGTTTCCCACCGTCAAGCGGCTTGTGCGCCTGCGGGTATGCGTCGAAGGGAAAGCACCCGTCATTGGCACCACACTGCTGTCGCCGCCCACGCCGCCACTCGCGCCGGAGCCAATCACGGACAGTGGCAGTGCAACAGAAAAGGAGGAGACCTCCGTTGCGATGGTGCTCAGCATTGCGTACGTGTCTGCGTGGAGGAGCTGCAGGCGACTGCCACAGAGGACAAAAAGGAGATTCTGGCTGCGACTGTGCTGCAGCTGCTGAACCGCGGCACCGGAAGCGGAGACGGCGCACCGGCGCGTAACCGTCGTGACGACGGCACTCTCGTCTGTGGAGATGGAAGCCGGGGCAGCAACGCCAGCTTCCCCCGACGTAACTGTAGCGCCGATTGTAGTCGCATCTTCCGGTGCGACTGAAACACTTGCCGCGGTCCGAGATCGAGTCGACGGCAAGGATGAGATGGAGAGACGTATCAGCTGCCCGCAGCTGGTGCCCACGTGCGTGTTGATGCCATAGCTGTCAAGCGCGGTTATCTTACCGTCTGTCTCATCGAGCTCGAAGAGCCTCAACAGTCTGCGCACAGCCGGCATACGTCACACGCCGTATATATATATATATATATATATATATATATATATGTGTGTGTGTGTGTGTATCTGCGTGTGTGATCCAGAGCGAGAGAGATCAGGGATCAAAGCAGCAGGGGTGGGGATAGGGGTAGGGGATGAGGGGGAAGAAGGGGGCCGGCGAACGTGTGCAGTAAGCGACGCTAGTGCGTGTGAAAGTGTGCGTGTTTCCTGCTGATGATCGGATGCGGAATTTCCCCGCAGAGAGAGGGCAGAGCCCTGCAGGAGCAGGTTCGCATGGAGAAAGAGGCGGAGATGACACAAGAGCAGATGGGTAGCACAACCCTCGAGAAGGGAGCGGGCGTAAAGGGTGGGAGGTGGGGGTGGGGGGAACAAAAATGAGAGTGACACGATGATGACCCATCTTGATCTCGTTGTGGCGCTGGCGTTCGGTCGACATGGGCTGTCATTGCCTCTGCGACACAGGCCAAGGGGCCGCAGCAACAACAACGAGCAAAGCAATTCTGACCGCAAGCCTGCGCTGCTACCGGAGCGCTACACACGCTGCCTTGCCGCCCCGTGGTGGTTGACAATGCATGGCAACCCCCCGCCCACCAACGCGTGGCGCAGGTGCTAAATACCAAGCGAGTGCGCCGTTGTTTTTCGTTTGAGTGAGCTCACCCTTAGTTCCGTTCCTTTGGCCTCTTCCTGGTGAGGTGCTTAGTCCTGTCGCCACTGATGGCCGCACTCGACGCACTTGAAGAACACGGTTGCCGGCTCGTCAGCAGAACGCATTTGGATCTGAATAAAGTAAGCCTTGGTGCTCTGGCACGGGTTGTCTTCGTTCTGGCACGGGATCGTCGTGATCTGGCCTCCTTCCGCGGAGGCATCCGCCTCGACTACTGGAGTGAACGCAGCGGTTGTGTGGCACGCCGCGGCGCTGGACGAAGCTGCCGCCTCCATCGCCGGATCTTCTTCAGCGTCCATGAGTTGACGGTTGTGCGCCACAAAGGAGTGCTGGATGGTGAGGATTGGCTCGCCGAACGCGTTTCTGGGGACTTGCGGGCTCGCGCTGGCGACGGAGTGGACATAGCGGCACGTGGCACACACGAGCGCGTTGCCCTCCACATGCGGCACCACGAGCAGCAGCGTAGAACAAAACGGACAGAAGAACATATGCCCGTGTCGGTGTGTGTGTGCGTGTGTGTGTGTGTGTCTCCTTCTGCTGCCTACCACGTGCACGTCACCGATGCGCTGGGAGTAAGGGGGGGGGGGGGGGCTGGAGAGAGAAGGGTCAGCAAAAGAGGGGGCTCCAGCAAATGAAGGAACGCATGGACCGAGGGCAACGGGAGATGGATTGGACGCTATGTCGCGCGCCTGCTCGTGTTCTTTTCTGTGCCGACAGCACTTGGGTAGCGACGAGGGGTGATGAACGAATCAGACCGGTGGGAAGTGCACATGAGCCACCCTACCGACGGCGCTGTTGACGGTGGTAGTGGTGCAGGACGTTGCAGCGAGAAGGAGACGTCTAGAGGACAGGAAGATGAAGAGAGAGGTGCGTGTGTAGCAGGGGGAAAGAGAGGGTTGATTTTAATCCTTTGCAGAAGTGGACCGAATGCGCGATACCGCAGTGGTTAATCGTCTGCGCTGTACGACACAAGGCTCGCAGAGGGTGAGCTGGCGAACGCGGCCACCAAAGGAATTGACGTGAAGCTGTTGGTTATGTGTCTTTCCCGCCCCCCCCCCTTTGAGCCCCGGACACAGCGCACAGCAGCAACCCTTCCTGTGTAACTCTCCTGCCTCCACCGCCGTTAGACCAAGCCTAGTTTGTTTTGCGGGTACCTTCCCATTCTCTCATTCCCCAGTGGCGCCACCGCCATCCCCCCTCCTCCCTCCCTCCCTCCCAAAGAGAGGCGGAGACGTGACGAGCCCGTTAAAGGGGCTCGGTGGGTCGGAGGGCAGTACATCAGCCGCAACAACAACAAAAAGGGAAGGAAGCGAGAGAAGGACGGAGGGACGGCAGGGGGGGGGGGGGGAACAACTGACAACAAAAACTAGAGACAGCACAGACACGCGCAAAGCTTTGCGCAGGCAACCACCACCACATCGTGGGCGACTGCCACAACACATCAAATGCGCCACACAGACACACGCGGGCACAGCGATCGAGTCAGACAGGCCTGAGCAGGCGCACGTATACGGAGAGGGAGTAGCGTCGGCAGAAACGCACAAAATAACAAAACGCAACCGCCAACGACACCATCGACGCCAGCCTCCCTCTGGGAATGCCTACGTGACTCACGCATGCGAATGCCAATCATCAGGTGCGCATGGTCAACGCGCTCGCAGAGCCCGTCGCACCCCCCCCACACACACACACGCACCATCGCCCTACTCCCACATCGATCGAGCATGTGCATACACAGCCACAGCGTACAAAAGGGAGGGGGACCCCGGCACGGATGAGGGGAGACGAGAACGGGTGCGCAACTGTACACGGCATTTTTTCGCTTCGTTGCGTTTGCGTGTCAACGTGCTCGCTCTTCAACTCCTCTGGGGCTCCTTCTCTATTTCGTGCATGGGTGCGTGGGCGTGCATCTCCGGGAACACGGGCTGGAAACACCCAATTCGTCTCCAGCCTTACAGGCCGAGTGTCTTCATCGTCAGCTCATGGCCGTGAAACTGCTTCTCCACAAGCGCGCGCGGCGTCGGCTGCACGTTCGGGTTGTTCTCCGGTAGGCCATAGAGGTCGCAGGGGGCCAGCTCCGCGAAGTTGCCGCGGTACGCGTTGTAGAGGGTGTTGCTTGTAGGTATGGCGCCGAGGCGACGGCTGCCGAGCAGGGTCACCTCCGTCAGCGCTACCTCCGTCGCGGCGCCCAGGCCGTGCGTAGTGCGGATGTTGTGCATGCGCAGCGCCTCCTCCTGGCGTGGCGCACTGCGCTGAATGAACTCCACCGGGTGCATAAGGCGCTCCTCACGCGCCTGAGGGCGCGGCAGACCGATATCACTGGTCATATCAGCAGAGGACACGACACAATAAGGTGGGAGGAGAGGAAAAAAAAGAAGGCACAAGGAGGCGGCGGTGTTGATGGGCGGTGGGTACAGTGGATGAGGGACAACGGAAGAGCAGCAGCGAGTCCAACAGAGAGAGAGAGATGAACCAAAATAATAACCAAACGTCTGGTTCCCACAAACTTCCTTGCCAACTCTGGACGTTGCTTCGTTGGGAGGAGGGAGTGGAGTGCGCGGAGGGAGGTGTGTTGACGTGTGTGCGTGCGTGCGGATGTGGGTGTGGTGAGTGCGTCCTAAAGGTCGACAATTCAGTTTGACAGGAAACAAAACGACAGGGGGGGGGGCTAGACTTCTAAGGTGGGTATGCACCGTGTGTTGGTGAGGGTTGGGTGTGAGTGGTTGTGCGCACACATGTCAGCCGTCCGTCCGTGAATGAGACACACAAACACCCAAGGCATAAGCGATGCAGAGATCGCGAGATGGAAGGAAGGGGTGAAGGATGATGGGTGAAGGGCAACACAAGATGCACCGCCACCGCTTCTCGCCGTGCGCTGCGCATGCACGCAGAGGTGGGGGAGAGAGACGGGAGACGGAAGATGGGAGCTGCGGCGGTGGGCAGAGGTCGAGAAGCATACAGGCTTTGGCCTCGCTCCAATGTCCCCTCTTCTCTTCGCCTTTGATCGCGTCGCATGACGTGAATGTCTACACCCCCGCGCACATTCCTAGGTGTTGCACAACAAGCAAGGCAGACAAGGAGAAGACAGGATGCGAGCGCAATGCTTCCTGTGCTCCGGTACGCGCCACAATCGCCAAGAAGAGCACGTTTTCATTCCGCTTTTATCCTTCTGTGTTTTGTTCTTGGTGCTTGTGTCGCGTTGGTGGGTATGTCGATTAAATGCCGGCCAACGATGCTGTTGTGTATGAGCCGTTCGGAAGGAAGAGTCAAGGATGACCTGACAGCGGAGGTGGAGGAGGGCTATGCCGCCCATCGCTACAGTTCTGCACCCCTCCGCTCCTTCCCCCGCAAACACCGTTTGGCGACGAAGACGCACAGACACGGATGGGTGTCGATCTGCGTCTAGAGAAAAGCGAGCGGAGCCGCGCACGCGTACGTGCGCACACCAGAAAGGGGAGGAGAGCTATAAGCCCAGAGCTTCTTCAACTGCCACCGCTGCACCCTCACACTGCCTTGCCAGAGGCGGCATGGTCACCAAGCGTGGCATCACAGTCGACACTACACCCCGAGCACCCACGTCGTTTGCCTTTCACTCATTTTAGCCCTACTCTCGCGCGATTTCAGAATAAGTACAAGTAGAAGAAAACAATGAGGAAAAGCCCGATCGCTGCCGGTGGGCCGTACGTCTTGAGGAGGCGCATGCGGTTCATCTGCACCGTCTTCTTGTAATAGCGAGAGCTCTGATCCACAAGCTCGGCGGAGTAGTTCGTCATGGTGTCGAGCCCCTCGCCGCGCGTCATGAGGTCTTCCAGGTTTTTGCGCATAACCATGTGCACATCCGTGATCTCCTGTCGCAGCGCATCGTACTGCGGGTTGACCTGGCGACGTATCATGCCCGTCGCCCCGACACCGCCACCACTTGGGCCGGTGCCAGCTCCAGACCCACTACTACCACCGCTTGTCCCGGAGCCGATCACAATTCTGTCCCCGGTGGTACGGTCTTGCTGCATGATGCGCGTCACGCACTTTCGCAGCGTTGCGTCAAACTTAATAAACTGGTACGCCCTCACGTTGGGAGCGCCGATTTCCGCCGGCGTGTACATCTGAATGAACTCCGAGAAAATGAGGTCGAGCAGCCCACAAGCTAGCTTGTTCATGCCGTTGATGTCGCCCGAGTTGCGCAGCAGCAGCTTGTTCACCGCCACAACCAGCGTCAAGTCCGTCGCCGCGTCTTGAAAGGCAAAGTAGACGTTGTCTTTGTGGTCGAAACTCTCGTAGTAGCTCCCCTTCGCCGCCGCCCGGTCTGTGCCACCCGCCGGTGACTCCATCCGCTCTACAATGCGCTGCTCCTGCTGCCGAATCACATTCGCGTTGCTGTAGTTGTCATCCGTGTAGCTGCACAAGGGCAGTCGGTCATGCGTGCGGGCTATCAGGGCCGCAATAAAGCAGCCGTTAGCCGCCATGGCCGGACACCACGCACGCGCTAGTCGGTGAAGAGAAGTGTGGATGGGGATACGCTGTCACGAAGCTACTGCAAAGGGGAGGCGAGTACGGAAGAAGACCCTAGGTGGGGCGAGAGAGAAAGGGGAGGGGTCAAAGGACGGGAAGACGAAGGCACGGACGGGATTGACCACGACACACGAAAAGGACGCGCGCAGTGCTTGGATGTGCGTCAGAGAATCTACGTGTGCCAATGTGAGCCTGTGTGCGAAAAGAGGGAAAGATATAGCCGCAGAAACGAGGGGTTGTGGCAAGGGGAGGGAGGGGAGCGGTGGTAGCACGCGCCGTGTGCTGCGACAACGCATGAACTAAAAAGGCCAAACAAAACACAGTGAGGTGGCTTTTTTTTATATGGGAAAGGTGAGAGAGCACAGCGGGTTCGGTTTGGTGAGCGCTGTCTTCTTGTCGATATGCGAGCACGCGGATGCACACACACACACGCACACACAGGGAGAGTGAAGCACACAGAGCCCGGTGATCACCAAAAACTTCGAACAGTCACTCAAGTGTCACCGCTGGACAAGGAGAGAGAAGAGGGAGGGACTATGGCAAACAAAAAAATGACAGAAAGCGGAGGGAGGGGGCAGAGGTGATGTGGAAGCAGCAAAACTGCCGTTTGTATGCGGTCTCGCTACGGAGTGTATGTGTGCGACTGTGCCTCGGCAGGAACGGGGTTTGTGCAAAGCCGGATGGTTGGTGGCTTTCCAATGATCGTGTGAATGGCTGCGTCGGGGTGAAACTTTGGCATGTACGTGTCCGTGACAGCGACGGGACGTCGAAGCGTGCGGTGAAGTGAACCACAGACACACACACACACAGAAGGGAATGTGTGCTGCTCAGGAAGGCGGAAGAGAAAACGGTAGCAGACATGGGACAACGAGAAGCGACGGAGCCACATTCCTTCGCTTGCGTAGGTGTGTGTATGTGTGTTCGGCGTACGAATGCATGTCGCACCGCCCAAGACGGATAAAGATGTGCTCCGTAGCGACTGCTGTAGGCATGGGAGGCAGCACACAGAGAACGGGTACCCAAAGACAGACACACGACAGCGTGCGTGCACCCTTCAAGATGAGCTGTCTGTGGAGAAAGGGCTGTGAATTTGGGGCGCTGTGGGGCCTCCGTTTCTTCCCACTGCGGCAGCGAATTCCCCGCTTGCCCTCGCAGGAAGAGACGACTGAGGATTCGTGAAGGGAGCGTCGCACCCGTTCTAATGTTTTTTGTTGGTAATCTTGGCATGTGTCCCACCGACCTCCACCCACCCATACGGCCAGCCTCACACCCCATCTCCTACATCCGCACCACGCCCGTCTCATGCGCTCAGCGCGGGGAGGGAGGAGGGGCGGCACACACAGAGAGCGGGAAACACCGGAGAAAGAGGAGGTGGGAGCGGCCCCAGGTGGAGGGGCAGTGACGAACAGTAAAATCAGAAAACAGGAAGTGGGCGAAACAACAAGGAGTTTGCAAAGAAAAAAAAAGGGGGGGGAACGGCGGCCGAGCACCTCGTCCGTCAACCGTCAAGAGAGGAGGCGGCATGTGGGAGGCGTGGAAGAGGGGACGCAGACGCGCCGCCGACGCACGCAAACACGCTCGCGCGCGTAAGCAGGTCGGAGCGCGTGCTGCTCGGTCATCCGTCAGCCACTACCACATCCTCTCCCTCCGGCCGCCTCAAACACGCCTTATGCGACCATGGCGGAGGCCGTGCTGGACTCGTACTTCCAGGTAGGCGGCAGCTGCTTGACGCGCTTGTAGTAGCGGGCCAGGCGGTGGATGCGGGACTCGACCAGGATGAGGCGGTACTTGGTGTCGCGGTCCGTTGTGTGGCGCTCGAGGTGCTTGCGCATCTGGGTGGCACGCTTCACCAGGAAGTACAGATCCTCCGGGATCTCCGGGGCGAGGCCGTTGTGCTTGAGGATGCGCAGGATCTTGCGGCCGGTCACGTTCTTCACTTGGGCAATGCCCATGGAATCACGCAGCTCCATGCCGATCTGGCTGGGCATCATACCCTTGCGGGAGCTCTTGCACACCATCTTCACCACGTTGCGGCTCGCAATCTTCAGCCACGCCGGGGGAGTGCGGCGGTAGGGGAGAGCGGACGAGGCTTTGCCCCGACCGTTGCCGTGCATGCGGACCATGGTGGAAATGCGCGCCTCCTTTCCCTGCTGTAGAAGTGGTGTGGGCAACGGTGATGATTTCGGTGATGGAGTGATGGAGACACAAAACACTCGGGTGAGGTGGCAAACAGAAAACGGATCCAAGTGCGGAGCGTGGGCAGAGCAGCGGAAGGATGCGCTGAGGGGGAGGGGGGAGGACATGGTCGAGGGGAGAGGGGAGACGGCGAAACACCGACCCACACAGTTGTGTTTCCTTTGTGCCGTTGTTGTTGGTTGCGCGTGTGCGACTGCGAGACGCACGCACACACACAAACACACAGATGTCTGGTCCTGCTGTCCAGTAACAACAACTTGCGTTCGTTTTTCTCTTGCCATGTTCATGTCTACCGGATAAAAACATAATCACATGCATGCACACACACACACGCTTGCAGACGACAGAGGAGGGAGCCACGGCTGTTGGGGGGAGGGAGAAGAGGCGCGGGTGCCCCTCCCCCGCTGGCCATTCCCACAAAGCGGCCTCTGCTTCTTCTCTCCTCTGCATCGGAAGCTTGGACGCGCACAGAGTCGTGCCGTCGAGAACCTATTGACACAAGCGGACATGTCACAGGCAAGGTAAGCTGGCGAGAGGAAGAGAGGAGGAAAGCAAGAGCTCGGAAAGGCACACCCACACCCACACACGCCGGTAGGCAAAACGAAGAAGCGCAACAGTGTTCTACGTGCAACAGACATTCAGACCGACCGAAAGCTGAGCCGGTAGACATTTCCTCACGCATAGAGAAATCCCCATCGCGAGTGCACAATAACCGAGAAGCCGCGAGTGAAAGAAGACGGCAGGCAGCTCAACTCCTCGTGCCCCTCTCTTCACTGAAATGCTCCTCTGCGGTACGTCGAAGCAGCTTCTTCGACATCAGACCTAGGTATCAGCAGCGGCGCGGCTCCCCACCACAATCGTCTTGAAGAGCTGCTCGCCGCTTCGCAGGATCACCACCGGCAGCTCCGCACCGGCGCGCACGTGACGTGACACCACCGCGTTGAAGGCGGCGAGGTCAGTCACAGCGTACCCGGCAAAGCGCACAAGCTGGTCGCCCACCTGCAGACCAGCTGCCTGCGCCGGCCCGTCAACGTCCTCGCCCTCAGCGTTAACGTACTGCGGCGTCACCTCGCGAATGCTGATCGTTGTGCGCCGCAGCGTTTGCGTGTCGCGGTTCGCGTTGACGCGGAAGCCAAGGTATGGCTTCACCAGCATTCCATTCAGCCCTGCCCCCACCACCGACGGTGTTGCGGCGCGCGGGGTATAGGAGCGTGGGGTCGGTACGCCGAGGTATGAGTGGTGGGAGGCGCTGCGGTGTCGCAGGTGCTGCGGCTCTGCCGTGCGCGTGGCCCTCCCCTCCTCCAAACTCTTTGACGTGTTCAGCGGCTCTTCAGTGCTGTGCACGCTCGAGGCAGAGAGGTTCGTCCGTCGCTCAACGAACACTGGATCGAATAGATTTGTGATGGTCAGCGTTGTCGCGTCATGCTGCAGCATTGCTGCCCTCGCCTCCTGCAGCACCTCATCAGAAAGGCGCAGCGCAGGTGGCTGCATCACTAGCGGCGTCGGTGCCGGTGAGGCGCCCTGCTCGCCGCTCCCCGCGCTGTTGAGATTCATGACGGTGCTGCTGTGCGGGGCAGCGTCGCTGAAAGCCGCAGAGGAGACGGTGGCGTTCAACTCCGCAATCGCGGCAGCGTAGGCGTCTTGCAGGTGGTTCAGCTTGATCTGGCGAGGCCACAGGTGTGGGTCAACGAGCTCCAGCAGCACCGAGGCGCTCTCGAGCAAGGCAGTGGCGGTGTCGCGACTGCACAAGCTGCAGAGCGGCATGGCGCGAGTGTGGGCCCTCCCACGCTTCGAGATGCTCCCTGCGCACTCCACAGGGAAGTCGTTGTGCGCCGTGAAGCTGTCGAACAGCGTCACAAGTTTCAGTACCTCGCCAACCATGACACGGCGCTGCTTAAGCGGCACCTGTGTGATCCACGAGGCACCGACATGCGCCGTCGAATTGTCTCCTGTGGCAGCCCCCGTCGCGCCAGCGACCATCCGCGCCGGTGCACCGCACTCCAGCGCCGTGGCGCGCAAGAGCGCGCTCAGGTTGGCGTACACAGCCGTGAACGCGTCCGCTAGGCAGGCGTAAGTCTCCTCCGTCGGTTGGGCCGCCCACATCTGCGCCGCGCTGGCGACGCTGCGCGCGGTAGCCGAAGTCTTTGGCAGCGCAACGGTGGCTGATGAAGGTGAGGCGCTGCCGGCGGGTCCAGCAGCGAAGCGATTCGGCCGGTGATTCTGCTGCTGCTGCTGCTGCGATGACGAGGAAAGCGCCGGCACAGCAGTCGACTCGCCGCTCTTGGCGTTTGATACAGACCACGCCGACAGCATGCGAGGCATCCGCGGCTGCTGGGCCAAGAGGCGCGAGTGTCGGCCTGTACTAGACTCTAAGCTCGCCTGCGCGCGGTGGGCAGGCTCGTAGATGGGCAGCTTTAGCGCGAGCGTGTGCGCGGTGGACAGCAGCTTATCATCGCGGTCGTACTGCATGGCTTTTCCCTTGAGGGCACGCAGCACGGCACTCACTTCAAACAGCACTTTATCATCCTCCTGCCGCTGCGCGCGTTCCTCCTCCGTCCAGTCAGCATCTGTGATGCTCGGCGTGTGGCTGCAGGCCACCGCACCACTGTAACCGCCACCGTTCGACAACGCTGTCGACGCCGACGACGCGAGCGAGCCTCGGCGCAGAGAGGCCATGGACGACACCTCCGTCACCGCAGACGCCGCGGATGGGAGCAGCGGGGTTGCCGCCTCTACCACATTCGGGATCCGGTAGCCGGCGATGAGCATGTTCAACGCCGCCTCTGTACGCAGTACGGCCATCTCACTCGACACAGCCTCTAGGCGTGCCTCCAGGAGCTTCGCCTCAGCCCCTGCAGCAGCCATGGAGGACTCCGCAGCACTCAGCTTCTCCTGAAGCGTTCGCACCGACATCGGTTTCTCCAACGTCTTCTGCAGTGTGGCCCACTCCACTCCCAGTGTGTCGCGCTCGCTGGCAAGTCGCTCGCTGCGCGTCACATACAGGGCAAAGTTCTGCCACAGCGTAAAGTAGCGGCGGCGCAGCTTACGCGGCTGAACCATCGACGACGAAAGCGGCTCCACCACAGCCCATTCCCGGCCCGCCGCTTCGGAGGCGGCAACGCGCCGACGCTGCCGCGCACATGCGCGCCACAGGTCAAAGCAGCGGCGGCGGCGCGCGTGCGCCTGACTGCTTTGCGCCTTCTCTGTCAGAAGCCACAGCGCTGTCGACTGGGCTACGACCCGCGTCGCTTTCCGCGCCATCTGGGCCAAGGTGCAGCTGGCAGGGGTGTAGGAGCTAGCGTTCATCGACAAGAGCAGTTTGTTGAACGATACGCACTGGCGCAGACACGCCTGTCGGGCTCGAAGGAACTCACGCCAGCGGCTGTACGCACAGGCGAGCCGAGTGATCTGCTGTTGCCTTCCCATGGCATCGGCCACCAACGTCCACACGCGGCGGCGTCCCTCACGCACCTCGCTGTAGACGGCGAGCAGCACCACTTCACTTGACTGCAACTGCACCTCCCGCAACACCTTGCTTGCAGATGTCTGCTTCCGTCCGCGCGTCCAGTTCAGCCACCGTTGCGTATAGCGACCGAGCAGCGTCACCGCGCAGCTCTCCGCTCGAGCTGCAATGGCACCCTTAGAGTGCGAGCGCAGCGCACGGCGCTGGGCCCACTGCCGCCAACGCGCAAAGACGCCGCACGACTGCCGGCGCACGTATTCTCGCTCCAGTACGAGCCCACAGCGACGCATGTCGGACAACTCCGTCTCCTCCAGCATGTCGTTTGTTGTCTGTCTCGCCTGCTGGGCAAGGTTGCGTACCCGCTGCTGCTGTAGCGGCTGCAACGAGACGGCCGCGTTCAACTCACGCAGCGACGGCTGGCCCACGCGATAGCTCGTGGCGGTTTGGTTGGGGCCATGCGCCATGGTGGTCCTATCAAACTGGGCAGCGCCCATAACAACCGACGACAGGCCGCCGCTGCCGTTCAGTGACGTGCCCGGCGCTTCCTCTCCACGCACGACGGCCATCCACACGAAACGCCGCATCGGCGTCATGCGAAGCTGAACAAAAGTGGAAGAGAGAATCGTGTACGGTGACTGCATCTGGGAGAGCAACGGCAACTCCGCGCTGTGGGTGTCGTATACAGCAAGACCGCCGTCTAAGAAAGCGGTGTAGAGGCGGCCAACGCTAGCGTCATACAGAACGTTGGAGAGCGGCATGCGGCGCGACGAACCCAATGCACGGACGTACTGGCCAGAAGGCAGGGCAAACACCTTCGCTGTGGCGTCGCGCGAGGCGCTCACGAGCAGGCGGTCCTCTACCACCGCGAGCGCTGTCACGCACTCAGTGTGCGCGCACTCGATGGGCCAGTTGAACGCGGTAGCCGCGTCGTACCCAGCAGAGATACGCTGCGTAAGCTGCATAGATGCCGCCGAGAGCAGCACGCGCTGCTGGTACAGGTGCAGCCACGATTCCAGTCGCTGCTCCAACGAGCTCGCGAGCCACCGCGTGCGCACTGGTGTCGACTCGGCTGCCAGCGTCGCACTCTTCGTGGCCC
Organism: Leishmania arabica; assembly: GCA_000410695.2. NCBI lineage: Eukaryota > Euglenozoa > Kinetoplastea > Trypanosomatida > Trypanosomatidae > Leishmania > Leishmania arabica. The sequence continues at coordinate 141,829 of CM004660.1, read as the reverse complement.
CTTTCGGTGCCCCTTTCATGTGCTTCGCCCACATGCCGGTGGCCGCGGCGGCGGATGCGCTTTTCGCTTTTGTCTTTGTCGCCGCCCTTCCACTGCTGGCCAAGGCGATACTGGCACCCCGCTTAGTTTGGAGGCTCTTCGCCCGCTTCTTTATGCCGCGCTTGAGGCTTCGCGGTGTGCGTGGCGTCGCAAAGAGCCTCCTGTCAGCATCTCGGTAGCAACCGTCCGCCACAGCAGCGGAGCCTATCGCCGCCCTCCTGTCGTCTTTGTCCTCCAGCTCGGCCTCCTGCTCCCAGCCGCCGCGGAGCGGTGACATGCCGCCCTCGGGGCCTACTAACACACTGCCCTCACGAAACGCACTCAACGTCGTGCCCGTCTCCGTCGGCTCAAATGCCCCGACCTCCGCAAAAGGCATCAAGGAAGACGCCGAGAGCGATGACGCACGACCGCCACCCTTGGCGGCTTCAGTCAGGCGACGGGCGCCACGCATGACAACCGGCGCTCTCTGAGCACCGGCGCGTCTGCCTAGAGGGCTCTTCTCCATCGCGCTGTTACCCTCCCGGAAGCGGTGATGGCGATCGCTTGCGACGGATAGGGGTGTGGAACGGCGAGGCGGGCCGACAGCCGCGAATCCGCTGGTACTCGCCGACACCGAGGTCAGCAACGGACGCTGGAAGACGCGAGGCGAGGGTACTGCGGACTTGCCGGCGCGCACTTCGCGACCAGCCGCTGCCTCTGTCTCCCCTCTGTGCAACCCATGGAAAGACACCGAGCTGCTCGACTGCCGCGCCGCTGCAGGGACAGCGATGGATCCCACCACCAGCGGCTGCGACAGGGGCGCCGCTGCGGCCAAGGCCATCTCACTCACTCTCCGAGCGGCATTCGCTCGCTCCTCCTTTGTAATAGTGAGCTGGTCGCCTTGCACCGCGTCCCACATGCGCAGCGTCCCGTCGTCGGAACCGCTGAAAGCGTACCCGCCAGTCGCGGTCGCCGCAAGCGCGCCGATGCTGCGCAGATTGCCCTTCAGCTTGCGCAGGTAAGACATGCTCGCGGCTTCCCACACCGCGATGGAGCGGTCGAGTGAGCCTGTGAGCAGGAGCGACTGCGTGGGGGCCAACCCATGCTTGCCGTGCGGCTCCGTATCGGCACCGGTGTGCAAGGAGAGGCGCGGGGCACCTTGCACGTAGAGCAGACACGTCACGGCAGCCGTATGTGCGCGATGCTCCGCCGCTAGCTTCATCGTGACGGCATCGTAGACGCACAGCTTACCGTCCGTGTATCCGGCGACGACGCGGCTGCCGCAGACTTCCGTCAGGGAGGTGATGACGGTTCGAGGGTCGCGGCGCGGCAGATTCGCCAGCACTTGATTGGGGTTCGCCATGCTACGCACCTCCAGTCCGCCATCCTGCTGAGCCAACCACAGAGACGTGTGCAAACCCGATTTCACCAGCGGCTCCATGTTCGCAGCGAGCCGGCCATAGTGGGCAGCGAAAGGTCTGCGCTGCAAGCCGGCAGACGACGTCGCCCCTGTTGAGCGTACGAGAGCGGAAGCAGATGAAGAAGGCACAAGACCGCGCGGGCGCGCTCCGTTGAGGACCGACGAAGGCCGGCCCCGACCAGCGCCAAGCCCCGCGGTCCCACTGCTGGCCATCGACGCCCCGGAGTCAGACACGCGGCGCCCCAATTGCCGCGGATACCTACCCGGTGCAGCGAGCGAGGAAGGATGGCCGGCTGCCACGGCGTGAAGAGGGGGCACGTCAACGGCATGCTGCCCCTCGGCCTCGGCACCTTGCGCGCGTTCGTCAGGAGCGGCAGAGGGACTCGTGCGGCCGCCCTCAGCGGTCGCACCGGCGGCGGCAGCGACGCACACCGATGCCGCTGCCGTCTCCTCATGTGTTTTGCCGTTGTACATGTGCGACGGCGTGGAACCGTCGGTAGTGGACGGTGCGAGGCGTTCATGCGACGTAGCCGCAGCTGGCGTGCGTATCACCACTGGAGTCGCACAGCGGAAGCGGCCAATAAAACTGCGCTGATGGGCTAAGTTGAGGTAGTCCGCATCCTTGCTCGACGGCAGCGGGCGGAGGTGAGAGAAGCTCGACGACCTCGGCGACGAGAAGGCAGCAGCGGGCTGTGAAGACAAGGAACCGGTGCGGCCCCTCGCCTTGGTCGTCGAGTGGCTCGTGGCGCGGCTCTGGAACGACTGCACCGACGGACAACGCCCAGGAACGGACCAGGGGGCAGTACCACCCGACATGGCGATCGCTGACGCCACAAGAGGGCGTTGCTGCGCGACGGAGTCGGAGACAATGGTGGACACGGCGGTCGAGTCACCGTCGAGCAAGTTGTCGCGGCTAACCGACGGCGGCGGCGACCGAGAAGCCATGACGTGGCCTTCCGACTGAGCACATGACTGCGCCAGCGCGGCCGATGTCAACACAGCAATTGGCGCCACTGCATCCTCAGCGTCTGACACACGGTCCTGCACCGGCAGCCCCTGCGTGCCTGTGGGGGTGGTGTTGATCGACTTCGAAGGCGAAGCAGAAGAAGTGGACACCTCACGATGCACAGCCGGCTGCAGACGCGGCGCTGTCGTGGCGGACTGCCGGCTTGCTCTGCCTCTCTCCCCATACGACGCAGTCGGGCGCACTGAGGTCCGCCTTCCTTGGGAACGACCGCGGCCACCGACGCCACTCTGTGCTGCGCCTTGAGTACCATGACATAATGATGAGAGCGGCATTGTCGCACTCCCACAGCGAAGGAAGAGCTGAGTCCGCTGTACGTCTGTTGGCGTGCGTATGAGTGAAAAAGTGTAGGAGAGAGAGGGGAGGGGGCGCGGGGACTGCCCCCTCGCGGCAAAGTCACGGATGCACCCGAAGAAACACTCACGCGGGTAGCGACAGACAGATAACACCGAAAACTTCAAAAAGACGAAGAGGACGGACAATAAAGAGAACGAGGGAGGGCAGTGGAGTAAGAGAGGAGGTAGTGGTACACAACGAAGGTGGCACACCCAACACCAACACACACACACACACAGAGAGAGAGGAAGACAGACAGCGGCCGAGGAAAAAATCGGGGTGTGGATGCGTGGGGTGGTGGAGGCACACACACACACAAGAAAAAAGGACAAGACCAGCCGGCAAGCAGACAAGAACCAGGAGAACGTGAGAAGAGTGCTCACGCCAACTACACAATGACGAGCGGCAGAGAGTCACAAAGTGGCGTCGTTATGTGTGCTCGTCTTGTTTCTCGAAGGGTTGGAACAGGCCAAGAGGTGCTGGAGGTGGGGGGGGCGGAGGGGATGTTGCTTGTGGATATCTCTTTGGATTCTGATGCGGGTGCTGCGGTCGGCACGCTGGATGGCCATGGAACACTGGCACACGCGCAGAGTTGAGGAAAAACAGAGCGAACAATGACAGCAGAGAACCACGCAGCAACGAAGAAGCGAGGAAAGCGAGTGCTTTAGCCGCTATTCTACGAAGATGGCAACAGCAAGGGGGTGCTTCAGACAGCCTTTTCCTCACCTCCACAAAACTGCGTCTCTCTCTGTCTCTCTCTGTCTTGCCTGTCTGCCTGTGTTCAGACGGCACGTCGGCGCCTTCTCCCGTCCACGTCGTCACGCACAAACGAAGCAGATCGTCGCTGTTCCTTGGGAAAATGCGGAGTGCAAGAACGGGGGGATAAATAAACGAAAACCCGAGCGTGTTAGCGCTGAGCGGTCAGGTGTTTCGTCGGTTTGGTCTGTCTGTGTGTGTGTGTGTGTGTGTGTGTGTGTGTAATTATGCTGATGAGCACTTGATACTGCGATGAGCGAAGGGACGTGGGCCGGGGAGAGAGGGGGAGAGGGGAAGGGGGAGGATGCCTTTTGTTGAGAATCTCTTCGAATGCACCTTGAGTGCCGCCGCACCCCTGCGAAAACAAAAAGGATGAGGCCAAAATGGGAGGAAGAAGGCGATGCAGAGGCAATGACGGCAGCTGATGGAGATAAAAAGCCACGGGTTTCGTCTACGCAACGGTGGCACGCAAACAAACTACTGACAGTTAGAGAGAAGGGGAGGGGGAGGAGGAAGAGGGGGAGGGGAGAGGGAAGAAGAAGTCCAGAGGAGTAGGAAGAGAAGGAGGAGAGCACAGGCAAAATAAAACGCGCAAAGGGGAACAGCAGCAGACACCAAGATCGAGGCGAGGAGGCGAACACCACGGAAGGGAGACAGCCGGCAAATGCAGAGAGAGGGGGAAGGGAGGCAAGCAGCTATAAATGTATGTACGCTTGTGCGCGTGTTTGTATGAACGGTGTGAGGAGGGAGGGAGGTGCGGCGAGGGGGTGGGGGTGTCGATCGTTCACACGTTCGCCTTCTCACCTGCGAGAGGGGGACGTGAGGGGGTGGAAGGCGGAATGTGTACAAGTATCCTCACACCACCTCCTGTGAATCGTTATTGTGCGGAGGGTCAAGATGCTTTTGATGCTGCTGTGTATGAGTGTGTAGGGGAGTCGGTGCGTGTCTTTCGTGCGATACCGACCTCTCTTTCTTCGTATCCCCTACCGAAACTAGCTCCGAGAAGGTATGTGCAGGTGAGCGACCGACCGAGCGAGCGGAGGAGGGTGGTGATGGTCCGTACGTGAGGGATGCGGGCAATTCCATCGACAAAGAAAAGCAGATAGAGAGCGTCGCGGGGGAGGAGTTGGGGAGAATACAAGCAAAGCAGCGGTTGAATGGAAAAGGAGAGAACAAGGAGAGTCGCCGTGGTGCGAACGAAGCGTTCAGACACCATGCGTCTCGCATACCCGCTGCTCGCCATCAGCACAGCGCACGCCTTCACGGGCACACACACACAGTGAAGCGGAATGCGAGAAGCGTGCTGCGCCACATGCTACATGACACACACACAAACACAGACACATGCACCGAGGAGAGTAAGAGAATGAGGAGGGAGAGAAGCACGCAAAACGCACGGCCAACCGATCAAGCTCGAGGAACACATGGGAGCTCCTTGCCACGCAGCCCTCCCATCGTCGGGACTCCGAGAAGTCCGTTGTGCCGCGCAGAAGCTGAGTCGCGTCCTCGCTGGGCCTCACGCCCTTCTCCTTTTGTCCTCTGCGGTGCTTAGATTCAAGGGTGTTCGCACGTGCCTAATGGGGCGTAGACGTCCGGCCGACATCCGCCGCTGCCGGGTGCAAGCACGGCAGCGACCATTTTGTGTCGGTTGCGCCTCTGCCTATTTTTTTCGGTTCTTGTTATTCCTTCGCGTTGCTGTCAACGTCGCTCTTTGCAAGCGTGGGTGAGGGTGGGTAGGGGGTGTCCCCTCCCCTCGGCCAGGAAAAAGCAAGTCAAGTCCACACACACATACACACAGAGGACAACACCCTTGTCGGGGGAGGGGGAGGGAGGGAGAGGGGTAGCAGTCGGCTGTGCTACCAACGAGACGGAAGTGGACGTCATGAATGGCAGAAACAAAGCAAAAAAAAGGGATGGAGAGACGGCTGGAAAGCGAAAGGGCACCGATGCGCCCCCTCGCGCACTCTCTCTTTCTCTCCACATCAACCTCCCCTGTCATTGCCGATACATACGCGCACGCGCAGGTACGACCGGGGACAGATATCGATAAACACCGACATATAGCACCGTTACCTTTAACGCAGGCAAACACATACAGACATGCACCTTCACACCCCCTCCCCTCCTTTTCTCCCTGCACATACACATCCCGCTGCCCAGTTGCTTCGCGTAGAGGAGGGAGAGACGCAACCTCATCATGGCCCAATGTGCGACACGGTCGCTGTTCCATCGGTATTTCGAATCTGTGTGTGTGTGTGTGTGTGTTTCGCTCGAAGCACAGAAGAAAAGGGAAGCCGTAGAAACACTGCGCGTGGGGGGAGGGGGAGGGGGAGGAGGGAGGGAGCTGGCGTCGCTCCACCTCGCTCGCGCTGCGTGGGCAAAGGAGAGAGAGGGAGAAAGCACCCAAATGAAACAGGAAAGGGACAAGAGAAGCACAGGCGCCGTGTCCAGCGACACGGACAGCGAGAGGGTAGGGAGGGAAGACGAAGACACGGAGAGACATCAACAATCAATCCAACACACGAACAAGCAGGTTAACAATAAAAAGAGGAGAGGGGAGCATCGATAGCAACAGCAGCGTCTTTGCTAGTCAAGTCACATGCAACTCAGAGAAACAGTGCGCGCCTTTTTTTGGTGTGTGTGTGTGTGGGGGGGGGGGGGGGGGGGGGGGGGGGGGGGGGGGGGGGGGGAAGGGGGAAGGGGGGAAGGTGAGGAGGCATGGTCGACGGGAACAGCGAGCAGCAGTCACACCGCGGCGCGACCCCCCTCCCACACACACACAGATGTGGAGAGGAAAAGCCCGCAAAAGCAGCACTCGCGATATGCGTGCATAGCTGTCATCGAGTAAGTTCGCCGTCACGAGTCGGAGAGACGCGCCGACGCGAGAATGGCGGCCGGCGCACCCGACGAGCTCGTGGGGGTTTCGGTTGAGCGCGCGCCTGCCGTCGGCTGTTTTCTCGCAGTGGTACCCTGCCTAAGGGCCGGCGCTGAAGGGTTGCAGCGCAGCCCGCCATTCACGTCAACCCCGGTGCATACAGAGTCGCGCGTCGTAGCACCAACGCCGGAGACCGGCACTTCTCTCGTGGGCGCCGCGGAGGTGCCCCCCGAAGACTGTGCGGCAACACTGGACGGCACAAGCGTGAGTCGCACGCCATTGTGCACCCGTGACGGCACTGAGGTGGCGATGGTGCTGTGTGGGTGTTGCCCTGGCGGCGACGGCTTCAGTACAGTCATGCTTACTCTTGGCACTATCCGTGGAAGCGAGCAATGGCGTCGCAGGTCGGACTGGGAGTGGCTTGTGTCAGCCATGCTGGCGCTCGTGCTCGGCATCGGGATGAGGCTTTCAGACAGCTGCCTCGATGCAGACGACATCAGCGGTGCTACAGTCGATGTCCCGCCCATGCTGCTGACGCTGCCATCATCTGGATCGAAGGCGCTGAGGCGGTGGCGCGGTTCCATGACCTCCAGCTCCGGCAACGGCGCTGCTCCGGGGCTGTCTGCACTCTGGGCCGCATTGACAGGCACTGTCACGGCGGTCGATTTGAGCGACAGACGTTTAGAAGGTAACCTCGCTACCGCGGAATCCTCTTCCGCGCCGCTTGCCTCCGGCGGGCGAGGGTGTGTGGTCGCGGCCCCGCCATCGGCGCTGCCTACCGCAGCGCATGTGTGGTTCAGCTGCATCCGCGTGGAGATACCTGGTGGTTGCAGGCGCCGCACAAAACGCTCACCAGTCGAGGACACGGCAGGGCTAGTTTTTGGATTGAATGTTTGGTTCAGCATTGGCGGCGCCGCTTGCGGCTCTCCGGACGGCAAGCTGCTATGTGCAGGGGGCGCGGAGGGGGCGCGGGTGCTGCGGGTGGAGCGAAGGAGGAGCAGAGGCCTCTTGCACGTCGTAGTGCGATCGATGGTGGGCATGTGCATCTCTGACTGCGTGGAATCCTTGTTACGGTTCCTGCTGGTCGTCGCGGGAGAATGCGTAGGCGCCGATTCACTTGGTGGAGCCGCAGAGGTGAAGTTAGCATCGCTGGCAATGACAGCGGCGGCCACCGCCTCAGCCTTTTCCTCCTCCTCCAACCTTTTGCGCATGCGCGCGTACCAGTCCTCCGTGGTGGCTGCACCGCCCACACCGTGCCACCCACCACCCTCCCCGCCGCCACCGCCGTTGGCGTTCACAGTCGTGCTCATGTTTGCGTTGCCACCGCCGGTGGTAGAAGCACAAAACGCCACGAGCCCACCGCCCCAGTCGAGGCCGCCAATGCCGACCCACGCGCTTGAGTTGTTATTGTCTATCTGCGATGCGTCGGCGCCGACGGACGCGTCCCTCGCAGAGGGGTAGGAGGAGTTGTTGCGCATACTCGCCGCCGCCAATCTATCATCAACGGTCGTCGACCTCATTGGCGCATTCAGCTGGCGCAGCACCTCGTCAACGCGATTGCGGTGACGCTCTCGCAGCCGGACTTCCTCCTCGCTGTCGGTGCTGCTGCTGTAGCCGCCGTTTGGACTGAGTGAGTAGAAGCCGCTCGGCATGCGAGGCGGGTAGAAGGTGCCGCGGCGGGTGCTGGAGGACTTTTGGAAGGGGCTGCCGCCGCGACTCAAACCAGTAGCTTGGCGATCCATAGACTTGCTCAACGAGCCGGCTGCGACCGCGATGCGACTACGTGTTGCCTGCTCCGCCGTGGAGGGACACCAGGGTGCGCCGTTGCCAGCCTCGTACCAGCCCTGTGAAGCGCAACTCGACGTCTCCATCACCTCGAGCAGGGGGTTGTCCTCGGGGCGGCTAAATCGACGCTGCGCCCCGCTGACACAGATATTGTGCTCTAACTTGCCGCTACCCATGTCGGGCACCGCCGCGGATAAGGGAAAGTCCATGTCCCAGTGCGTCAGCGGAGAGCTCAAACCGGCTGGCGGCACACTGATGCGCACCACGTCGTCTTCGACCGCCGCGATGGAATGCGCTGATCCGACACGGCCGCCACCGGCGAGGACACCCGTGGTGTTGTTCGTGGATCGCTTCTCTCGGCTGCTGGGACGCATCCTACTGGCGCGCTGCGACAACGGGTCACCGCCGCCGGTGCTGGCGTTACTTTGACTACGTCGAAAGCTCTGGGTGCGAGAGCTGCGCAGGGAATGGACGGCCCCGTGCTGCGTGCGTCGCAGCAGCGCTGCCTTGGCGTCTCGCAGGCTTCGTGCGTTCTTTGAAAGATGTGCGGAGGCATCGGGGTCACCCGTATTTCGGGGCGTCTGCCCCTGGGAAGCGCGTGTGCACCCAACCTGGAGAAGGCTCTGACTTGCGGACGTGGAGAGAGAGCTGCCGCTGATCAGTTTCTGCCGGAGAGACCGATTCCGCAGAGTGGACGATGTAGTCGTCTTGTCGTCGTCAACGCCGCTGCAGTAGGATCGCTGCAGCCGGTTCGGACTGCCGTTGCGATTCGCCAGATCTGAGGACCCGAGAGGCACGAACTGCGCTCCGCTCGAGTCAAGACCCGCACCGTTCGTAGCGCTGCCGCCGTCCAGCCGCAGCGTCGCGTGCGGCGAGGGGCGGGACGACTGCGAGGCCAGCGGGGAGGCACAGAGCTCACGCCGACTGCGACTGTGAATGGTGCTGTTCACGGCACTCGGCCATGGTACGACGCCGACGGCACCGCTGGGACTGTTACTCCCGCACCTGTGCGACACGGAGGCGGTCTTCGGCGACGGCGTGGAGGGCCAGTCGCGCCCACCGTCATCCAGGCGTATGTCCTCGCTAAGGTCCGCCTCGCCGCTGGTGTTGCAGGAGCGCTGGAGAGGATTGCGCGCCGCTGCGCTACTGAGAGAGGCGATTACGGTGCCCTGCGGTGCACCTCCCGAGCATGTCGTCATCGAATGGGAGGTGCTGCTGACGGCGACGTTTTTGCGCGATTTCCCGTCACCTCCTCGGCGGGTTAGCAGTCCTGTCAACCGTGCGTAGCCGCGGCAGCTGCGGGCTTCTCGCTTGCTGCTGGAGGTGATGCTGGAGCTGTCGAGTCCTGACTTACGGCCGCTAGCTTCACGTATTCGCATGGGCGAGATCTCCGTTGCGGAGAGCAGGCTCGAGGATCCGGTGCCGCCACCACCGACAACAATGTCGTCGCTGTTGGTCAGCTGAACTCCATGTCGGGAAAAGAGCGGGTTGTGTGGAAGGTCCGAGTCGGGGACCTCGGTGGACGACAGCGGGTGCAGCCATGACGCGGCGCTGCCCCTCCGCGACCCCGAGTGCCTTACTGAATCCTTGGTCAGTTGCACAGAGTCGACCGGCAACGGCGACTTCCTCTTCTCCACGGCACCAGAGGACGAGGCAGGCATCCTTTCTCGTTGCAGATTAGTGACAACCACTAAATCTCTAGAAACAGCCCTCTGTTGCTGCACAGCAGCGGGGTGGGCGTGCAGTATGTGCACTCCGCGTGAAGGAGCGCACAAGACCGAGAGACGCGCGTGCAGTCGCGAGTATACGCACACAGACCAAAGCACAACGAGAAACAGAGAGCGAGAGAGGAGGAAGGGGGGGGGGAGGATTACAAGAACAGGAAGCGCAACACAGAAAGAAAAAGAGCAGCGGCACAAGATCAAGTCGCCGCCACCGGTACAACGTTCTTTTATATGTGTTTTATCTCCTTATCTATACATCTATACATATATATATATATATATATATATATATATATATNTATATATATATATATATGCCTCTGTGTGTGTGTGTGTCTGTGTGTACGTGTGTGTTGTTCAAGGCCACAGCAACGCAGAAGTGATGGCTGTTTCGTTTCCCGTTGTCGTTTTTTTTTTCTTTCCTCGTTTGGGAAGCGAAGAGTGGAGCGGGCGAAAATGTGGAGAGGCCCACACAACACCCAACAGCCAACACACAACACACAGCACAGGTCGAGGAAACGATGGAAAACGAAAAAAAAATACGGCAAAACAACCCCCCCCCTCCCAAAAAAAAAAAAACACACACGCACACAAAAAAAAACGCGAGGATGTGACAATGTAACAAAAAAAAAGACAACAAAAACACACAAACGACTCAAAATTAAATAGAACAAACAAACAAAAAAAACGATGCGCCAAGCACAGACAGTCGTGGTGGTGGGGAGAGGGGGGGGAGAGGGGGGGAGAGCGAACGGCACAGGCGCAGAAAGGGAGAACAACAGGAGACGTGCAACTAGACAGACGAACCGAAAAGAAAACGAGAGGGCGTGTGTAACAGTGAGCGCTACCGAACAGCAAAATATAGAAGGTCACACATACACTCACGCAGAGAGGTACATAGAAGTGACCCGGACTCAAGGGCCAGCAGAGGAAAGGCAGCCGAGAGAAAGAAGGAGGGGGGAGGGGGAGGGGAGGGGAGCGACTTGGCAAACAAAGCGAAAAGACGAAAAAAAAAGAGACAACAACCACCACAACGAAAGAAACAGCGTAAAAGCAACGGCCAATCACGGAGCTACACGCATGCACGCACGCACGCGCGCACACACACAACCACAGAGAGAAACACGCAAACACAGGGGGAGGAGTAGTGAAGGAAGTAAAGGTATAGATAAGGAGAAACAATGATAATCCGGGGCACGCGGAGAAAAAAATGACGAAAAAGAAGAACAGTCAATGATTGAATCACATAAGGAGATGGAGGAGCTGAGGCGAACACGCGCACGCTCGGTACCCGCAAACAAGAAGACAGAGCCTAGAGACTTCTCTCACGATTGGAAACAAAAAAAGAGCGGAGAACACGAGAATGCGCGCACACACGCATATATACCGGAGAGAAACACACGCTCACGTCGACTCGGACTTGGATCGCTCACGCACTTTTGCCAAACCTCTCCCTCCACGTGGGGTGAGGAAAGAAAAGCAGGGAGTGGGGGCAAAACAAAGACAGAGCAGACGCGCGCACTCGGAGCTTGAGGGCAATACAAAACGAGAAGGAAAAGAGGTTCGATTTCCTCTCCTCTCGAGAAAGGATGCAGAACTACGCCTCCTCCTTCGTTTCGATGTTGCGCCCCTTCTGCCTCTGAAGCTCGCTCGCCGCACGAGCCTTCCCTCTCTCAGGCAGATGTGTTTCTCTTTTTCCGTCGCTAAACGGAGTGTATATACCTGCGAACACGGTGTGGGTGCGTGAGTGGCCGTGTCGTCGTTGCTTTCCTTGTTTTGTTTTTCTGGTTGCTCTTATTTTCTTGTCTTTTCTAGCTCTGGTTCGTACCTGAGCCCGCCTCGTCCTGCCTTTCGTGGGTTCTGTGCAGGGTTGTGTGACTTGCCTAGATCGACGGCGGAGAGCGAAGAAGTAGACAACTAAAAAAAAGAAGAGGTGGGAGGGGCGGGGGCGTTGCAGACAATGTAATGCGTACGTGTCAGTGGTCGAACGGTGGACGCGCAAACTCGATGTTTGGGGGAAGAAGAAAGCAACAAACACGAAGATTCGGCGACGCGCCACCTCCACAGGCAATAAAGAGCAAGATCCCTTTTCGTTCTGAAATCAAGACGAACACCAGCGAGCCGCGCAGAGTTGCACCACGCGCCCCGCGACACAGACGCACGTACACGTGATTATGGTAAGAGCACTACAGGAGCAACGAAGAAAACAAAAGAGAACAACGTGGAAGAAGAGTAAACCACAAGTATAGCCGTGTTTGAACGTGTTTGTTGGAATCGAGACGCCGTGAGGGATGGTCAGGCGTGCTGTGTAGCAGGGAGCAGCGAGCGCGTATGTGTGTGCAGGGGGGGAGTGAAGGAGTGAGTGTCGCTGTGCGTATGTAAAGAAGCGGCGAACGCCTCGTACGAGACTCCCTCAGAGAGAGAGAGAGAGACAGGGGCCCAAAGGAAAGGCGAACGGAGAGGGGCTTATCTTCGCTGGCCGGGAGAGAACGTGGGGGTTGGTGGGGGGGGGGGGACAGAAAGTCGTTTCTCTCTCTTCGTTTCACAGGTGTCCCAAAAAAAGTAAGAAAAATAGGCGGGAAATCACGCACAAATGCTACCGAGAGAAGCAGTCAAGCACGCGCACACACCCAAGCGCAGAGTTCATACATGAGGTCACGGAGAGCAGGGAGAGGACGAGGGAGAGACGAAGCAGCAGCAGATCAGAAACAACGGCACCGGGACGCTCCAAAGCGAAAACAACAAGTGGGAAATAAAAGAAGACCCAAACGCACACACACGCAGAAAGAGAACTAGAGAGATTGTGTGTGGCAGTGATTATAGACGACGTAAGATGAGGAAGGAAATGCGGTGTGGCGGAGGGCTCTGAGAGTGGAGAAGAGGGAGAGGAGGGGGGAGCCCACCCCCGCGTGTCTCTGTCAACGTTGGAGGGGGAGAGGGTGGGTGGGTCGATCGACAAGCAAGTGAGAGCGCAGAGTTGAAACAAGAGAACCAAAGGGGGGTTTAACGGAAAGAGAAGAACACGCACGGAGAGGGAGAGGGAGAGAGCCAGACAAACACACACACACCTGATGAGTGAAAAGCGGGCGTGTCTTACCTGTCGTGGGGTGTCTCCGGTATTTCTGTACGTGCTTAAGATTCTGAGTTGGATGCCCTACGCAACCGTCGCCCCCCAAAGAGACACGGGCACAAAAACCAAAGGGAGAGAACGCAAGAGTCTCAGCGATCAAACCAGCTCTGTGGAGGAAGGAGGGGGGAGAACAACCTCTGATGCTCCCAGGCGATTGCCCCTCCCCTCTCGTTGTTTTGCCGCTGTGGATTTTCGCGTTGCCTTCTCCTTTGAACTCCCCTGCGCACGCAAGTTCGTCACGCGGCGATCAAAGAGCAAGGTAGATGTGCCTCAATGGGAAAGCGGAGGGCAGAGGGGAGGAGGAGGAGGAGGAGGAGGAGGAGAGGGAGGGAAGGAGGGGCGCAAGTCGGCGTCTTCCTCCCCACTTCACAACAGACAGCAAAAGGGGCGGTAAAACCTCCCGTAGCAGCACACCAAAAATAAAGAACACGAAAGGATCAAGATGCTTGGCTTCGGCTCACCTCCCCCGTAATGAGTATGCCGTGGAAGGAGAGGGGAGGGGGTGAGGGGGAGGGAGAAGACCGCTACTCTACTTTGAGTGCGATGACCTGCCCTTTCGTTTTCGTGTTTACCTTATTTTATTCTCTGTCCCGTCGGAGAGTGAGACAGAGGAACGACTTCTCTATCTCGTTCCTTCTCGTTGATCGCAGCAAACGGAAGCGGAGGAGAGAGGGAGGGCACCACAGGGAACAGCGTGGTCGATTGGGGGGATGAAGTGCGGTGTACCGTGAAGCGTGTTGTGCGCGGTTCGGGTGTCGCCGATGAAGTCCGCGCAGTTGTGTTCGATTGCGTGTTTGAAACAGAAAAGAGGCAGACGACGCAGGGGGTGGGGCGGAAGGAGTGGACGAGTGAGCAGACACGATCGTTTTGATACGGTGAAGAAACCGTGTGTGATACACCTCTTCAAAGGCGCGTCACCGCGAGGGAAGAAGAAAGTTCCTCGAGCTGCCGGTACACGCACATGCGGCGAAGGTAGAGAAGGGCGAGAGAAACGATGGTTGGTGTAGTATCTGAAAACCTTGCACGCTTCCTAGCCAAAGGGAACGAAACTGAGGAGGACAACAATGAGCCGCCGAGCTGCAGATTGCCGCAGAGCGCAATTAGCTGTTCCACGACGGCGCCACTGGAAAAAGGCGGGCTTCTACGAATTTTCTCCCCCCCTTTTTTTTTGCTTCTTCTGCTCTGCAGCCTTTCAAAATTTGGCGGGGTGTGGGGCGCTAAAAAGAGCGCCTGCGTATGTGCGTAAGCGTGTCTGCAGACCGTGCCGATCCCTCCCTTGCGCAAGTTGTCTTCCGTTTTCATCGCTGCTCTCGTGGAGGGCCTCCTTTCCCCACCCCTACGCCGTCATGGAAGGGCGGTGGAGCACGCGTGGGAGCAGGTAGGGCAGCGCGTGTGGCAGCGCATGACTCACGAGACCTTTTCCTCTGCACACGCTCCACTGAGGCTGCGCTAACGAACACGAAAACAAGTACGCTAAACAGCAATAAGGCAAAGAAGAGGCGACTTTTATGCGTATGCGGGGAGGGGGGACAAGAGATATATATATATATATATATATATATATATAAGTTGAGGCAGAGACAGAGTGAGAGAGACGGGAGACACACATGCAGAGGCAGGGACGCCAGACAACTGTGCACGTGCGTGGTCGGCACACACACACACAAGTACATATACGTGCTACATGCATACACACTCAGAGATGTGACAGATCCTCGCCATCACGTGGCAAGCACATACACGTACGCGCACCGAAGAAGAAAAATGGAAATGAGCGAGTGACAGTGAAAGACGGAGAGAGGAAGACCCGAAACACGGAAGCAAATTACAGTCCATCTACAAAAGCGAAACCCTTCAAGAAATAGGAAAGGAGGAAGTGAACAGGAACCCATCCACCGCATCACCGAAGAAGACACGCACGCACGCACGCACACACACACACAAATAAAAAAGGCTGGACGGACAACACACAACATGAGGCAGACGGTCACTCTCATTCCAACCATACATACAAAGCAAACACGCAGGCTTTGGGCGCGTTGTGCGCGTGTCGCGTGCGCTGCACGCGCGGCAACAGCAACACACGCAATGCACGCCCTCACTCGTTTCCATCCTGTCATTTTCGTTTTCTTTTACAAGGTCTTCCTTAGCCGCCATACAGCATGAGCGGAACACCGCACCACTCCATCGCCCGGTCTGCCACAGGCCCCCGTTCCGCGTGGTGCGAAGCAGCGCCAGATGCGCGTTACAGCAATGCGCCGACACAGTCATCGGAGCACCGCCTCCGCCTCAAACTCTGCCCACCCCGCCCACCAAGCAGGTTGCCTCACAGTCGCTTCCCATTATGCCGCTCGCCACCTGGCGCATCACCCTCGGGGTGGCACACAGGCGCCCCCCCCACCACCACCAGCAGGGCAGTGAGGGCTGGGCGAGATACGCTCGAGTCACGCTGACACGTTGTCTACCATATGGATGGCACAGTCGTGTTCACAGTCGCAGATCGCTCCAGCGCAGCGTTATATACGACCTGGCCGCCGACATCAGTGGCGCCACATCGCTTTGACCGCCCGCACGTCGTAGGCTCTTGACCCTCTACCAGCAGCAGAAATGCTTCGGCACTGGCGGAGGACAGGGGCGGGGGGGGGGGCTACTCAGCTGCCCCACACAGAGCGGGTGTGCTCGACCCTGAGATGACACTCGCTGAGGGGTGTCCCCTGTCATCCGGGCGGCGTTCAAAGCAACAAACAAAAAGGGGAAAACACACACACACACAAATAACGATCCAACAGAGAGAGA